>JAYKKM010000061.1:1650000-2135000 GCA_035772405.1 Chrysogorgia sp. JL179-B06 | reverse complement strand
CTACACGATAGGCGAATGTTGACACACGTGTACAGTTTGATCACATACACCAAGATGACAATCGTGTACGACAAATCGTATCGTTACTATCGTGTAGATTGGCCTCAAAGGCCCTTCTACATGATACGATTCATTGTATACGATTGTCATTCTGGCATACATTGTCATATACGATTGTCGTACTGGCGTATGCAATTGTTTGCACACGACATAATTCTTGTTTATGATTCGATGGCGAATGTTGACACATGTGTACAGTTTGATCGCATACACCAAGATGACAATCGTGTACGACAAATCGTATCGTTACTATCTTGTAGATTGGCCTCAAAGGCCCTTCTACACGATACGATTCATTGTATACGTCTTTATTATTATTATTATACGATTGTCATTCTGGCATACATTGTCGTATACGATTGTCATACTGGCGTATGCAATTGTTTGCACACGACATAATTCTTGTTTATGATTCGATGGCGAATGTTGACACATGTGTACAGTTTGATCGCATACACCAAGATGACAATCGTGTACGACAAATCGTATCGTTACTATCTTGTAGATTGGCCTCAAAGGCCCTTCTACACGATACGATTCATTGTATACGATTGTCATTCTGGCATACATTGTCGTATATGATTGTCGTACTGGGTGTTTGCACACGACATAATTCTTGTTTATGATTCGATGGCGAATGTTGACACACGTGTACAGTTTGATCAGTCACATACACCAATATGACAATCGTGTACGACAAATCGTATTGTGTAGATTGGCCTTAAAGGCCCTTCTACACGATACGATTCATCGTATACGATTGTCATTCTGGCATACATTGTCGTATACGATTGTCGTACTGGCGTAATGGCGTATGCAATTGTTTGCACACGACATTCTTGTTTATGATTCGATGGCGAATGTTGACATGCGTGTACAGTTTGATCACATACACCAAGATGACAATCGTATACGACAAATCGTACCGTGTAGAACTGAAACACTTGTGATTTAAGTTTGGGAGAACTTGAAATCGCAGTGGACAGTTGCACCTCGGCCTATTTCTCATTCTCCCAAACTTTCACTCATGTTTCCTCAGTTTCTATAATATTTAAAAAAATAGTGTTGATCATGGGCACAGCTATTTCAAATGCTAGTGTTCATTGTAAAATGTTTGCCTCTGTATCTATTAATTCAACCATTTTTGTTCACATTTTAGTTGCAGTGCATTGCTACATGTACATCAAAACAAAAAAGCAGTCCCTAATAATTAAGGAACAAAACATCTGACCAGGATCAGTGAGCTGAAGTAGACTGAATTCAGTAAGTATTTTAGAAATATATACACTATCATACATTGCGTACTACGGATAAGCATTTCCAAATGAAACTGTTCCATTTATTGTCCAAAACAGCTGTCTTTGTTATTTTATTACCTGGGGCAAGCATGGATACCAACTTATCTGGTGGATAAGTCCTATCCAGTCGATTCATTTTCATTCATTCAATACTGTAGTTATCTGAGAAAAAAATAGCAGTTGAATATGTTGTTGAAAACATGGATGGTGATATTAATTCACTTGCTATTTTTCTCAGATGGTCATTCAGTGGATAGAAAATATATTCACTGGATAGGATATAACCATTGGATAAACTATCCAGGCTTTGAATAACCAACTCCAGGTTATTTTACTTTATCCAATGCCAGCTGATTATACTCATCAAGGGGGTACCCTCGGCCATCGTCCAGCTTGGGGGTTAAGGTGGCTCGGAACGTAGTCTAAATTGCGAGAAATTGCATTATTTTCACATAGATAGAATATTTTGCAATGCAAATCTGAAATTCATTATAGTTCATTGCATAGTTTTAATGGTGGTCTTGATTATTGAAAAGTTTTATACCTTCAAAGTTAACCCCCAAACCTAATTTGTATAAAACCTGTCACTTTCAATATACATAATTTCTCAGGATATGCAAATGCTACAAGAATAAAACTTTTAATAATCAAGACCCCCACTAGAGCTATGCAAATTATTTTATTGCCTGGTTGTTTAAAGCATGGATACCAACTCATCTGGTGGATAATTAAGTCCTATCCAGTCGATTCATTTTTCATTCATTCAATAGTTATCTGACAAAAAATAGCAGTTGAATATGTTGTTGAAAACATGATGGTGATATTAATTCACTTGCTATTTTTCTCAGATGGTCATTCAATGGATAGAAAATATATTCAGTACTGGATAGGATCTATCCATTGGATAAGCTATCCAAGCTTTGAATAACCGACTCCAGGTTATTTCACTTTGTTTAATGCCAAGGGGGAACCCTCAGCAATCATGCATCTTGGGGGTTAAGGGTGTTCGAACGTATTCCGTTGCTAAATACTGGTTGCTAAGGACAGGTCATTTAGTGCCCAATATACTTCATGAGTGGACAATAAGGTATAGCCAAGATATAATCAAGGTATAACCAAGATATTTTATATTTGGAATATGTTGGCAAACTTCTTTCATCTATTGACGTATTTGATGACGTCACATTGACGTCATCAACAAACACAAAAACTCTATAATTTTCGTCATTTTTTACAGTATGTTATATTTTTGGTGTCATATAAACCTAAATTACTTCCTACAAAAAAGTACGTATGGATTCATTGATAAATTAAATAAAAACGAAGTTATAAAAATTTTATTGTGTTTATTGACCTTACAAATCCGATATCTTGGCTAATTTTTAAAAATTCTTAAAACCATGCATACTTTTATGAAGGTAACCGTCCAGATTCTAATCACATGTAACAAATTAATTTTTCTTAAAAACCTTCGAAGATTATAGGAATTTTCATATTTCGATGACGTCATCATATGACATTACCAAACGAAAGAGTTTTGCCCACATATACCACATACACACTGTCTTGATGGATTCTTAAACTGAAATTCTATAGCAAATTTTGTCAATTCTAAGTTTCCTTAGCAACGGATATAAGGTCTGCAAATCGAAATACGTCCGAACACCCTTAAGGTGATTCGATAGTCTAAATTGTGAGAAATTGCATTATTTTCACATAGATTATTTTGCAATGCATAGTTCTATGGTAGTCTTGATTATTGAAAATTGTTATACCTACAATTTAACCTGAATGGAGAAACTGTGTTTCCAATAAATCCCCGAAACCTAATTTGCGTAAAGCCTGCCACTTATACACAATTTCTCAGGATATGCAAATGCTACAAGTAATTTAATAATCAAGACCCCCACTAGAGCTATGCAATGAACTAGAATGAAGCTCAGATCTGCATTATAACGTTTTCAAATGTAAAAATAATGCAATTTCTCATGATTTAACTATCGTCAGCCAACAGTTAACTTAAGTCAGCCAACAGTGCTGTAAGTGTAACTACTGTATTGCTTTTGTTTTTTTATATTTAATGACTTACACCTCTTACTGTATTTACTATTTATTTACAGAAACGAAGACTAAGAAAAAATGTGCTTGGCAATTCCACATTGATTACAAGCCACCCATGGGCTGTCAGGCAGTGAATGTGCAAAAAACATTGAACTTACATGTGCTTTAATATTTTTAACATTAAGAAAATTGGTTCTGCAGTGCACACAGTGCATGAAATGAATTTGGTGTCAGTTGTTTAAAAACTATACTAAACTTAGCATGAATAACCTTCATTTTTATAAACTTTTTATTACCTATGCCTTTTTGAGTCTTTATGCCTTTCTGGGTTTTTTTTGGTACTACTACTGTTAAATGACTTAAATCCTTTCATTTCTATGAAAGTGGGCTTTACAGGCTGCACCTGGATTTTTATTATTTAACCAGCAACAAATTCAACAGACTGGATTTGCTCTGATCTCCACACAACAATGGCTCGGAGTGGAGGTGATTTTGTCTTACCAAACCTAACCTCGAGCCATTGCCTGTGCATATTGAAGCAAATTTAGGAAATGTGTATTGTTGGTCACTAGTGCAAAATTTAAAATTGACAAGAAGTAGTTGAAAAGTTAGTTTAATTTAACCTCAAACAACTCCAGAAGAGATTATTTGGTATATGATACTAGATTACATTATGTTACATTATATTATATGATATCATACAGGTATATTATATATCAAGTATATTATATTAATTCATAATAAATGTCTATATTTGGTTTGGATTTGGGCTTGTTCCTCGTTTACTCAACGCAAACAAATACGATTCGTGAGCAAATATAAGTAAATAAAGTACTTACGCTATTTTTATATATTTACTTCATTTTCACTACATTTGCGAATAAAGGCAAACATAACATTTGACAATATTTATCATTTCCCTAAATGAGGGCAAATATGGTTTTTACTTTATCATTTGCTGTGAAGTAAATTCATGACAAATGTCTATATTTGGTTTAGATTTGCACTCGTGTTAAATTTGGCGTAAAAACGGCATTCGCCTCGTTTACTAACGAAGTAAATCCAATGTAAACATGCAAATCCGATTGTTGATCAAACATGAGTAAATAAGGTATTTACGTTATATTTACTACATTTGCGAATAAAGGCAAACATAACATTTGACAATATTTACCACTTGCTTAAACGAGCGCAAATATGGTTTTTACTTCGCATTTACTTTGAAGTAAATTCATGACAAATGTCTATATTTGGTTTGGATTTGCACTTGGTGTTAAATTTGGCGTAAAAACGGTATTCACCTCGTTTACCAGCGAAGTAAATCCAATGCAAACATCAAATCCGATTCCTGATCAAACATGAGTAAATAAGAGATTTACGCCATATTTACTACATTTTTACTACCTTTGCAAATAATGGCAAACATAACATTTGACGATATTTACCACTTGCTTAAATGAGCGCAAATATGGTTTTTACTTCGCATTTACTTTGAAGTAAATTCATAACAAATGTGTATATTTGGTTTGGATTTGCACTTGGTGTTAAATTTGGCGTAAAAACGGTATTCACCTCGTTTACCAGCGAAGTAAATCCAATGCAAACACCATATCCGATTTTGAGCAAATTCGCGCAAATCTGACTAAATACGGTATTCACGATATATTTACCTCGTATTTACTGCTGTCGTAAATCAATTTTTTCGTGCAGTGTAATATAATATAATATAATATAATATAATATAATATAATATAATATAATATAATATAATATAATATAATATAATATAATATAATTAGATGTGTGAAGTTGTAGTCTTGACTGACGTTTCAACGATCGCTTCTGACACCGTCGAAACGTCAGTCACCAACAATAGTCTTTATCAAGACTACAACAACGTGATCAACTACACATATCTAATGATACTCCTAGGTTCAAACAATTTATTTTAATATAATATAATACAATTTCACTAATAGTTATAGTTTGATTTGGCTTCTTGTGATTTATTGTACCCAGAATTACATCTTGAATTAGTTGGGATTTCAGGTATAACACCCAGCTGCTTTCACTTTAATTGGACACCAAACTCCATTGCTGATTTCTTCCATGGATGTTTCTTCAGGATCCTTACTGCTTCTTCAAAATATTTATTAAAGAGATTGAGAGTTTAACTATCTCTACAGTTCATTTGGTGTTATCTGTTAACTTAAAAATATATATATAGTACCTATTTCAGAGCTAATGTTTGATGCTATTTAATATCTATTTTGATGTTTGCTTCCCAAAATAGTTAAAAATAGCTATTTAAAAAGCTATTTTGAACCAAGTGAGCATCACAGTTCTCCAAAAATAGGAATTAAATAACTATTTCAGAGTTATTTTACATGCTATTTAATATCTATTTCAGTATTGGCTTCCAAAAATAGTTAAACATAGCTATTTAAAAGCTATTTTGAACCAACTCAGCATCACAATTCTCCATAAAATAGGAATTAAATAGCTATTTCAGAGTTATTTTTCATGCTATTTAATATCTATTTCAGTATTGGCTTCCAAAAATAGTTAAAAATAGCTATTTAAAAGCTATTTTGAACCGACTCAGCATCACAATTCTCCATAAAATAGGAATTCAATAGCTATTTCAGAGCTATTTTTTTGCAAAATATGTTTTGCCTATGTTTTAAATATATTTTAAATAGCCATAGACTATTTCACAAAATTAGCGAAATAGAAATAAAATAGCCATTTTGGGTGTAAAATAGGGTAAAAATAGGGTTAAATAGGGTAAAAATAGACTTAAAATAGGTTTTAAATAGGTTTTAAATATGTCTGATTCTACAAGGGAATGCTGTTTGAATATTTAATAATATGTCTGGAATATAAGTAGTGTCCCCCGGGTTTTATGTTAACATGTTACTGCGGCCACTGCGCACGCGCAAGCTGAAATTGATAAACAACATGGCCGGCCAAGGAGCGAGTGATAATATTTCTTCTGGAAACAGGGATTTTGTGAATATGGTGTAGGAGAAAGGATTCGTTGTCTGTTAGGGGATGACGAGCCTGGATATAAAATAAAAGTCTGACATTCAGAATATTTCTGTCACGTAAACGCAGCATTTTGTCCATTTTGTCTTCCGAGTCTCTGTTTAATATAAAGCCAAATGGAACACAATAGACACAGAATAACCTGCGAGATTATTTTGTTAGAAATTAGACACCAGCGCTTTTGTAAAGCGTATTATTTACGTTCTGTAGTTTCGCTATTTACTTCGTGTTAATTTTATCAGTATTTTTAACAGTAAATTTTTATTGTATATTCTTATATAGGCTTAATATAAATACATGTAGATATGTTCTGGGCATGAAGCAGAAATATTTTCTGAGTTTGCGTAAAAAGCTTGAGTAGCAAACAATTTACCATAATAAAGCACTGTTAGTTTGATTTATTCCTGTTGTTGAAACATAATGTAAAATGTCCTCTACTGTATATGCCCAATAAAGACATGCCTTATTCCTTGGCCAAATTTGTGCTATTCCCATAATATGAATTGTCAAATAAAGAGCATTTGAAACTGCTTGAATAATTATATTATTAGCCCACATTCCTACACTAGAGATATTTTGTGATGTACATGTACCTTTCAATGTTAACTCAGGATGGGCGGGGGGGCACTGACAGGAAAATATCAGACCGGAGGTCTTGACAGTACAGACCGTGCCCATAGGGCGAGCTGTTCGTACATAAAAGACCGAGGTTTGATATTTTTCCCGTAATAACCAAGCGGTTGAGGTGAATAAGAGGTTTATTATATGGCATGGGTTTTTAAACAACAATCAACATCCTGTACTTTACATACATTTTGAATGACAGAATGTTCATTTTCAATGTTGTTCTTGTTCTTCTATTGTTTTCATGATAGTAATACTCTGTTAGAATGTTCATCGTCCAACTCATACTGTACATGATTTGTTGCTTAATTTACTAAATTTGTTCAATTTTTGCTGCTTTTCAAAATTTCCTATCGTCATTCTGCTTGTTCCTTTGTAAAGAAAATGGTTGACAAAATCCGTAATCTAGACCGGTCCATTACCGGGAAATAACGGACCGGCACATGACGTTTCTCAGCCAAACATTTAACCTGAAGTAGCTTTTGCCATATAATAATAACTACTTAATGACCAAGAGTGAGGTCTTTATGGTAAAATAGCTAACCAAGATCTTGTTGTACTGCCCGAGCACTTGCGGCAAAGGTTTGGTATTTTATTGTACCGAACAGTCGAGGTTATTAAGTAGCCCTTTGGCACTTTTTATTATTATATGAAATCAATGTATTATTTCTTGGTCTTCAGACTTCGCTTCCTTTAATGTTGTCAAAACACCGGACTAGCATTAATTTCTATTGTTTCTTTCTTGTCCGGATACTAAAATTTACTTTTATAATGTTTATTGTTCATAATCGTTTATTTAATTTATTTTCATCATTTTGAGCCAATAACTCTCTTATTAGGATTTTGTGTTTGTTCCCGATAATCACAGGGCATTAGCCAGTGAAATGTTAGCCATAAACATACAGTAGTTGCCATAATTTTCTGTCCAACTTATCACCTTTATCAACCTTGTGATTACAATAATAAAGATCAAGAATTGTTTTTCTAACAAACAGTATATTAACTATTAATAATACTCAGCAGCTTTATAAGAAAGCAATCTATAATCCTGCACAGCATTAAACTTGTGTCATGCATTATGCTACTGTTTTATTTAATATGATACATAATTCTATAAAACTTTGCACTGTCCTTGGGACCTAGTTTTGGTTAGGGTTAGCAATTTGGTTCGGATGAGGGTTAGGTTTAGGATTTTGGTGATATTTACCCGCATTTCGTTGAATTCTAAGAGACTATAGCGTCGTACGGCTACCGTACGAATAGCCATTACCTTTAGTTCAGTGCTTCACATTATCGTTTAACGTTTTGACTTGTCTCGCTAATTTTAATGTAATTTAAATGATTGTACACTGTATTGTGTATTTGCTCCAAGCTCCGAAATCTAATAGACTCATTTTGAAATACTTAACAGAGAGATTTGGAAAAATTTGAAGGTGTGTAATATTTTGAATGTTTAGAATTTTCAAAACATATATGTATGATATTTTGACAGTTGGAATTAAATCCATGCAATTTAAAATATATACCATTTGTTCTTTATAATACTGCAGAATAGTAAGTGGTAGTACAAATTTTGGAATTGCATGTACAGTATGTTTATTATTTGATTAAAATTATAAATACTATATGCTTGATAATTATCGGCCCTTTCTCGATATATAAGCAACCGAAATGTAAAATTATTATAGCATCAAGTCAGTTTTAGGGTTAGTATTTGGGTTAGGATTAGGGATTGGTTTGTATTTCGGTTGTTCATATATCGAGAAAGCGCCCTATATATACAGTAGTTTAGGGTGAAAAACATGCATACTATTGCTGTGTTTATATGACCTGGGCCTGTCTACAATTTTGTAGCAATAAACAAGCATTACTCAACTGTATACTTGTCAGTGTTAATATATACACTACTGCAGTGAATAAGTGAGAGCTCGGGGGGAACAGACGATACAGTACATGGATGATTGTCAAGCAAGCTCATATCCTCAGAAAAAATTATTATGTGTCCTGGACAGGGATAACTTTCTGATTTCCAGTGAGATTCTCTTACCATTGAGCTACCAAGACTCAGATGGCGAGTGAAGGTTACATTGATGTACTGAGTCTATTGATATAACAGCAGTGTATATATTAACACACCCAATATTTACTGATATATATATAGTAACTGCTTTGCATTGGCGGTACATATATCATGAGAACCAGTACATCATTGTAACCTCTCTCCATCTGAATCTCGATGGCTCAATGGTTAGAGGCCGTCACTGGCAATAAGAAGGTTATAATTTTTACAACCAGGAATATTATGTTTCTGATGAGATGATCTTGACGTCCATGTTTTGTATAAAGGCATGTATACCATATATAATCTGTGTTTACAGTACTCCATCCATGATGGAACATGTTAGACCTACAGTACTTAGCTGGCCTAGTGGGTCATAACTTATTCTGTCAAATTAAAATACAGCTTATAATTATTATGTTCACATTGGGTGTGTTGACACTACTACAGTATGCAGATTGTTATGGATTGAACGAGTACTGTACTGTGTTAGCTAGATCATTATCGACAAGCAGACTAGGCATTAGGGTGGAGTGAAAAAAATTTATTGTTAATTTCAACTTCTAATAGACATAAAAACTTGCTGCGATATTTAGCAAATTATTTGGTGTAAAAATGATGCAATTTGGGCAATATCTTGAGATGCCCCATCCTCTCAACCCAAATTAGCACAAATTGCTGGATTTTCGACTGTTTTTACATTAAATTGGCCGATTTTGGGGTTGTTTTAATATCCTGAAGCAAAATGGTTTTCCCCCTGGACAACATATTTGATGTTTATGCCTCCCCCCCTGACTTCACAAATAAAACAAGATGGCCGACCAAGTAGCTGGAAATTTGTTTCAACGATAGAAGACAGAGACTTGAAGGTTAGTTATCAATTTTCATGAAGATTCTTTCAAATGATATGAAGAGTGTTTCCAGATTATGCTTAGTGAAAGCAATTTATGATTTGGTTTGTTTTTATCTATGAATTATGAATGGATTTGGAAAGTGCTATACTATTTTTTAGACTTTACTTTAGCTAAATCTAATGTGAGTTATAATATATTATATTTTACAGAGTTACAATGGCGGTAACAAGGTGTCATGTGTAATATTCGGTCCTCCGATGGAGATGGCAGATAATAAACTGATTACATATTTTGATGTAATGAAACTCTACAACCTGACCAAATATCAAATGAAACGAGAACAAAATAACAAGGATCCATCTCATAAAGACATTGCAGAAAAAGTGACAGTTCAAATCGAACAGTTGTGGCGAAAAGCATCATTGCCAATTGTTAATCATCATCGCATTCTTGCGGTATTGAAGACCTACCATGAGAAATATAGGAACATTTTAAAACCTTATCAATCCAGAAAAAATAACGAAACTTATAAAGCCAAACTTTTGCGATTTAAGGAGGACGCTTGTAAACTGTTTGATGTGTGTTCGTGTAAATGTGACGACAGAGAATGTTCCTGTGAAAAGTCACGCAAGGTGCCACATAAAGAATTAGCCTTTCTAGCTGATCAAAGAGGGAATGGAATGATGGTGATAGGGGCAATTGGCAAGGCCGAGACCAGCAAACTCCAAGAACGAAGTCGGCGACAAGAATCTCTAAAACGCCAGCTTACTCCAAACAAAACTGTTGATTCTTCGTCGCCAGATGATAATATTGATAGCAATGACGAAATCAACGAGAGCGACAGTAATTCCTCTTCCTTGGTTGACTCTTTCCAGCCATTACCGAAACCAAAAAAGCAAAAGCAAATGCGATTACATTTACCGGCACTAGCGATGGCTTGTGATCGACATGGAGTGTCAGACAGATCGGCTGCATCAATGTCATCTGCATTACTTCAGGATATGGGCATTGTGACCAAACACGACGCGAGTTATGTAATAGATAGAAATAAAATACGACGAGAGCGTAGCCAAAAGCGTGAAGAGCTGAGAGAACAACGGAGTAACTTTATACCAGGGTTGTATTTCGATGGAAGGAAAGACAAAACATTGGTACAGATCAAGGAAGCTGATGGAAAATTCCACCGTAAGACTATCACTGAAGAACATGTGTCGATAATTTGTGAGCCAGGATCGTCTTATTTTGGCCATATTGTCATATCTAGTGGCTCTAGTAAGGCGATTACTTGTGCTATATTGAGCTCTCTCAATGACAGGGAGGTTGACACGAGTTTAATAAAGGCGATCGGTTGCGACGGAACAGCCGTCAATACCGGAACCACTGGAGGCGTAATTCGGCTGTTGGAAGAGTCACTGAACAGACCGCTACAATGGTTCGTCTGCCAGTTACATGCCAATGAACTTCCGCTTCGCCATCTCTTCCACCATCTTGATGGCCAAACAACTGGTCCTCGTGGCTTTTCTGGACCAATTGGGAAAGCTCTTACGACCTGCGAAAAACTGACTGTGTGTGATTTCCAAAAAATTGATGGCCAGGTACCATTGGTTGATTCAAAAGACCTAAGTACAGACCAGAAATATCTATATGACATTTGTAAAGCTGTGATAGTCGGGCATTGTCCAGTAGATCTGTCGTTACGTAATCCTGGCCTGATCAATCACTCCAGATGGTTAACAACTGGAAACCGTGTAATGCGTCTATATGTTGCCAGTAAAAATCCATCGTATGAACTGGTAACTCTTGCCAGATTTATCATCCAAGTCTATTCTCCAATGTGGTTCTGCATCAAGAGTAAGCCATCATGTAAGGACGGAGCAAGGCACCTCTACCAAACGATTGTCAAATCACGTTACCTGCCTGAGGACCTGCTCAAATTCATCGATCCCGTCATACAGCGTAATGGCTATTTTGGTCATCCTGAAAGCTTGCTCTTAAGTATGATAACATATCAGAGACCAGAAATCCGTGAACTTGGTCTACGTCGCATTCTAAAAGCACTAAAAGTTAAAAACTGTAGCTCTATTCGCAGATTCAAGGTTCCAGTGCTTAATTTCTTAGCCAACGATTATATTAATTTGATAGACTGGCAGACACCAGGATTGCTAACTGAGCCCCCTCTGACAGTCGACATATCTGATGATGAGATGGTCAGGTTCATTCATGATGGGGAAACACCATGTGTCACATTTCCTCGTTTTCCATGCCAAACACAGGCTGTTGAGAGGTGTGTAAAGCTGGTTACCGAGGCATCTGCATCAGTATGTGGTACAGACAGTCGTGATGGATTTATACGCGCTCGCTCACAGTCCCGTGGCATAATGCCCTATTTTAATACCAAACAAGATTATACATTTTGAAACTGTTGATATTCTATAGGGAATGTAAATTCAAGCTATAGCTGTTAAAATATGTTGTTTTATTGCACATATTTCGGATTTAAAAATACTTGTGGTGCATTTTAGCGTTTTTCCTGTATTTTATCTATTTATTAAAACAGCACATATTCAACATTGTTGGGGCACCTCAAAATATTGCCCAAATTTGATCCTTTTTCACCAAATACTTAGTTATACCTCATAGCAAGTTTTTATAACTATTAGAAGTTGAAACGAAAACTTTTTTTTTATTTTGTCATTTTCACTCCACCCTACTAGGCATGACATCCTGAATATAGGTTATAATATATATGTGCATGGTGATATAATTTAGATACTATAGTACACAATGCCATATATATATATTCTTTGTTACATGGTAACTATGGTATCTGCAATCTGCATTAGGCATTATTATTAGTAGTACTATAAATATGTATGCGCAACAACCCCTCGCCCAATTGATATTTGAAACTCACAGTACAGTACTTCTTTTAGTTCTAAATTACTTGAATTAGATAATAGCCACTTCATTTGCCAAATTACAGTAAATAAATTTTCAGTGGACAATATCTCTCAGAACTTTGTATTGTCTGAATTTAATTGTTCAAATGCAGCAACAGAATAGTGGGGGGTCTACTGCTGTTTCTACCATCAATCACTAAGAAATAAATTACTTTTATCACAATATTGATGACTCACGAAATAATCAATGCAGTATTTTGTATATAGACAGTTTGGGCTGTTGAAGGAAGAAAGTGCATCTCTATCATACAATGAGTGTCCTTTAAAAAAATCAAATTCGTTCAAATGTCTACGGATGGCATGCATATAGTGCAAATGTATAGGGGTCCATTCAAATTAGATTTACTAAGACGTATTAGGGATTCTACTCCAAGGTACAGTAAGTTGATAATTTTACCCACATTGGACTACTGTGATGTGGAGCTCGCAGGAATATGCATAACTAAATATTGATGGTCATAATCAGAGGTCTCTATGCATGTCAGGGAAACTGATCTTTCCTAAGTTTTGTACCTCTTGTATTAGAAGCAAGTTACATTGTGTAATGCTAGTTAGGAAATTCCATGGAATTTTAACATCATATCTACCAGTAAAGAGCTATTTTCCATATTTCAATTAATCTGTTCATACATGTTATAGCACCATTATCTATTGCCTTAATTGACAATATGTGAAGGATATACAACTTTTGAGTTAAAATTAGTTTTTGTAACATTGTACTGTACATTTGTGAATATGTGTTGAAATTTGTAACAACTGTAATTTGTTAGAAAACAAGACCCCATATATTGATTCCAGTGTTAGTATTGAAGGGGCTATCCTGTATAAATATTATTGTATTATTATTATTATTATTATTATTAATACTAATAATAATAATGCATTAACAATAATACTAATAATAATAATACCTAATGCATATTGCAGATACCATATTTGTCATGTAACAAAGCATATATATGGCATTGTGTGCTATAGTATCTAAATTATATCACTGTGCACATATATATTATAACATATATTCAGCATGCCATGCCTAGTCTGCTTGTCGACAATGATCTAGCTAACACACATAGTAGTGTCAACATATACAATGTGAACACAATAATAATAAACTGTATTTTACATTGACAGAATAAGTTGTGACTCACTAGGCCAGCTAAGTACTGTAGGTCTAACATGTTCCATAATGGATGGAGTACTGTGAACACAAATTATATATGGAATACAATATCGTCAGAAACATAATATTCCTGGTTGAAAAAAGTATAACCTTCTTATTGCCAGTGACGGCCTCAAACCATTGAGCCATCGATATTCAGATGGAGAGAGGTTACAATGATGCACTGGTTCTAATGATATATGTACTGCCTATACACAGCAGTTACTATATATTTCAGTAATGACTAATGATTGGGTTTGTTAACATATACACTGCTGTTATATCAATAGAATCAGTACATCAATGTAACGTTCACTCACCATCTGAGTCTGAGGCAGCTCAATGGTCAGAGCATCTCACTGGAAATCAGAAAGTTATCCCTGTCCGGGACACAGAAAATTTTTGGGAGGATATGAGCTTTCTTGACAATCATCCATGTACTGTATCGTCTGTTCCTCCCGAGCTCTCCCTTATTCACTACAGCAGTGTATATATTAAGTATTAACACTGAAAAGTACACATAGTAATGCTTGTTTATTGCTACAAAATTGTAGGCCAGGCCCAGGTCATATAAACACTGCACCAATAGTATGCATGTTTTTTCACCCTAAACTACTATATATATAGGCTAATTATCAAGCATATAGTATTTATAATTTTAATCAAATAATAAACATACTGTACATGCAATTCCAAAATTTGTACTACCACTTACTATTCTGCAGTATTATAAAGAACAAATGGTATATATTTTAAACAGACTAGGACTGGCCATTGTGCCATCTTGTGCCAGAACAATGGCCAGCCATTGTGCTGCCACAAAGTGCCATTGTTCTGGCACAAGATGGCACAATGGCCAGTCCAAGCCTGATTTTACACTGCATGGATTTAATTCCAACTATCAAAATATTATACATATATGTTTTGAAAATTCAAAACATTACACAACTTCAAAATTTCCCAAATCTTTCTGTTAAGTATTTCAAAATGTATCTATTAGATTTCGGAGCTTGGAGCAAATACACAATACAGTGTACAATTATTTAAATCGCATTAAAATTAGGGAGTCAAGTCAAAAAGCACTGAACTGAACTGAACATAATGGCTATTCGTACGGTAGCCGAACGACGCTATAGTCTCTTAGAATTCAACGAAATGCGGTAAATATCACCAAAATCCTAAACCTAACCCTAATCATAACCAAATTGCTAACCATAACCAAAAAAAACTATGCAAAAAAGGCAAATTAATTGCTCAACACAGACCGGTGAGTCGGTGACAATCACAATGTACATAATTATAATAGTCCTTTTACCTTTTACTTGTGTCTGTCCGATGATTTTGTGAGGAAATGGCTGGTTTTTATGGCAATATAAATTTCGCCGTCGGCGAATGGCGGCTTCTTCCGTAAAGCGGTGTGTCGCGCTGGCGTCAATTTAAATTTAAATTACGCCAAATTTAACGCACCAAAAAACCATTTCAATACCGTTTCAATTTTTGCATTCGCAATCATGTGACGGTTGCAATTTAAATATTAATTCCAATGCAGAGGTCTACCTATCTGGTTCTGTCTATATCTAGTTACCAGGGCCCAATTTTCCGATGCTTCGCATGAGGACGGTTGATCATATATATATACCTATACACCCGATCCGAAATCAGGAACTGCTTGCATCTCGCGTGATAACGGACTGGGGATTATTGTTAATGCATTATTATTAGTACTAGAAATACGTGTACGCAACAACCCCTCGCCCGCTTACTGTTTGAGGCTTTAATATTGCCAAACTGAACAGATTTTCAAACTGCTTATTTTTTGGGTGCAATTTGTGGGTAGTGTACTGAACAGAACCCAAGTGGGAAAGTCTGCCAACACTAAATTGTCTCGCTGGCAGGGTTAGAAACCAATTGTGTAACTATTGATTATTGAAATTAATAATTAATTTTAATAATTATTAATTTAAATAATAATTTTATTAATTATATATTACATAATTAAAGTTAATTATGTCAGTTATGCTTTTTATAATAAATTTCAACAATCATGTTTACAGTAACAGTGGTATAATCATAATTTTACTCAAAGTACAATTGTATTCACGAGACTGCATAACCTTGTACATACATGTACACTACTGTAATAATGTAATCTGCATGTTCCTTATTGCCTAATTGTCAGTATAAGCAGATACATATACCCTACTGTAATAAATGTAATCTGCATGTTCCTTATTGTCCAATTGTTAGTATAAGCAGATACCAAAAGATTCAATACCTAAATTTATCCTAGACCAAATTGATAAGCCTTATAAACCGTTTATTCTTTCAGAAGACTTCTGTTTCTTAACTTTTATTAATATTATATAATTATGCACGTTCATGTACCAGTATTCCAATGGTTTAAAGCACCGGTAACATAATTTAAAAAAATGAAATAACAAAAGCCCATAATATACAACAAAGAACGATATTGCTTAATCTAATTATTTCACATATATATATAGTAATTCAGGATGAAATTCCTTTCAGCTGCTTCTTGTCAGTGAGGTAATACCACTTGTTTAATCCCTAACATGTTCCCCTGACACAGTGAGTGTTGATTACTTACCCAATTATACATTATACAGTATTTATCCTTAAAAAGCTGTGTAAAAATATACATTGAATGCCTAGGACTGGCACTGTCCAGGCCTACTATCCAGGACAAAGGTGAATTTAAACAGACACACTAACCCATTGGCCAGAAGGGCATATACCATAATATCAGATGAGCGTAAATGCTGATTGTTATAGCCAGTATGGTGTATGTTTACATCCTTACTACAAGACACCAGTATCTGTAAGTTTCTATATCCTTACTACAAGACACCAGTATACTCTATATCAGCTAATTTTTGAGTTTTGAAATGAGTGTTGTCTGACTATATATTGATAAGCTCGAGAAAACTTTTATTCTGTTAGAAGACTGCTGTTGCTTTTATTAATATATAATCTTATTATATTATGTGATTATGCACACATGTACCGGTATTTCAATGGTATTCAAGTACTGGTAACAAATTTCAAAAAGATGAAATGACAAAAGTCCATAATATGCAACAAAGAACATTGCTTATCTAATTATTTCACCAATATATCATTAATTCAAGATGAAATTTCCTTCAGCTGCTTGTTGTCAGTGAGGTGATAGCAGTTGTTTAATCCCTAATGTGTTCCCCTGACACATGCAGTGAGTGTTAACCTACCCAATTATACAGTATCTATATACAGTATATATCCTACAAAAGCTGTGTAAATATATACATTGTAAGCCGAGGACTGCCATTGTCTAGGCCTAATACAGGACAAAGGTGTTTACACAAACACACTAAGCCATTGGCCAGTCCAGCATGCCATCAGATGAGTATATAAACACTGATTGTTATAACCAGTGTGGTGCGCGTTTAACTATTAAAGTCAGTAAAATGTAAGCCAGGCCCAAGGTAGCATCCAGTCAGGTTGGTCCTGGTTAGTCCTATAGACTTGCAGTATAAACACAGCTATAATCTGTACTTTTTTACATCCTTACCACCAGTACTGGTACTCACTACATAGGCTAATTATCAAGTATTGCAATTATTCCATTGTGGATGAGGTTGCAAAGCGACCGAGTGAAACAATGGTGATGGATAATTTAAATAAAAGTATAAAATCTGCCATTCAAAATTTGTATTAACATTTGTTATTCTGCAATATTATAATAAAGTACATTATTTATTGGTATATCGTGTGTAAAGACTATTCAATTTCGAGCGAAAGCCCTTCAAAGAGTGATTTCGTGATGTCTGATTGGCGCTTTCTCGATATATGAACAAATCGAAATTCAAATAATCGCTAACCCTAATCCTAATCCTGGTTGATGTTATAATAATTTTAAATTTCGGTTGCCATGACGCCATGCCTAAAGTGAAATGTTCCGACCATAATATATTTTGAAGTACTAACTCTAAGAACTCATTCTACATATATAATGAAAGCTTGATTAACAGTCTCTGAGATACCTACAAAGTATTTTTGTAACTGATAGCTAACAGCTTGAAAAAGCGACGACGCTTGGAATGGATTGACAAACTCCGAGTAAATATTTTAGATATTCAGACGACGATATATTTTGAACTACTAACTCTAGAAAATCATGCTATACATCAAATAAAAGCCGGAATAACATACTCGGACATATTTGCCAAACTATCTTTGTAACTCACTAACAGGTTTAAAAAAACGAAAACGGGTTTACCTTTAGTTTTGACGCCACGTATAAAACTTGATTTACGAACTTGACATCTTCCGACGACGATATTGCATTTTCACTGCCTTTTCATGATCTTTTTAAACTCAAATCTTCATTCACCGTATAACCCGACAAACACGTACTTTTCTTTTACGGTTTCAATTTAAATATTAATTCAAATGCAGATATTTATTATTTACCATATCTAGTTACCAGGGCCAAATTTCCCGATACCGCGCATGGGCCGTTGATCTTGAATATATATAAATATCTAAACTGGATGCAACTTCAGATTCGCTTGCATTTCCCGTGAAAAGGGACTAAACGCCGGTCGATATAAAGTTTTAATTTTTTTAAATCTACGTTGATAGTAGTTTCTTAACTGATGTAGTTACCCTGTATAAATATGTATTTATTATTATTATTATTATTATGCGGAAAAAGCGACGCGTTGGAGGCGTCTGTGAAATATCTTAATGACCAGATGCAAACGTTAAAGGAGGAATTTACTGCTAACTTGACAGCTATTAATCGTTCGTTGTGGGATCATTCAATACAGTTAAAAGAACTAAATAATCCAGACTCGGACAATGAACTGACTACGCTGAAAATGGAAAATTATGAACTTAGAAAATAAAATGAACGCTTAACAGAACGAATAAACAATTTAAGTTTCATATTAGCTGACCTTCAAGGTAAAGCAAAATGTGCGGAAGAAGAAAAAGCCAGTCTTATAACGACAATACGTTTATTGTTCAAAGACATAAGAGCTAACCAACCGGTAAATGATAATGTCCTGTTGAAGTCACCCAACCATCAAATCAATCATTGGCAGAGCAAGCTAATGCTGACAGAGCCGAAAGTTGTAAACAACTGGGGAGTCAATATCCTGATATTCCAATCCAAAATAGTTTCTCCGTACTCAGTGTTGATGAAACTAATGACAGCAGTCCCGAACCAACATCTAATAGTGCTACTCAAAATAACCAAAATCACGAAAATAATCGAGAATATGGAATTGCTCAACCGGCAAATCGAAACTAAAGGGAACTGATTCCGAAAGCAAGCCAAATATCGTTCTCGTTGGAGATTCGATGGTCAAGAACATTAATCCTTGTAAACTATCAAGAAAACGTGTTAGTAAATTCAAATTTCCTGTCAAAAGAGCAGAGGAAATTGCATCTGAAGTAAAAAATATATAAACATACACGCACAACCAACCCATGTTATCGTCCACGCCGGGACGAACAATCTACTAACCGATACGAGTGATCAGTGTATAAAAAACATCAAAGCTTTGTGTATTAGTGTAAAACAAAGATTTGCGTATGCTGAATTAGGGGTTTCAAGTATAATTTTAAGGAAATAAATAATATTGAAGTATCAGAATTAACGCAGCAAGTAAACGAACAACTAAAACGTATATGTAATACATCTGGTTATGCTTTTCTTGACAACTCAATTATAGATGAATCTGGACTTAATAATAGTAAACTGCATCTTAGTGCAAAAGGATCCGCTCTTGTAGCTACGCGTTTTATTAAGTTTATAAACCCTGATAAACAATTTAACAATCAATCAGAAGGTCATGCATATACTGAACATTTTTTCAGGGATCTGCTGAACCTTGTAGCTCTAATGTCTCTCCCATGTCCCAGCGGAGACGAACTCGTTGAAAGACGATCACCCTAATATTAATAGTAATCTTTTATATCCCATAAGTAAAGTTGCTGGCCCAGATTTTAATAACAAATAATTGCTTAGCGGGAGTCTGAACCGGTGCTGCCAGATGAAAACCGTAAGTGTCTTGATATTAATTATAAACCGTTTGGTAAAGATTTAGTGATGGCCAAACTAAATATTAATAGCCTTTTAGCGCATATTGATTAATTTCGAGTTTTTATGAACGAATCTGATATTGATATTATTTCAATCAATGAAACAAAGCTTGATTCTTTAATTAATGATAACGAGGTTTATATACCCGGATACGAAATAGTAAGGAAAGATAGAAAAACAAATGGACGACGACATGGGGGTGGTGTTTGTATCTATGTAAGATGCAATCTTAACTACAAAATTTGCGAAGATTTAAGCTCTGATGAATTAGAGCATCTAACTGTTGAAATTACTAAACCTCGGTCTAAATCACTATTAATTAGTACTTGGTATAGGCCTCCAGATGCGCCAACATACCACTTTGATTATTTTGAGAACATAGTAGAGAAAGTAGATACGACAAATCATGACTATTTCCTACTAGGTGACATGAACGTGAATCTTATGCCGGGTGTAACATCAGTCAATGCTACTAAGTTGAATGATATATTCGAAATCTTTGGCTTAAAACAGCTAATTGTAGAACCCATTAGAACTACACCATATTCTTCTAGTCTAATTGATCTGTGTGTTACAAACGCTCCATCAAAGATCATAAATTCAGGGACAATAGAACTTTCTATAGGTGACCATGTATTAGTCTATATGACGCACAAGGTCCACTACAAACAAACAGGCTCACGATTAATTCAAATAAAAAACATGAAAAATGTTAACAAAGAAAATTATTTAAGAGACTTAGAACAACAAGCATGGTCAGACGTGAACCTAAGCAATGATCCTAATGAAATGTGGGCAAAATGGAAGAACATGTTAATTAATTGCATTGACAAGCATGCACCACTCAGATCAAAAAGAGTTGGGAAAAAGAAATCCCCCTGGATCACTAGCCAATTGAAACAAAATATGCGTAAGAGAGATTCCCTGAAAAAGAAAGCCAAACTGACTGGTGATCCATCAATTTGGCAACAATATAAATGCTCAAGAAATTGCACGAATAATGATATTAAAAGAGCAAAAAGTCAATATTTTACCGAAAATCTCGAGGCTAATAAGAAAAATCCAAAATCAACCTGGAAACTGATTAACGATTTAAACTCTCGTAATGCTTCTACACACAAAACCATATCCAATATCAAAGTGGGCAAAGAAACTATAAATACACCCAAGGATATAGCTGAGACATTTAATTCTCACTTTGCTAGTGTGGGTGAAGATTTAGCATCCGATATACCACCATCTGCCGTAGAACCCGACGTATATGTTGTGCTAGCTAAAACCATATTTTCAATGAAATATCCTACTGTGAGTGCAGTTTATAAAAAACTAAAATAAATTAACGAAAGGAAAGCTGCAGGTCTTGATAAAATACCTTGCAAACTTCTAAAAATCGCAGCTGTAATAGTTGCTCCATCGTTAACTCAAATATTTGATAAGACTATAAGCACGAGCATTTTCCCTAGAGACTGGAAGCTAGCGAAAGTTACTCCAATTTTTAAGAAAGGTGAAAAGACGATATGAACAACTATCGACCAATATCTGTTATTTCGGTAGTTGCAAAGATTTTCGAAAAGTTGACTTTTGAGCAGTTGTATGAGTATCTGAACAACAACAATCTAATATCTGCGTCTCAATCTGGTTTTCGAACATTGCATAGTACATTAACAGCCCTAATAGAAGCCATGGACAATTGGTCAATCAATATAGATAATGGTCTTCTTAACGGAGTAATTTTTATCGATCTTAAAAAAGCATTTGATACTATTGATCACGCCATTCTTCTACGGAAGTTACAAAATTATGGTGTTGATCAAAATGGTATCAAATTCTTTGAATCATACCTAAGCAACCGCAGTCAAAGATGTAAGTTGTGTTAATGATGAGTTATCCGAAGCTGTCACAATAACCTGTGGGGTACCACAAGGTAGTAACTTGGGACCTCTATTGTTCTTAATATACATTAATGATCTGCCTAATTGTCTCACCAGAGCCTCTCCAAGAATGTTTGCTGACGACACTAATATTACCATCGCGGCAAATTCCGTTACGGGGCTTGAGCTATTAATTAACTCAGAACTGCAAAATCTTCATCAATGGCTACTAACTAATAGACTGAGTCTTAACGTCGCTAAAACGGAATTTATGATAATCGGATCTCGTCAACGATTACTTGTATACACAGCAACGAACATATAAATATAGAGATTGACGGAATGTCTATTAAAAGAGTTAATGAAACAAAATCCTTAGGCTTACAAATCGATGAGCATCTTACATGGGCACGACATGTCGAAAATATTTCGAAAAAGATTGCATCAGCTTTTGGAGCTCTTAAACGGGTACGCCAATTTATAGACACAAACACTGCCCTGAAAATTTATGGAGCTTTAATTCAACCGTATTTTGATTATTGTAGCTCAGTTTGGGATGGTGTAAATATCACGTCGAACGATAAATTGCAAAAATTGCAAAATAAGGCAGCGAGGGTCATCACAAAATCTCGATATGATACTGGTGCCAGCGACCTTTTTAGCAAGCTGGGCTGGGATAATCTTTCAACACGTCGAAAAAAGCACAAAGCTATACTAATGTTTAAAACAATTAACGAATTAACTCCGCATTATCTCCATGATTTGTTTGAATCTCGCAGCACTGGATACAATTTGAGAAACTCCGAACACACTTTATTTGTGCCAAAACCGCGAACGAACTACGGTAAGCGAAGTTTTAGTTATAGCGGCGCAATGTTGTGGAATGAGTTACCTCAAAATGTACGAGCATTATGCTCACTTAGTCAATTCAAAAGAGAAATTGACATCTTATTTTCTATATGAAACGGACTCCCGCATGGCAATCTTGTAAATTAGTAGTATTCAATATTAGCACCCTCGCCCTCAGGCCTTCGGCCTTCGGCCGGCGCTTCGCGCCGGGCGAGGGGATTAATAATAATAATAATAATAATAATAATAATAATAATAATAATAATAATAATACAATAATAATCCCATAGACCTGAGGGCGAGGGTGTTAATATCGACCGGCGTTTAGTCCCTCATCACGGGATTCCAGGCGTTTGTAGAGTCACTTTCAGTTTATTTATTTATTCAGGATCAACGTCGTCGATCATGCGCGGAAAATTTGGTCCTGGTAACTAGATATGGTATATCTGCATTTGAATTAATATTTAAATTGAAACCGTAAAAGAAAAGTACGTGTTTTGTCGGGTTATACGGTGAATGAAGATTTGTGTTAAAAAAGATCGTGAAAAGGCAGTGAAAATGCAATATATCGTCGTCGGAAGATGTCAAGTTCGTAAATCAAGTTTTATACGTGGCGTCAAAACTAAAGGTAAATCTGTTTTCGGTTTTTTAAACCTGTTAATCAGTTACAAAGATAGTTTTGTAAACATGTCCGAGTATGTTATTCAGGCTTTTATTTGATGTATAGCATGATTTTCTAGGGTTAGTAGTTCAAAAGATATCGTCGTCTGAATATCTAAAATATTTACTCGGAGTTTGTCGACAATCCAATCCAAGCGTCGTGATTTTTTCCAGCTGTTAGCTATCAGTTACAAAAATATTTTTTGTAGGTATGTCAGAGGCTGTTAATCAAGATTTCATTAGATATGTAGAATGAGTTCTTAGAGTAAGAACTTCAAAATATATCGTGGTCGGAACATTTCACTTTTGGCATGGCGTCATGGCGACTAAAAACAAAACAATCAGAGATCACGAAATCACTCTTTGAAGGGCTTTTGCTCGAGATTGAATAGTCCTCTTACACACGATTTCTTACATGTATTTCTAACACTACCCTGTGCCTACACAGTACGCAGAACAACATTTTTATCGTACTCTTCAATAAAACAACCATACCCTTGTGAAAACCAACACTATTTTTTCCCTATTTTTCCCCTACAAAAAACCTATTTCTCACATCCATGCTTTCTTCCACGTATGCTTTCTTATGAGTGCGCGCATTTTAATAAATCAAACAAAATACATAATAGTGCCAAGCCAAGCGCGTCGACAACCCGAAATCACATTTCTCGATTTTCAGTACTGATTTAGCGAAGGACGCTACAAGTGACCTTCCAGATAACTTATCTAGAACCCTAACTCAAAACGAATTGACATGAAAGTTCATTTTAATAGCACCGGAGCTTGATGGCCGAGATCACTTCGAACGCGAAGCACAACACGCCGTGATTTTTCAACTCTAACAAAATCTGGCTTACTGTAAAGGAATTGGTGACAGCCATGTGCATCACAAGCGATAAGGCGTGTTTGTTGCATTGTTCTCTTTAAAAACTTTACATCCGAGTACATTAAAGGAATTGGTGAAAGCCATGTGCATCACAAGCGATAAGGCGTGTTTGTTGCAGTGTTCTCTTTAAAAACTTTACATCAGAGTGGATTTAATTCGCTTCAAAACATCACATTGACTTCGGTGTGACTCAAACAAATATGTATCGTCGGTAATCAACAAGATATTTACATAAGAAACGCGCGTGTTGTATACGTATTACTGCGCATTTTGTTTGATAAATGTATATTCTTAGTCTTACCTTACCAGTTAAACTTGGAGCTTGAGATGATAGGATGAATAGTCAAACGCTGATGGGAGAAACTCCTTGTCAAACGACCAACTGATCGACAAAACAGAGACACATGAGATGAAAGCTGCGTCTCTGATGCATTTTGAAATATCCCGCCATGCACGTGGAAACCAGTTTGCCCCAGTTCTTCTCGACCGCATCACTACCCTTACGAAAAATTCCTATAGGAATTCCTATAGGAATTCCTATTGAATCCTATAGGAATTCCTATAGGAATTCCAATTGAATACTATAATTAGCCTAATTTACTATAGGAACTCCTATTGAACATTTTAAAACTCTAATACTGTATAGTAGACACTTCCCGAATTTGCTTGAGTGCACACAAAACAACAGCATGAAGTCGAGGCGGACAATGTAAACAATGGTTTACATTGTCCGCCTCGACTTCATGCTATTTTTTTGTGTGCACTCAAGCAAATTCGGGAAGTGTCTATTGCTTTGTTAGATTTCTACCTATAAGAATTTGTAACGAACACTTTTGAACTTCCTATTGACAATACGATATTATTTGTTTTTGAAATACCACAAGGATCTTTTTCTTAATACTAATCTATCCTGACCACTGCTGGTCAAGAAGAATACATTCTCTTTGACTTTCATTTTTACATTTTCAATCAATCAAACTACACTGAATTTTTCAAAAATCTACTTGGCAATTCTCACGTAAATGACACAAGAAAAAGCAGTTCACAAAATTAATTCACAATAGGGAAACCTTTTCATTACTTATAATATTTACATTTACAAAAAAAACAATACTGTACAAGAATAATAAGAATAAACTAATTGGCTATGTACATAATTATTTTTTTAACTTATGACATTTTTCAATGTTGTTTAACTTGGACTTCATGTGGGTCCGGATTTCCTTTTCAGTGGACAGGCGAAACCTTTTCATTGCTATTTCTGAAAAAGAGGGCATAACAAATTATACTGGTATACTGAGTGATCATTATTAGTCATGAAGCTGTGCATCAAAATAAACTTACCACATAATGTTGTCACCTTTCCCTGATCCAATGAGGGTTTAGCCATCTTGCCTTTATGTGCATTGGAGACTTTCCCAGTCATTGAATGCGTAGCCAAAACACCTCTTGACCATACCATTTCCATGATCGAATATATGAAACTTTCACATCTCCCGTGACATCCAGTATTTTTTTTTGTGATGGTAAAATTTGTATTCCTGGATGAATCTCTACCTAAATGACAAACTATGTGTAATTTTAGCAACGGTCTGGCTGCATAGTCTAAGCAATACAAACAAAAAATATAACAAAACACTTAATGTCTGATCCCTCCAAAAACTAGAGGCTTGCTGTAGTGATTGTTTAATACAAAGCACTTGCTTTACAAAAAACGTCAATCACAATATATTTTTAATGTGTTTATATTTTTAAACTGTTAAAAAACCCCAGAATGGCAGTATCTAGTGGAAAATGTATGCGCACCCAAATAACGATTAATATACAGTAATTTATAAATAAACCGAGTGAACACCACTTCTTTAGACACATTTGCCTAAATAGACGTGACCAGAATGAAAAGTGTTGTACTTGGGGTTCATAGATGCGATATACAATGCTCTTATAATAGATCTTACATAAATACTACGAACACACAAAATATTATAAAATGCTCCAATATGTATATGAAACACACTATCAATTCATTTTGTTGTCTTATCGATCCAAAGAGAGGAGAGCTGAGTCATACCATTAGACAATCAGACTGTGATTTTCACGGGTTGTTTCAACCTATGCCAGCTAATATAAGATTGGTGAAAAATTCAGGGTTTCTTTTAGTTTTAGGCATTTGTGCCCTTGAAAAATATTTGCCCCTTGTAAATATGGCTCCATTGCCAATGATCCACCTGGGCGCCTGATCCACCCCAAAATTTTCATTACGGGGTGTTTTGCCCCCCTGAAAGAAACCCTGGTGAAGATAATAACATTTTCTAGCCACAGGAATGTTTTTGATTATTAAAACCATCTATTTTGATATTAATTTATTTAACTTAGTTCAAACAGTGAGCAGTCTAGAAATGCTTTAATTTATCTCTAAAATGAATCTCTAAAATGGCTCTAAAATATATAAAAATAATAATAAATTAATTAATAATTATCATTAGTTTTCTTAACTATTTATACGAATACGCCAGACCATTGGCCAATTCTTTCCATTCATACGATTAAATGTCCGAAACACAAGATTCAAACTTATGACCTCAGAGGAACACTAGATCTATTCTTAATCATATACAGTAGCTTACTTTAGTGCTGTCATCTCCAGACATTTCTTCATTAACAGCTGCAGAACAAGGTGAATTTAAGGTGGTTGAACATGATGCAACAACTGGAGGTGACATTGATTTCATGGCTGGGGATATTCTTGATGTGGCTGGTGATATTCTAGATGGTGTGGCTGGAGATATTCTAAATGATGTGGCTGGAGATAACTTGCTAGCCAAAGGAGATGACTGTGGTCTTTCAGCAGCAAAGGATGTTGATGGTTGTAGTTTAGAGAAGGAAGCAGTCTTTAAATCATCAACAGTTTCCCTCAAATCTCTGATGATGCTAGGTAAATCTACAAATAGTAATAATCAGAGATTAGTTTTGAATGATTTTATTTGGGCAAACAGATTCATGGTGAAGTGAAAAGGTGGTAAACTGCCAAGCATTTACTGTAGTGACGAGATACTGATGTTTCGAGCGGAGCCCTTCATCAGAATAGGACCATGGTTAGCCTACTGTACTTAACATACTGAAATCTGTGATAAGCTGGTTAGGATGTACAAGGCAACATCTGACACGATCTTCTGTATTGGATTCAAGACTCGTCTTGGCAGTTACAGAAGCACATAATTTGCCTTAAATTACCGACTCTTTGGACATTGCCAAAAAAAGAATAGTCTGATATGGGTTATTAGAGAAATCACAGGCAGCTTGTAAATAACAAAAGGAAAACTGAATGAATGAAGAAAGTTACAGCAAGTTAACTTTGAATTTGGTCATGGGTCCCTGTTAACATTTTCCAAGTACTGTACATGTACTGTATTATAACATATGAAAGCCAGACTCACATATAGCCTTCTGAAGCAGATTAAATTTAAGGAGTGCATTCTTCAAATACGATTAGTAGGAATGTATTATAATTTAGTGATTAATAGCTATTATTATATAGCCAGGGTTACTTCCGGTTGAATTATGCAATGTCATTGGTTAATTTGCTGTCCGGATTTTGCTGTAATGAAAAATGATATAATTACCTAGAACTTCAGTTCAAAAGGCACAAACTCCTCAAAATATCAAGTTTAAATTTCCATAGATTACTTTTCACTCATCATGAGTGATAGTGAGCATTTGGAAAGCGAGTATTATTATCCAGACAATGAAGAAGTCAACGAAGGCTCAACAAATAGCCAGCACAAGATCTGGAAATTTTAAAGGGAAGCCAACCAAATTACTGTTGAAAACTTCTATTTGAGACTCAGCTCGCTGCGTTCACTATACAGACTTCATGCTCGGTCAATAAGCAGTTAGCAAATAATAGTGACTCACCTTTCAAGTTATTAAGGGCCAAGTCCAATTGCTCCACTTGGTCTTTAAGCTCGGTATTTGCTCCCTTTAAGATCTGAATTTCATTTTTAAGGCCATTCATAAGGCCCTCTTTCCTTTTTTGATGATGATGGATTTGATGGTAGTTCCTTGAATATTAAAGATGCAAATTATACATTTATGACCATCAAACTACAAATTATATATCAAGATGCAACCAAAAAGTAACATTTATCAAAGGATATACTTGATAAGAGCCACTGTGTATGGAACACTTTAGCTAAGAACTAAACCTATATGTATGGAAACCCTTAATTTATTCAGATCAACCATGCTCAGATACTACTTTAAATCCCTGGCAAACTCCTATAACTGTGATAATCCTGATTCTTTAAAACTATCTGCTTGAAGTGTACTGTAATTTGTCTGGTAGCATTACTCGTTCTATCACTTGTTGTTCTTAATATTAGATTAATCAAATACAGAACGGCTGTGGATCTGGGCGGTGACAATGGTGTGTTTCTGCACTTGGGCTGGGCATTGGTTATGTCGATCCTTACCATCTGATGAGTATTGACCATAATTAATCTTGGCGGGGTGTAGAAATGGAGTAGTGTGGACCTCCTGAGCTACAGTTGTTGTGTATTATTATTAAACCAACAGTAATTATTTATTATTATTTGTAAATATACTTTTAATTTCTGGGTTCCGCAGTAATTTGCTATGCTGTTGCAGTCACTCTGCCATTATTTTATTATTGTACAGTGTAATCTATGTTAGGTTTCTTTTTGTTGTTTTTTAAAAACAATGGTGAAGCTAATAATAAAAAAGATATAAGTACCGATGTAAGTCCATCAACTGTTGGTATGTCAGAGTTACCATATTTCTTTCTTATAACTTCAAACATGGCATTTTTCTCATCATCATTGCTTTTCTCCTTCTTACGCTTTTTGACCTGTGGGTAAAAATACAACATAAACAGGCGTGGATTTAGTGTACGTGAAAATAATAAGTCACACAAATTACAGTAGTCACATTCCGTCACAGTTTCTTGAGAAATCTATTCTGTTTGGCAATATCAGTTGTACAGCATATTCATACATATTCTCCCGAAGTTTGCAAAGATTGGACATGTCAGAATGTCAGAATGTCAGAATCACTGGAAAATGTTTCGGTGTTTACTAGACATGTTGATGAGCTTTGATATTGAGTGAAACAGCCAGATATATTGCTGTTGCTATTTTTACTGCATCTACTATGATGACTTGACCCAGCTAGTTTTTCAAATATTTTGGCAGCATAATTTTGACCTGCCTGCGTAAATACCAATGTTAGGCAATCACTAGCCAAATTGCAGTCATTACACCCTACAGTATATAGTCAATAGCCTATATGAATGGCAGCAAATTAAACCACTAACAGTCATACAAGGTTAATATCTGTGTCTTGACTGCAAAAATTCAATACTATTACTGTTATACTCAAAATTATGTTAAGCCCAGAATCAAGTTGAATCAGCTCATCAAACAAGTCTTCCATGAGAGAGTGAATTTTACCTTTTCTGAGTGATTTTCTTTGTCCTCATCATCGCTTTTGTGTTCAAATAATCTATTTTTCTTTGACACTCTGTGCCCTCTGCCTCTAACTGGTGTCTTTGTACTTCCGGTTTTCAGATATGTCTTTAAATATTCGTTTATAATCTCAAAGCTATCTAAAAGTTCAAAACATATTGTATACAGTAAAAACCCATGTATAAGAACCTGGATTTTAAGATTTTCCAGTTATACTTCCATTATAAGAACCTGTTTAGGCTAAAATTTGAAAGCAGGTTCTTTTTTATCAAATAGAGTCAAAACTAAAAATTTATAAATCAACTCTACAAAGTAATGAAAAAGAGCCAGAACCAGACAAATAGTGTATAATATACAGTAAGTGTTGTATACGTTATTTTGTTCCATTGAATTTACACACAGTAAGCTGTAAATTGCATACAGTGTAGCTTTAAAGTGCATATATAGGGTTTGTACTTGCTTAAATTGCAGTCAGTTGAAGAAAGTTTATCCATAATTTATATAAATAATATAAATACGCATATATAGAAGAGCCTCAAGCGAAGTTCAGAAGACGACATCTACGTTTTGAATGAAAGAACCTACAGTAGCAGAGACTAAGAAATGCCTCACAAATGTTGCCATTAAATACTATAATAGTTAATGACACACTAACTCAAATATTGTATACTTACCGTAAACTGCGGAATATAAGCCCTGGGCTTATACATGGGTTTTATATTCTGGGGGGCTTATAAGCAGAATAAAAAAACGTTTGGGAGTGATCAAACTGCTAGTCTAAATGAAATTGAGAGTTGAGACTAACATACGGCATTTCATTCGCCGGTATATTTAATTTCCCCCATTTGCATCACAAATAACTATATGTCAACAGGTCTTATAAAATAACAGCTACTGTATGCTACGCAAGCTCTGATTGGTCAATACCCGTGTTTGGATCAGGCCATCCAAACACGGAAATTTCCGGCCAAAAGTTTACTCAAGTTTGTGTTGCTCGTTCGTTCGTATTATTTTATAAAAGAAATACCAAATGGTTTTCCGGTGTTTGGATGGCCTTATCCAAATACTTGGGATGTTGCTCGACTTTCGAAAAGCTAAAAAACACTCGCCTAGCGACTCATGTTTCTTTACGCTTTTCTCAAGTCTCGCAACATCCCGCGTGTCCAAACACGGAAACCATTAGGTATTTCTTTAATATTCCTGCTGTCAAAACAACTTGTATTGTCTCACTCATTGAAATAAATAAAATAATCGAAAACTGGAATATCCACGCTGATACGTAATATTTGGCATTACATTCGATTAGACTACATGTTCTAAGGATTCATGATGAAGGAAAATTGTCCTTTGTCATGAATCCTTTGAACATGTAGTCTAAGGCCAAGAAAAAAAATACCTGGGTTTCCTATTTCATGCTGAAACAAATTAGGTAGGGTAAGTCGGTTTTTGGTTTTTTTTTACTATTTTTTTTTCTCCAAACATTGCATGGACGAACAATGGGTTTTACAAAACCACGCTGATCTGGAGGATACTACTTGGATCGGCAGCAATGTTTGATATCCCAGGATGCAAATTAAGCTGCAACTCTTGCCCAGGCTTCTCAAAATTTCAATAAAAAGATTAGGGTCGGTATTTTACTGGCCAAAAACTAGGTAGGGTCGGGAAACCGGAAACCAAGGTATTTTTTATGTTGGCCTAATCAAGTGAAATGCCAAATATTACTTGTAATAATATACCCATAATCTTATCCCAGCATTACCAAGACTATATATACATAACTTTTTAGTGGGCTCTCGGCAACAGCTTCAGTAGCTCAGTGGTCAGAGCACTGTGCTAGCATCGTGGATTCAATTCCAGCCAGAAGGCCTTGAAGTTGTATTTTTCGCAACTGATCCCAGTTTGGTATACTGAGTAAACTGTTACACCTCCAAGAGAGATGTGTAGGGGTGGATAAACATTGATTTTTAGAGGGGGACTTATATTCAGGGGGCTTATAACCGGAATATAATTTCTGTTTGTAGATAGATGGGCTTATAAACAGGGGAGCTTATAAACAGGGGGCTTATATTCCACAGTTTACAGTATAACAAAACAAATGTATAATCACCAATAATTATAATACCAACAATCAGCAAGAACACAACTGTGCAAGCAAAAGTGTGGCTGGTCAAATAGAGGAATGAAAATAAATGAAATAATCCTATTAAATATAAGCTCTATTCCTGCCGATGAGAGGGGTTTAGACACAAAAACATGCGATGTATACAACAAGTGTCGTGGTAACCTTAGTTTATAATGAGAAACTTGACCGGTTTTACTTTAATAAACCAGCTATACTATAGTCAGGTTACCAGGTATGACTTTAGTTGAACTCTAGTTTCATCAATGCACGGGGATTCCTTAGACCATGTTTTGCGTAACCAGCTGCAATCTTTAGCCCATTTAACGATTACTTCGTTCGATGGAAACCATTGATCGTTGTTGAAGAGATTTTCATCCTCGCCAAGTATCCATGCTGACTCACCAACTTCGCATGATAAGTCTTCAAATTCGAATAAGGCCCACTTCATTTCTGTGTGCTAATGTAACTTGTAAAGATTAATTTGACTAATAAAAGAATCGCTGAATAATTGTGTCTGTGTGTCTGATCCAGAGTGCTTGATCAAATATGCCAATGGAACGACGCTATCCCGCAATGCAACGCTGGTTTTCAAGTGTGATCGTGCATAGCATCATGGGTATGTTCTTAGGTCAGCTTGCTTGTATCATGGATAGTAAATAGTCTTTTACTATCCATGCTTGTATCGTAGTTTCGCTTAATTCACGTCGAGATTACCTTAAGAATAATAGTAATGTGTTCAAGAGGACCGTATAAACGGTACAGGGTAGATGCCGAAATTCCTGTTCCACGACGGACGGAGTACAGAAGACGACAACAACATTGCGAATTGGACGTCTTAGAAAATGGAAATATCCAAGATGGTGGAAATGTTCCAGACAACAACAATATGCTAGTGAGTGTGCTTGGACTACTGTCTCAGTGTGTAATATTAGTGTAAACAAGGATACGTTAATTATAAACAATGATTTATAAACAATTATTTATAAACAATTTATATACATTTACAGATCCAAGGTGAATATTTTGAAATGTTCCCATTACCACAAGTTCAAGATGCAAATGTAGTTGAAAACTTAGAAGATTTTCATGATGAGCAGGTATTATTACTACTATGTTGAATGTCCTTTTTTTCTGCAATTGGATTTTTTATAAGAACTTCAGTGTATAATTAACCTTTGACTACCAAAGGTTCTTTCTTCTCACTATGACTATAGTGACTTCATGAATCTTGAGTTTCTCAGTGATTTCTTCAGATGCAAACTTGACAAGTAAAATTGTTTATAGGCAAAGTAAAACAACCAAGGGACGGGTTTAATTTAGTCAGTTTTAATTTAAACTAAACTGAAATGCATTGTTTTAAGGAAAGTGGTTCTGATACTGATGATCTAGATGACCCACTAGATGACATGAATGAAGATGTGCATGAGGGTGAAGGATTTCAGGTATAAAACAACAGTATTCTGTTAGAGTATGAATGTTCAAGTGGTTTTTAAACTGATAAAGGTTATATAGGCTGCAAATTGCAATTAATATGGTTGCATATGATTGACATTTTTCATTTTGCAACTAGAATTTATGATTTAGTTGTGAATTTGAGATTTACAAATTACTTGATTTTATGACATATTTGCATAGACTGAGAGGCTTACAAATCACACTAGCCTGCGTGGCAGGCGTTACGTTGGGGGGAGCGGGGCGGAAAATGGGGAGGCGAAAGTAACGCCTGCCAAAATCCTATTCATAAAAGCGTACAAACCTTATTAGCATGATTGACATTGTTTACTTAGCAGTTCGCAAAACAACCAATAAAAAGATATGCTCTAATTAAGCTTTACTAAATAAATAAACATTGCATTGCAAATAGGAGAGGTCTTTTGTTGCGCGATAAGTAATACTGTAACATAACTTCGAATAAATTGTGAGATCCCGCCCTCTCCAAGAGACTATTGACTATAGACTATCTAGTCTCTCAAGCGGACAAATGGCAAGACAACCAGACAAACTTGTTATTCCGTTTTATGAAGGTTGACTGCATCGTGATCACAAACACTAACATGTGGAATATCAAACATTTCCAAATGCGGTATGAAAAATAGCCACGACATCACGACCATTTATAAGTAAGTAACGCTGTTCAGGCTCAGGTTCGGGCTTAAGATTAATTACATAGGGGAAATCGCGAAATATTATTCCTTTGATGTATTGGGCAAGTTTGGCAGTTTGTTTACATAAGAGTCGAATGAACCAATGGGAATTTAGCCGATACTTTTGGTGGAGTTTGTACGCTTTTATGAATAGGATTTTGGCAGGCGTTCCAATGTTTCCAACGTTCCAACTTTCGCCTCCCCATTTTCTGCCTGCCCCCAATTCCGCCCGCTCCCCCCAACGTAACGCCTGCCACGCAGGCTAAAATCACACATACTTTTTAGTGCATAAAGAAAAAATATTGAAGTTTCTCAAAAATAAATAAAGTGCACCATTAATAAAGTCAATTGTGAACATTATAATCTCTCATCATCATTTTTATTTTGGTATTGTATAGTAAAACATCACACCATTGCAAAATTGCTTTTGTCAAGGCGAGCAATGCTTAGCATGTACACGGTACACGTACTGCATTTTTTAGGAAAAGGCTAGGTACTGTCAGATCATAGTCCCTAGAATTATAATTATTGTCTGGAAACGCGGCAAATTTCAAAGCGGCTGACAAGCTGAAATTTATGTTGAGGATACCCTGAAAGTGCAGAAATATTTTGTCTTACGTTTATTAATATTTATACAGCATGGTTGAGTGGTATTGACTGCTTGCTTCATTATACAGAAAATACAATGTGTTCAGCAAGTGTGAATAAAGACTAGAATAAAGACTTTGACCTCGTTTCCAGACTATATAATTCTAGGGACTATGGTCAGATGTAATGCATATTTTTATGACTCAATGTCTTTAATTTGTGAGGTTTCATTTTTAATTTCCAGCCCTGATATTAATACAGTATACATTATTTACCATTAATAAATACTTGCCAATGAATAACATGTACTGTATATAAATATATATATTATATATAATTATTTTAGGTTTTTAATATTGAAAATGGAAATGTGCCATTACATCCTGGAACTGATATAACACAGTCACAAATTATGCTGTTAATAGTATCATTAACACATCGACACAAACTTACTGATGAAGCCCTGAAGGACCTATTAAGCATTTTGAACCTGCTACATCCAAACATGTTCCCCAGCAGCAAATATAAGTTCTACAAAGCTTTCAATGTTGAAGAATCTGAGGTAAATATTTGCATGAATGTCTTCTAATATGTCTCTATATGATTATTGTTATGTTTGGGAAAACAAAACTGGTATTACACATTAAGGAATTTTTATTCTGTGATTCCATAAGGTTATATAGAAATGCAAGTGAAAGTTTGGGAGAACGAGAAATGGCAGTGGGAACTGAGCCCACAGGGCAAGGCAATTTCCCTTTTGTAAATGGTCATTACCCTCCTGAAGTGACGTTACCATCCCAGCTCTCATAGAACGTTGGGTGAGCGGAGTGAAATTTCTCATCCGCACACTTTATTTCTCGGCTCCTTGTGTTCTTTCATAATAATTCTATCTAAAAGCGAACAAGCATCTACATGTACATGGCGAGTTCATTTCAAAAAACAAATTTAAACAAACCCGAAACAACCAAGAGGCAAATTTGGAGCAAGTCTATGGAATACGTTGTCTAACGTTTCAAGTGGCCCTTCATCAGAGAGTGAAATGTAAAGTGAAATAATAACTGATTATTTCACTTTGTGTTTCATTCTCTGACGAAGGGCCTTCGCTTGAAACATTAGACAACTTACCGTACACACTATTCTCAGCAGTACCCCAACATTTTATACATTTTGATTTGATCAACACATTTTATCACTTATTTAAAAGCATCTAAGACTAGTAAGTGACTCTACGAATGTTCTATGGAAAATGCAGAAATGCTTTACAACATTTATGGTTATACATTATTATGGTGGTCCATATACCTGTATATGCAATGCACATATACCGTAATAGTTTCAGTCTTCTCCGGTATACTAAATATTTACATACAGTATTTTGAATTTCAAATAATTCTGTATTTTCATGAATCGTTACAGCATAATTTTATGTTTATAAACCAATCTTCATTCACCATTTACTGGTCCACATGCGTCGAACGCATTTACATAATCCTTGATAGTAAAGTACTGAAGCCGTCAACGATATAAATAAGAACGAAGTGGCTATTCGTACTGTAGTTGTATGGGGACTTTCATTTGCTATATGTGTGTCAGTCGAAATATTTCCCCCAATTTTCTAATAAGTACTTTTTTCAAATGATTTTCATTACTCTACCTTTGTTAATAAAAGTACTATTAGCGATTCCGACAAGCATTTCCATCATTCCGTAGCGCACTTTAAAGCCACTTTAGAGAATCTAGAGATTGCGCAAGAGAGATCACATGATCTTGTAACATCTCGATCGATAAATTGACGGGAAAAATTTTACAAATCGAGATTCTGGTCGGATATACTTAGTTCGGCAAAGGGACTGGCACGAGTTAACACGAAACGTCAATAATAGTGCGCTGCCTCCCTGGGGCAGCAATTATTGCCTACTCAGTAGACATTTTAATTTATTTAAACATGGAGTGCTTGCATATATTGGTGGTGAGATGCTCACTGTGCCAATCATAATTAGTTCAATTACTGTGATTGGTCAGGATTAAAAAAAGAGAAATGTGAAGTAATCAAAGCAACAAAATGTCCATTGTTTCGAGATACATATTATAGTTTCGAGGGGGAGGGGCTTCCCCTTTTATGTGAGAACTCAATGTTTAAGGGTATGTGACTACAAATCAACCAATGAGAGTATATTACTATATATTCAAAGAAACCACAGCTACACTGTGTATAACAATTTAATATATTTAGTTAATATACTATAATAATATTATTAATATACTGTTAATATAGTAGTTGCTTCCAATTATGAAGGACAATTTCAATTGATGCTTTTGCTTGAAGAGTTATATTATACAGTACATCAGATATTATTTGACCTTTTCCATTGTATGTGTTTGGCTTTAATAATAATAACAAAAAACAACACATGAATACATAATGGAATATGGCTTAATAACACTACCACAAAGTAACAACGCAAGATGAAAAGTAGACTTCTTTTGAATACAATGTATTTAATCCGTTTTTCAGTAAAGATGAAATCAGGATTACATTCCTTGTCTTGAATTTTGTCTTTACATTTTCAATTGTGTTGCTGTGTTCAACCCCAAGTGCGATTTTTTCCAGACGAGGTTATCACAAAAATGTACATATTGACTTGTGTGCACAGAAAACTGTTCAATAAAGAAAAAGTCACATATTTCATTGTTTATGTTATTTTTATATTTATAGGTCCATTTTTACTGTTCAGTGTGTACTTTTTATTTGGAAAAAGACCGGACCAGACGGGATTGTCAAAATTGTAGCGAGCCATTTGTTGGTGAAAATTCAATGAAGAATGGTACCTTCTTCTTATATGTTCCTCTTCAGCGACAACTGAAAAACTTATTAATGAACACAGAAATCCATGCCAAACTGACAAACCGTAACCTTGAAACCATCACCCAGTCCAATGTAATATCAGATGTTACATCATCCATGCTATACAGGCAACCGATACAACACCACCACTTGTCGTGTAATGACATCAGCATAACATGGAATGCCGATGGTGTACCAATTTTTAAGTCGTCCAAATATGCTATATGGCCAATACAGTGTATGGTTAACGAGTTGCCACCCCATCTACGGCCAAAGAATGTCCTGCTTACAGGTCTGTGGTTTGGCCACAGCAAGCCAGAAATGAATACATTTTTGAAGCCATTTGTAAATGAATGTCATAGGCCGTATGCTGTGGCCCGATATCGTTCACTTTCATTAAGCATGTCGTAGAACTGAAATGATTTTACATAACTTCCCTTTTTAAAACACCCTGAGTCCGAATCCAAAAAGTTCCCGCTCCCTAGACCCGCAGTTTTTTCGCAAAATCCATATTTATTTTCACTCCTTCGACGAACTTTATTCAAACACGCGCCATTTTGAAATTAAACAACATCAGCCTCAGTAATCATCTTTATCCCGTTATTCCTTCCCAGTCTCTGAAATTCATGACCGAGTTATAATTTAGAGCAATGTTATTTAATGTGCTACAAATAAACACAACTCACATGGTTTGGCAGTGAATTTTAGTTTACTTGCAAGTGAAAACAGTAAAGAATGAGAAATAAAAGTTCTATTAATGATGCCACAAAGACAATTGTTAAAGGAAGGGAACTGTGGTTGTCTGCATATTATCTAAACACGCTTGAAGAACGAGTTGGAGAAAAGTTAAAGCGAATTTTCATCGTTTCAGCTTGTTTTGGCATCATTTTGTTGTCATATAAAGTATATGCATGTATCATCTTCTCAGGTTTGCTTACCAGATGTCAAAATTTGCCATTAATCCCCTCTATTAGCTTAACAGTTTTAAACACATATTGAATGAGCTAAATTGCTGAAAATTTTAGGCCAAGTTACAAGTATTAAGAATCGAAATAAGTTTACTTCATACACATACTATCAATCTTTGACTGCCATTTGTAGTAAGGTTGGTATATATTTTCTATGCATAAAAATTACGACAGACCACAACAAAATATCAGGATATAACAATACAACAAATAACTTTTTTAATCACATTGCAATGAGAAAAAATTCACATTATAAGCATTATACAGTTGCACATATTTATACATTGTTTATAATATGATGCTGCAGTTGACAATATAAAAGTCAAATGTGTTGAACAGTTGAGTATGGGTAGCAGGATGGGTAGCAGAACGGGGCAAAATCACAAATAAGTTTATTGTCAAAATTCCTATTTCAGAGATTCTTATGCTGGTCAAAGTTATACTGATCTCTGTGAAAAGCCCTGAAGGCCATCAAAACCATGAACTTTCCATAGTATAAATGAATTTTATCATAGGGTGTTGCTTTCATAACTCTAAGCCAATAAATCCTTACTGCTAGCTAGGAGGAAGTAGAGCAATGGAGTTCAAAATGTGTTCAACTGTTATCTTTAATAACTTAATTTGACAAAGTAATATTTTATGACTTACAGGTTTTACTATTCCTGGTTAACATGTAATTAGTACTAATCCATAGCTATCATGGTATATGGAGTCTTGATTTATTCATGGTTATTATTGTAAATGTAATCCAAATGTATAGTTCACCAACTAGTAGTGAGCATGGTGCAGTTTTGGAACACTAACAAAAATGGCACAAATGAAAGGAGAAGAATGTAACCAAGCTCCCAACACATTTTGCAAACAATTGTGGTATTTGAAACACAAACCTGACTAGTGAAAAAAACTTAATAACCACCATGAAAGGAGAACAAATTTAAATTTACATAACCTTGATCGGCTGTATATGCATGAATGCCAGAGCAGCCATGCTAAAATTGTCAATATTGTGCTCACTTTCTTTGATACGTCATTACAATATACAGATTGATATAAAATACAAGGTAAACTACATGGAATACCTACTTTAACTACTCCTAATATTTTCTCTCATTTAACTTAATTTTAAACTGATCAAGTACACATTACATATATTTGTTCTTTGCTCGTCGAAGGTTCGTTACTCAAGTCTATCGCTCCCTTCCTTTAGGAATAAATTTAATACGGCGAACATTTACCTCGTCCCTTCCTTTAACAATATTGTCTGTTGCATCATTAACTAAAACTTTTATTTCTCATTTTCACCGTTTTTACTGGCAAGTAAACTGAAAATCACTGCCTTTGTCCATTGAAAACCATGTGAGTTGTGTTTATTTGTAGCATATTAAATAACATTGCTCTAAATTATAACTCGGTCATGAATTTCAGAGACTGGGGAGGAATAAATGGATAAAGAGGATTACTGAGGCTGATGTTATTTAATTTCAAAATGGCGCGTGTTTGTTTAAAGTTCGTCGAAGGAGTGAAAATAAATATGGATTTTGCGAAAAAACTGCGGGTGTACGGAGCGGGAACTTTTTGGATTCGGACTCAGGGTGTTTTAAAAAGGGAAGTTATGTAAAATTATTTAAGTTCTACGACATTCTTAATGAAAATCGTTTTCTAGGCACATTTTCAGGTCACAGCATACGGCCTATCAGCAGCTAGAGGAAACTGGTTTCCTGTTCAAGGATGAACAAGTGCCCATGAAAGTTTTCAGCATGATATGCTGTGCTGATTGCCCTGCCCGTGCCATGCTGAATAATTGTAAGCAGTACAATGGAAAATATGGGTGTGATTGGAGTGAGCACGAAGGGGTGCCAGTTGTTGTGAATGGTGGTCCACCTAGTCGCTATTACCCACATAGAGGCAATTCTTGTTTGCGCACTGCACAACACCAAGCAGAATATTCCATTCAAGCCGAAACCGAGCAAGAGCCTGTGAAGGGTGTAAAAGGGCTCAATCAGCTAGATGTTTTGCCAACTTTTGATACAGTTGATGGTTTACACCTGAGTATATGCACTCATTCTGTCAAGGAGTGGTACGCCAAGTGTGTAATATGTGGATGGACTCCGGTAATCATCAGCAGGACTATTATCTGGGAAGAAAGATTGAAGAGTTGGATAGGCGACTGATGTCCATTAGCCCTCCATCTGAGATAACAAGGTCACCTCGGTCAATCAAGGAACGCAAGTTTTGAAAAGCCTCAGAATGGCGGGCATTTATGTTTTATAGCTTGGTGGTCTTAAATGGGATCCTTCCAGTGCTCTATCTCAAACATTTTTTCTTGCTTGTGTATGGAGTGTATAGCCTTTTCAGTGAACAAATTGATGAAGCAACTCTTGATAGTGCCAAGACAAGTTTGCTGAAATTTGTTATCGAGATGGAGAATTTATATGGTCTGAGATCATGCACATTCAATGTACACCAGATGGTCCATTTAGCAGATGGTGTGAAGAATTGTGGACCACTATGGGCATCATCTGCTTTTGCATTTGAAGCCAACAACCACCAGTTGCTGAAAATGTTTAGCGGTACACAATTTGTGCCTCAACAAATATGTAATGCATATGTCTTGTCGCAAAGAATAGCAGCAATTTCCAGAGAATCTTTCAATGAAGACACAAGTCCTGTCATAGTGCAACTATTTCGAAAGCTTTCTGGTGTGAATTTGCCTACTAAAAGCAGACGAGTTTTACAGGAAAATGTTTCTGGAATGGGTCCTGGAAAAGAAGTCTATCTAACTGCTACACAAGCTATAGCCATAGCCACATTAATGGATAAGGACGTGCATAACCGAACAGCACTGGTCTTCAACAGATTCATTGTCAATAACATTTTGTACACTTCCATCAACTACACAAGATCCAACCGTCATAACAATTCCCATGTTACTATAAAGCAACGAGATGTGAAGTATGGTGTTATTCAAGGATTGTATGAAGTAACACCGGAGTGCAGATGTGACAACCTACAATACTGTGAATGCAGAAAGCACTGCATTGTATTGGTCAAATAATTCCAGTGCTTAAACCGACCAATGTTCTCAGATGCTGACTGTGGAGTACAATCTCATTTCTTGAAAGAGTTCACTGAAACTGAGAGAGTCAGGCGCGGATTTAGAAGTTAGTCGCATAAACTAGACACTTCATGAACAACCCTATTGGTTATGCTTTTCTTAAGAATAATTCAGAACACAAACCTATCCAATAGGATTGTTATTCACAGGTATTTTGAATTGCAAATTCTAAATCTAATTTATGCGACTAACTTCTAAATCCGCGCCTGGAGAGTGATTGCAATTTGGCCATCAAGCATTCAGAACAAATGCATTAGGATGAAATTATCACAACGAAACTTTGTTTGTGTAATTCCATGCAAGTTTTATGGTGACTAAGAACATTTTATATTTATTAATTGTGATAATATTGTTAATAGTTAAGTGTACATATTATGTATTTCTTCTATCATAACTATACAGTAGTTTGAGGCATGAATAATTCACATATTCCGAGGTTTACTAAAATAACTGGCTTATATTCCAGGTAGGCAAGGTTTCAGTAACACTAGGCAACACTTTCTTGAATGTGCAGGGCGACGCGCACGCAGGTGTCCAAGAAAATCTGTTTCCTACAATAAGTTACTGCAGAGCCAATATGAGGAATATTAGAGTGCTCTTAGAGGGAAATATTAGAGGGAACTACAATATTGTCATTGTTGTGATGGGGATATTGTGTATATTCTCTCAAAAAGGAAAAGACCAAAGGAAACCAAGCCCTGAGGAATATAATCTATGTTAGTTCAATTAACCCTTTCCCTCCTATAGACATGCAGACTTACGGTAACGAGTAAGAAAAATAAACGAGGCGGTTTTGGTTGGTCTGGTAGGGAAAGGGTTAAATCACAAGTAAGTTTATCAACCGATGAAATTCTGGTTGAAACAACAGTTTGGCCTGAATAATGTAGAAAAAATGTATATTAAAAATATAAAGAAATGTAAATAATGTTGTGATGCAGTTGACAGCGAAGTGCACAGATGATTTCAGTGTTGATGTTTTTCCACCTTTATAAATACAGTTTAGTTTTGTGAGGTGAACGTTAACTATATTATATTGTATTGAACTATATGAAAGAACTTAGAACAACACTTTTGACTGTAATTTTATGTACCGGTAGACACGCGCCCATCTTGGAAACCAGCGTTCAGCTGAATGAGGTTAGCGTGGTTAAATAAAGTTTTGCTTACTTTTACTTACTCAAAAAAGCTTACTAATATTTCCTTAAAAATATAAATTTTCATCATAAAAAGTTCCAATTATTACCTTATCTACCTAATTTGCATGGTATGTACAGAGAAAATTAGCCACTTTGTATAGGAAAGTTTGTTTCTATGGGAATTCCTATGGGAAAATATACTTCCTGATTATTTGGAATATACTTCCAAATTAAACATCCTATAGGGAAATTTGTTTCCTAAGGAATTCCTATAGGAATTTCGATTTCCTATAGGAATTCCTATAGGATCCTATAGGAATTTTTCGTAAGGTAACCGCACGATCGTATACGCGATCGCCGCGATAGTCTATTTTATCTGTATTTTAAAAATATACTTTCTTCTTCAAATGTAAAATAAGAATTAAACAGTCTATTTTATTCTATTTTATGGATAAAGAAAGATAAATACGTTTAAAATAGTTTATTTTATCTGTATTTTAAAAATATGCTTTCCTCTTCAAATGTAAAATAGGAATTAAACAGTCTATTTTATTCTATTTTGCAGATTAAGAAAGATAAATACGTTTAAAATAGTCTATTTTATTTGTATTTTAAAAATATACTTTCCTCTTCAAATGTAAAATAGGAATTAAACAGTCTATTTTATTCTATTTTGCAGATTAAGAAAGATAAATACGTTTAAAATAGTCTATTTTATCTGTGTTTTAAAAATATGCTTTCCTCTTCAAATGTAAAATAGGAATTAAACAGTCTATTTTATTCTATTTTGCAGATTAAGAAAGATAAATACGTTTAAAATAGTCTATTTTATCTATGTTTTAAAAATATGCTTTCCTCTTCAAATGTAAAATAGGAATTAAATATCCTATTTTATTCTATTTTGCATTTTCTGCTACAATTTATTGGGAAAAATAGCCTAAAAATATACTATTTTATTTATGTTCTGTGTGAAAATAGTTATAAAATAAAGTAAAACTGGGATAAAATATAGTTCACTAATTTTTAGAAATATTGTGATAGCATTAAAATAGTGTTTTCGCTATATAAAATATGATAAAAATAGGTGTGACAGTAATAAAATATACTTAAAATAGCAATAAAATATAGTTGTTTTCATAAGGGTATAAACATGTTAGTCATGTTAAGTGTTGTACATAATATATACATTTTGAAATACTTAACAGAGAGATTTATGCTATATACCATTGGAAGCCAACGAAAAATCACAATCGTAGTGCAAGTTTAAAGTTTGTACCTATCATGGAACAATTTAAAAATTTGAATTAGCCTATACAGAACTGGTAGTTTAGTAGGGTGCAAAAACATGCAGACAAATGGGTTTTATACAACCTTGGCCTGGCCTACAATTTTGTAGCATAAGCAAGCATTACAGTACTGTACTATACTTGTCAGTGTTAATATATACACTTCTGCAGTGAATAAGCAAGAGCTCGGAGGATGAGACAGACGATACATGGATGATTGTTATGCAAGCACATATTCTCAGAAAAATTATTCTTAGTGTTATGTTATAGAACTTATCTTTTTCAATTAAAAAGAGTAGTACGGAATAATTCTTAGTTTGTTGCATTTTAACTTAATGTAGTTCCACCTTATAAACGCATTGCGGCTTTGCGAAATGCACGGCAACGCCAGGAACTGTAATCAATATTATTATTATTACTAGAAATACGTTATACACAACACCCCTCGCCCGCTTATACTGTTTGAAACTTTTATAGCGTAGTTGCTAATTTACTACTGTAATACAGTACTGTAGTTCTTTTACTTGAATTAGGTATTAGCCCATTTATTTGCAAAACTGAATAAATTTGCAGTGGACAATATCTCTGAGAGCTTTGTGTTGTTTGAAATTAATTCTTCCATAGGACATCAAACTAAATAGCGTAAACTTTTTAAATGTTTGGGTGCAGTACCTGGCACCTGCACTGAACAGAATAGTGGGGAAGTTTACTGCTGTTTCTACCATAAATCACTAAGAAAGAAATTACAGCACTTGTCTCACACGAGAGCAAAATTCGGGCCCCAGGACTGACATATGTGTACCCCTCCCATAAATTTCCATGAGATGTATGAATGATCCCTTAATTGCAAGTATATATTTTTCGACAGCTCATACCTTTATAATGTTATTGTATGGTAGTAACAGTACAGCATAATATACAACTATTGGATGAGGTTGAGCATCATGATATCAAGAATTATCCAGACCGAGGGCAATGTTACCTGCCAAAGCAGATAACTTTGACCGAGGTCTGGGTAACTCTTAATATCATGCATAAGCCGAATCCAATACAGTAATTGTTTTATTATACATTGTTCAAGATAGTCTTACTATAAAGATATACAAACAAATCTACTACGTTTGGTCCTGGTGACGTCATCAGTGTTAAATAATTTTTGTTTTGGACACCTCCGTGCAATAATTCACAGTATTCAACAGAAATGAGGTCGCACCTGCCAGAGATTAAGAATTCACTGGAATTGACCAATAGGAAACGAGAATAAATTTTGAATGTATAATAAATGCTTTTAGCCAGTGGAATTGGGGAAAGTGTTGAGATGAACGGGTACTTCGTGTTACTGGTGGTACGCAATACGCATAATGGTTGCAACATTTCATTAGTCTGCAGAATACACCAATCACAAGTGATTGACGTGGCGATGTGGCCGGGCCTCTTGCAAGACCCGGGCATTTTGGCATTTTTTAATTTTTGAGTGCAGCAACAGAATAGTGGGGGTCTACTACTGTTTCTACCATCAATCACTAAGAAAGAAATTACTTTATCACAATATTGATGACTCACGAAATAATCAATGCAGTATTTTGTATATAGACACCAAAGGCTGTTGAAGGAAGAAAGTGCATCTCTATCATACAATGAGTGTCCTTTAAAAAAATCAAATTCGTTCAAATGTCTACGGATGGCATGCATATATAGTGCAAATGTATAGGGGTCCATTCAAATTAGATTCACTAAGACGTACCTATTAGGGATTCTACTCCAATTGTTGGTGTGGATAGATTATATGCAGTAAGTTGATAATTCTACCCACATTGGACTACTGTGATGTGGAGCTGGCAGCAATTTTAAAGATAACTAAATATTGATGGTCATAATCAGAGGTCTCTAGGCATAATGCACGTCAGGGAAACTGATTGGTTAATATAAATCCCAAGTTTTGTACCTCTTGTATTAGAAGCAAGTTACATTGTGTAATGCTAGTTAGGAAATTCCATGGCATTTTAACATCATATCTACCAGTAAAGAGCTATTTTCCATGTTTAAATTAATCTGTTCATACATGTTATAGCACCATTATCTATTGCCTTAATTAACAATATGTGAAGGATATACAACTTTTGAGTTAAAATTAGTTTTTGTAACATTGCACTGTACATTTGTAACAACTGTAATTTCTTAGAAAACAAGACCCCATAATATTGATACCAGTGTTAGCATTGAAGGGGCTATCCTGTATAAATATTATTGTATTATTATTATTATTATTATTATTATTAATACTACTAATAATAATGCATTAACAATAATACTACTAATAATAATGCCTAATGCAGATTGCAGATACCATATTAATTGCCATGTAACAAAGCATATATATGGCATTGTGTACTATAGTATCTAAATTATATCACCGTGCACATATATATATATATATATATATATATTATAACCTATATTCAGAATGCCATGCCTAGTCTGCTTGTCAACAATGCTCTAGCTAACACACATAGTAGTGTCAACATACCCAATGTGAACATAATAATAATAAGCTGTATTTTACATTGACAGAATATGTTGTGACCCACTAGGCCAGCTAAGTATAACATGTTCCATAATGGATGGAGTACTGTAAACACAGATTATATATGGAATACATGCCAGTATACAAAACATGGACGTCAAGATCATATCGTCAGAAACATAATATTCCTGGTTGAAAAAATTATAACCTTCTTATTGCCAGTGACGGCCTCTAACCATTGAACCATCGAGATTCAGATGGAGAGAGGTTACATTGATGCACTGGTTCTAATGCTATATATACTGCCTATGCACAGCAGTTACTATATATTTCAGTAATGACTAATGATTGGGTGTGTTAATATATACACTGCTGTTATATCAATAGAATCAGTACATCAATGTAACGTTCACTCACCATCTGAGTCTTGGTAGCTCAATGGTCAGAGCATCTCACTGGAAATCAGAAAATTATCCCTGTCCGGGACACAGAATAATTTTTCTGAGGATATGAGCTTGTTTGACAATCATCCATGTACTGTATCGTCTGTTTCCCCCCGAGCTCTCCCTTATTCACTACAGCAGTGTATATATTAAGTATTAACACTGACAAGTATACATAGTAATGCTTGTTTATTGCTACAAAATTGTAGGCCAGGCCCAGGTCATATAAACACAGCAATAGTATGCATGTTTTTACCCTAAACTACTGTATATATAGGCTAATTATCAAGCATATAGTATTTATAATTTTAACCAAATAATAAACATACTGTACATGCAATTCCAAAATGTGTACTGCACTTACTATTCAGCAGTATTATAAAGAACAAAGGTATATATTTTAAACAGGCTAGGACTGGCCATTGTGCCATCTTGTGCCAGAACAATGGCCAGCCATTGTGCTGCCACAAAGTGCCATTGTTCTGGCACAAGATGGCACAATGGCCAGTCCAAGCCTGATTTTACACTGCATGGATTTAATTCCAACTGTCAAAATATTATACATATATGTTTTGAAAATTCAAAACATTACACAACTTCAAAATTTCCCAAATCTTTCTGTTAAGTATTTCAAAATGTATCTATTAGATTTCGGAGCTTGGAGCAAATACACAATACAGTGTACAATTATTTAAATCGCATTAAAATTAGGGAGTCAAATCAAAAAGCACTGAACTGAACTCAACATAATGGCTATTCGTACGGTAGCCGAACGACGCTATAGTCTCTTAGAATTCAACGAAATGCGGGTAAATATCACCAAAATCCTAAACCTAACCCTAATCATAACCAAATTGCTAACCATAACCAAAAAAAACTATGCAAAAAAGGCAAATTAATTGCTCAACACAGACCGGTGAGTCGGTGACAATCACAATGTACATAATTATAATAGTCCTTTTACCTTTTACTTGTGTCTGTCCGATGATTTTGTGAGGAAATGGCTGGTTTTTATGGCATATAACTTTCGCCGTCGGCGAATGGCGGCTTCATCCGGAAAGCGGTTTGTCGCGCTGGCGTCAATTTAAATTTAAATTACGCTAAATTTAACGTACCAAAAAACCGTTTCAATACCGTTTCAATTTTTTCATTCGCAATCATGTGACGGTTTCAATTTAAATATCAATTCAAATGCATAGGTCTACCAATCAGCTTCTGTTACCAGGTTCTGTTACCTAGTTACCAGGGCCAAATTTTCCGATGCCGCGCATGAGGACGGTTGATCATATATATATATATATATATATATATATATATATATATATATATATATATATAAACCCGATCCGAGATCAGGATTCGCTTGCATCTCACGTGATAAGGGACTTAACGCCGGTCGATATTAGCACCCTCGCCGTCAGGCCTTCGGTCGAGGGATTATTATTATTAAAATTACTATTATTTTTATTATTATTATTATTATTATTTATATAATCTGGCCGCCGACTATGGCCGTCGGACCTTGCGCTTTAAGATATTGAAGCTTATTAGCAGTTCAGTTTATGTGAACGATAGCATGGCGACTAAATTCTGACTTGTTTATAACTTTAAGAAGAAAGCCTGGCTAGGTTTGCAGTAAACAGAAGCTGCTATTTAACAGAAGTAAGAAGTAAGATACTTTAGTTAAATACTTTAGCAAGAACTACAAATAGTAAACACAAGATGCCGCCGAAAAGAAAGAATACAACCACTGGAAGAACAAAATGGACCGAAGAGATGGTGTCAGATATTTTGGTTTTTCGTGAAAGAGCAATAGCAGAACATCAGAGCGGCCAGAATTATCAAAGGAAAGGCTATATGGAAATCATGAGGTTGTTGTGGGAGTAAAAAGGATATGCCTCATTAGGCCTAACAGCTCAGAATCTGAGAGACAAATTAAGCAGCTCAACTGGTGAAAAGTCAAGAAAGAAATCGACAAGAAAATATTAACGCTGGTGAAGAAGTATATGTGAACGTTGAAGCGAATAAAGCCATGGAAAGGACGGGAACTGGGGTTCAAGAAAGAAGTCAACAAGAAAATGCCAATGTTGTTGATGAAATTTGCATAAACGAACAAGTAAATTATGCAAATCATACTCCTTCAGAAGTGCATATGAATATTCCAATTCCGTTTCATTGGGGCGAGTTCAGTGGAGAGGTGTTTGCTTAACGTATAGATGGTGCATATGAGGAAATAGTCAAATGGAGGCGAAATATTTTTCTTCTTCCATCTGGAAAAGTTGGCAAAGCATTCATTAAATAATTGGCCAGATTATACCAAGCCTACGCAGACGAATCACCTCTTGAGTGCATTGTTTTTAAAGCGTGTTCAGTCATGCAGTGATTATTACAAAAGCCTCACGCTAAAAGCAAAACCAAGGAACATATAGCCTGTTTAGAACGCAGAATGACTTTATGGTCGGAAGGAAAGATTGAAAAGTTAATCCAAAATTAGTTAAGTTAAGTGTATCCAAAATCACCTTATCTCTAGTACCACAGCGGAAGTGGAGTCGGAAAAGATTGCAAGGGGTTTCAATCGTCTCATGTTGCAAGGAAAGACACGGCAAGCTGTTCGTCTAATTTCCAATGCAAATAAAGGAGGTCTATTAAATATAGATTCACTAATAACTACATTTGGGAAAGGATGAAGATGGTAATATCCAATGCATGGAAGACGACGCGGGAGGTTTTAGCGGAAAAGCATCCGCAGGGAAGAGTTCCGGCACCAGAGACACTTTTACCAGAGCCCGAGATGGACGAAACTCATTACGATCCCGTCATATTCGAAAGAATTACTGGAGAGTCAATCAGGGTAGCCGCAAACAAGACACAAGGCGTTGCCGGCCCATCGGGATGGTTAAACCTGCTTTGCTAACGAGTACGCAGCACACAAATTCGAAGACTTTGTTGAATAAATTAAGAATCTTTCCAAGATAACAGAACCATATCCCCAATCTACATATGCTGCGTTCTCTCGTTGCATTTTGGGAAAATGGCGATATATAATGCGGACAATCGAGGATATTAACAGTCTATTTCAGCCATTAAAAGATATTATTAGTCAAACCTTTATTCCTGTATTAACTGGTAGATGTCAGTGTACTTATGAAGAAAGGAGACTTCTCTCTCTACCCATGCGCTACGGTGGTCTAAACATTATCAACCCAGTAACCAGTACAAGTGGAGAATATCATGCCTCACAAAAGATCAGCGAATCCTTGACCGATATGATTGTCGAGCAAAAGGAATGCTTCGTTAGACCACAACTACAATCCATCAAAACAAATCTGCGTCGGCATAAACAACAGAAAATTGAGAGCTTGGCTCAACAAGTCAGAAAAAGTCTATCTCCACCAAAGCAAAGAATGATGGACTTACTTTGCGAGAAGGTATCGTCATCGTGGTTGTCAGTTTTACCACTACAAGATCAGGGCTTCAACCTGAACAAAGGACAATTTCGTGATGCGCTCCATCTGCGATATGGATGGCAGATGCAAGATGTACCACTCCAATTTAAGTGTGGCAAGAATTTTTCAGCAGACCACGCCATGATATGCCCTTTTGGTGGACTACCAATAATAAGGCATAACGAGATTAGAGACATGACCACCCAATGGCTGACTGAAGTATGTTCTGATGTGGAAAAAGAACCACAGCTACAACCACTCGCAGGCGAGATCATATTAACAAGAACGGCAAACAAGCAAGATGAAGCAAGAGTAGACATTAGAGAAAAGGGTTTTTGGAGTAGCCAGCAAGTTGCATTTTTTGATGTTAGGGTTTTTTACCCAAACGCATCGAGCTACCGAAATACCAATATACCTGCACTCTACAGACAACATGAGATGGCTAAGAAGAGGGAGTAGGGAGACAAAATTAAGGAAGTTGAATATGCTGCATTTACACCTCTTGTGTTTTAACAAGTGGGGACTTGGAAAAGAGACAACCGTTGCTTATAAACGCCTAGCAGAATTGTTAGCACAGAAGCGAAAGTCAGAATACAGCATCACACTTGCGTGGATGCGATCCACACTATCTTTCGCCTTGATACGGTCGGCAGTTATGGCGATAAGAGGGAGCCGTTCTTCTACGAATCGGGATCCACACGCAAACATTGAACTGGGCATGGAGAAAGCCGTTTAGGAGTTTTTTAATTTTTAATTTGTTTTTAATTATATTTATTTGAAAATTGGAGGATGTGTATAAATGTTTAAAAAAAGACGATTTTTAGATTTCTATGTAATAAATTATCACTAACTTGTAAAACATAGTACTATCTAATTTTTAATTAATTTCAGATGTGATTGAGATTTTATTGAATAAAGTTATATTATTATTATTATTATTATTATTATTATATCTAGAACTTATTAACTAACAGCACAAAAATTATGAAAAAGTTAAATTTGTAAATTTATCTATCAGTTCGCTTGGAGTTTTTAATCAGTCATCCGTAGAGTTTATTGAAATGCTGAAAGACCTGAAATTTAACGAACGATGTAGAAAGTACTATACTCAGAAAATTATGAACACTTGCATAAGGACATCTTACTATATATTTTGTAAACGTAACAAAGAATGAGATGACCCGACTTTAATGTCATACTAATATTTTTATACCATATAGTGTTAATTCAAGTAGACATTGGTAAACTACTTGTAAAAGAGATGTTTATCACTGTAGTATACGTCAATCATAAATGAATAAAGTTTCCATTAGTATTATTATTATTATTATTATTATTATTATTGTCATTATTATTATTATTATTATTAATTATTGTTATTGTAACCTTCGCTCTACATCCGAATCTCGTAGCTCAATGTTTAGAGCGGTTTTCAACAGCAATCAGAAAGTTACGTTATCTGTGCCTGTCCGTGACTCAGAAACAATTTCTGAGGATTAGCAATTAACGATTGTCCATGTATCGAACTTTACATTGTTATACCGATTTTTTCTCGATTCGACCTCCTCTGGGAGTAGTGCTACAGCTACAATCAGGGACAAACCTTTGACACATTTCAAGCAAAGGTACGTTTTCTTAAATGTGTTCAACTTTAGTGCTGAAAAAACACTATCACTGGATCTCCGCCACCCGCTCCCCCCAAGCAATGTTGAAAACACAATTTGGTACAACCACAAGGTAATTACAACATTGAGAGGGCGGTGAGGTACAAGCAATTAGAGATTATGGGAAGGAAAAAAGTAATCCCAGAAAGTTTTATAACACCTTTAAGCCATTTGTAGAAGCTGATTATTTCTCAACATATAACTATTATAGCCATATCGGTGATCCAGATGAACTCAATCTAACAGATTTTGAGCAATATGACAGCTCTGCGACAGATGGACATCCAACCAATTTTCTTTTAGATTGATTGAAAAAAGTGAAGTTCTACATGCACTACAAAACCTCAATATTAATAAAGCCTCAGGATATGATCTTTTATCACCTATAGTATTAAAGATAGCAGCAGAAGAGCTCGCACCATATATTACAACTATCGTTAATCAATCTATAACGTATCACGTATGACCACAGGCTTGGGAAATGAGCGAATGGGTTCCAATATGCAAGAAGGAAGAACATCTCGACAAAGTTAACTATAGAGCGATTACAATACTGATTATTTTTCGATAAGATCTTCGAACAATTACTAAGTAAACAGCTCTACAATTTTTCGATGGGGTTTTTGATCCTTTCTTATCAGCCTATCGCAAGAAATATAGTTGTGAGACTATTATTGGTCGCCTCGTTGAAGATTGGAAACATACCAAAGATAAGAAAGAACATGTCAGTATATAGATAGATATGAGCAAGGCCTTTCATTCGATTAACAATCCACTCTTGTTAGCAAAACTCAAAGCCTATGGATTATCTGATGATGCATTAAATCTCACACGCTCTTATTTTACGGATAGAGAAAATAAAACAAGGCTTCAGAACACGACTAGCAACTGGGAAAAGATGACAAGAGGATGTCTACAAGGATCATCACTAGGGCCTTAACATGGAACATATATCAAAACGACCTGTTCTATTTGAAAATAGTTTTCCAATTATCTATGAATGCTGATGACGTACAACTTTATTGATCGAGCAACAACGTAGATAATGCAGTTAAACTTGTGAAAAGGGATGGAGAAAACACATCGAAATGGTACAAATCAAACTTGCTGCAAGGTAATCTTAGCAAATATCAGGCGATGGAGATCAGTAAAAATACATCAATGACATCTAATCTCGAATTAGGCAAGAAAATAATTAAAAGAACATCAACTCAAGCTATTGGGAGTAATTATAAATGAGAGGTTAAACTTTTCTGATCACGTATCTACTTCATGTAAAAAGACTCGTACGTTGATTGGAGAAAACTTATCCCAACGAAAACTCCAGATTTATAAAACTGGTATTCTACCTCATTTGACCTACTGCAGTCTGCTATGGCATTTTTTCAAAGCAACAGATAAAACGAAGCTCTAACGCTTAAAAGAAAGAGCTCTCAAAATGTCTACTGTAATTGAAATTTACCGTATGAGGACCGCCTAAAAGGGGCCAAGATGAACAATCTAAATTTTCCAAAAACGCCTACAGGATATGCTACAATATCTTTATGTTTAACGTTAAACAAAAACTACAACCAAATAATATTTTAACTTATTCCAGGAACGCAGACTATTACATTCCCAGCTTCAATACCGTCCGATATGGTAAACATTCACTTAGATACTTTTGACCAGTCCTATGGTCTAAACTAACATTTGAAGAAATAAATATTGAGTCACTCTATACGTTTAAGAGTACTATTAGAAAAATAGATCTAATTGCATGTGAACAATGTTTAATAATTGTCCTTTATGTAGCAGTAGTTAGTTATTGCTGCCGCAGCGAGCGAGGCTTCAGCGTGCGAGCAAGGCAGCAAACTAAAATTATACAGCTATACAAAATCTCAATCTGACTAGAGCGCAATACATTGTGGTTCCAACTGAAGTTCGACCACAATGCAACGCGCGGCTATATAAATCATTTCAACGCGAGCACGTGTTCTCTTTTTGAGTTCCTCGCACAAACAAGTGATTTTATTGAAGCAAGCAGCCAAAATCGAAGAAAAGTAAGTGAATATATTTCTTATTTAACCCGTTTTATTAATCTCCATGTAACTATTGAACGTCTCGTTTCTTGTGTAGGTCATATATGTTGATTTTTGGTCTATTTTTTACAGTATTGACGCTCGTCTTACTAGAAATACGTATACGCAACAACCCCTCACCCAATTGCTGTTTGAAACTGACAGTGTAGTACTTCTTTTAGTTCCAAATTACTTAAATTAGATAATAGCCATTTCATTCGCCAAACTAAATATATTTTCAGTGGACAATATCTCTCAGAGCTTTGTATTGTCTAAATTTAATTGTTTCATAGGACATCAAACTAAATACATGCAGCCCAAACTTTTTAATTTTTGAGTGCAGCAACATAATAGTGGGGGTATACTGCTGTCTCTACCATCAATCGCTAAGAAAGAAATTACTTGTATCACAATATTGATGACTCACGAAATAATAAATGCAGTATTTAGTGTGTAGACACCAAATACTGTTGAAGGAAGAAAGTGCATCTCTATCATACAATGAGTGTCCTTTAAAAAATCAAATTCATTCAAATGTCTACGGATGCATATAGTTCAAATGTATAGGGGTCCATTCAAATTAGATTTACTAAGACGTATTAGGGATTCTGCTCCAGTTGTTAGTGTGGATAGATTATATCAGCAAGTTGATAATTCTACCCACATTGAACTACTGTGACGTGGCGCGGGGAGGAATATGGATAACTAAATATTGCTGGTCATAATCAGAGGCCTCTATGCATGTCAGGGAAACTGATCTTTCCTAAGTCGGGACTTGAAACTGATTGGTTAATAGAAATCCTAAGTTTGGTACCTCTTGTAATAGAAGCAAGTTACATTGTGTAATGCTAGTTATGAAATTCCATGGCATTTTAACATCATATCTACCGGTAAAGAGCTATTTTCCATGTTTCAATTAATCTGTTCATACATGTTATAGCACCATTATATATTGCCTTAATTGACAATATGTGAAGGATATACAACTTTTGAGTTAAAATTAGTTTTTGTAACATTGTACTGTACATTTACGAATATGTGTTGAAATTTGTAACTAATTTGTTAGAAAACAAGACCCCCATATATTGATACCAGTGTTATAGCATTGAAGGGGCTATCCTGTATAAATATTAGTGTATAATTATTGTATTGTTATTATTATTATTGAAAGTTTATCTCTGTATATTATACAGTAAGTTCTGTAGGGCATCGGGCCACATCCTGTGGCCTGGGGTGCCCTAGTTCTTACAATCTCGCCTTGGCACAGTTCTTATGTGTCCAGTACTTTTCTTAGAATTTTTCCCGAACCCAGCAAGCAAACATGTTGCAGCATTTCCACCATATATGGTATTTCCAGTTGATTCAATCACTTTTCAAATCCCTTTGATATTGTCCCTAATGCACCTATAATTATCGGTATGATTTTAACCGACCGACAGTTCCAAATTCGCTTGATTTCGATTTTCAAATCATGGTAATTTTCCACTTTCTCTCTCTCCTTGTTTACAATTATTGTATCAAAGGGGCAGGCGACATCGATAATCCAGCAAGATATTTCTTCTTTGTTTAGTAACAGAATATCGGGTTTGTTGTGTTCAATATGGTGGTCCGTTTGGATCTTAAAATCCCACAACAGCTTAAACTTATCTGAGTCACAAACTGGTTCCGGCTTGTGATCATACCATTTCTCTGTCCTTGTAAACTCATATTTCTCACTTAACTTCCAATGGATAACCTGAGCCACCCTGTCATGTCTCCATAACTTATACTGTTTCTGTGCCAGCGCGGTGCACTCTGCCAAAATATGACTTACTGTTTCCTCCCTCGTTCCGCACATTCTACATGCTGGAGATACGTCTTGGTTGTCAGTACGTTTCTTCACACTGTTTGTCCGCAGAGCCTGATCCTGTGCAGCCATGAGAAATCCTTCACTTTCTCTTTTCAACTTCCCTCTCTTAAGCCATTCCCACGATTTCTGATCTCTAATTTGTTCAGTGCCCCTTACAAATTGTCCATGGAGGGGCTTTTCGTGATACCTTTGGGCATGCTCATTCGAATACGAAACCTTATCTTTATCCGGCTCTCTTTGTTTTAATATTTTCTCTTTACCCACAGCTTTCAGCAACCTTTCCTGGGAGGCCTGTATATATTATTATTATTATTATTATTATTATTATTATTATTATTATTATTACTAATAATAATAATGAATTAACAATAATACTAATAATAATAATGCCTAATTCAGATTGCAGATCCACTGTACCATATTTGCCATGTAACAAAGCATATATATGGCATTGTGTACTATAGTATCTAAATTATATCACCATGCACATATATATTATAACCTATATTCAGGATGCCATGCCTAGTCTGCTTGTCGACAATGATCTAACTAACACAGTACTTAGTAGTGTCAACATACCCAATGTGAACATAATAATAAGCTGTATTTTACATTGACAGATTGCGACATAATAAATTGTGACCCACTAGGCCAGCTAAGTAACTGTAGGTGTAACATGTTCCATAATGGATGGAGTACTGTAAACACAGATTATATATGGAATACACGCCAGTATACAAAATATGGACGTCAAGATCATATCGTCAGAAACATAAAAACCTTATTGCCAGTGACGGCCTCTAACCATTGAGCCATCGAGATTCAGATGGAGAGAGGTTACAATGATGTACTGTTCTAATGATATATGTACTGCCTATGCAGCAGTTACTATATATATATATCAGTAATGATTGGGTGTGTTAATATATACACTGCTGTATGCAAATGCGAGCTGCATTTGGGCAGACATATATCAATAGAATCAGTGCATCAATGTGACCTTCACTCGCCATCTGAGTCTTGGTAGCTCAATGGTTAGAGCATCTCACTAGAAATCAGGAAGTTATCCCTGTCCGGGACACAGAATCATTTTTATGAGGATATGAGCTTGCTTGACAATCATCCATGTACTGTATCGTCTGTTCCCCCCCCTCCGAGCGCTCCCTTATTCACTACAGCAGTGTATATATTAACACTGACAAGTATACAGTAATGCTTGTTTATTGCTACAAAATTGTAGGCCAGTTCTATAGGTCATATAAACACAGCAATAGTATGCATCCTTTTTCACCCTAACCTACTCTATATATAGGCTAATTATCAAGCATAGTATTTATAATTTTAATAAAATAATAAACATACTGTACATGCAATTCCAAAATTTGTACTACCACTTACTATTCTGCAGTCTTATTAAGAACAAATGGTATATATTTTAAACTGCATGGATTTAATTCCAACTGTCAAAATATTATACATATATGTTTTGAAAATTGAAAATTCTAAACATTCAAAACATTACACACCTTCAAATTTTTCCAAATCTCTGTGTTAAGTATTTCAAAATGTGTCTATTAGATTTCGGAGCTTGGAGCAAATACACAATACAGTGTACAGTTATTTAAATTACATTAAAATTAGCGAGTCAAGTAAAAAAGCACTGAACTGAACTGAACTGAAGGTAATGGCTATTCGTACGGTAGCCGTACGACGCTATTTCAACGAAATGCTGGTAAATATCACCAAAATCCTAAACCTAGCCCTAATCCTAACCAAATTACTGACCCTAACAAAAAAAAACTATGCACAAAAGGCAAATTAATTGCTCAACACAGAGCGGTGAGTCGGTAACAATGTATTTACCATTTACTTGTGGCCTGTCTTTGATTATCTTGTCCTTCAACACTACAGTTTCGGCTTGAAATCAGCTGATAATGTCCATAGTAATGTTTGATAAAAACAAACATTACTGCATCCGATGATTTTGTGAGGAAATGGCTGGTTTTTATGGCATATAACTTTCGCCATCGGCGAATGGCGGCTTCTTCCGGAAAGCGGTTTGTCGCGCTGGCATCAATTTAAATTTAAATTATGCCAAATTTAACGCACCAAAAAACCGTTTCAATACCGTTTCAATTTTTGCATTTGCAATCATGTGACGGTTGCAATTTAAATATTAATTCAAATGAAGAGGTCTACCAATCAGCTTCTGTCTATATATAGTTACCAGGGCCAAATTTTCCGATGCCGCGCATGAGGATGGTTGATCATATATATATATATATATATATATAAACAAATAAATGCGATCCGAGATCAGGATCGCCTTGCATCTCGCGTGATAAGGCACTAAACGCCGGTCGATATTAGCAGCCTCGCCCTCAGGCCTTCGGCCGGCGCTTCGCGCCGGGCGAGGGGATTATATTGACTGTTTACTATTAAATATATTTATATGTCTGCAAAAAGTACGCGAAAATGGGCCGCGTTATATTATGCCATCAATTCCTGACCAAAAACCGCTTTTCTCATCTTGATATAAACCCAGTCATATTGAAATGTTGCTTCCTATTGGGTGATGGTTAGTGTTAGTGGTGTACAAAATATAAATACTTTATGTACCATAACAAGATAATTTACAGGTACTTTAAAAACACAAAAAGAGTGAAATTTTCTGCATGTAAATTGTGTTCTTGCCTCTATCTTTCTTGACCTCGATACTTGATATTGTGCTAAATAGGCAGCATTTACTACATTTTAGGTAACCTAGTTAAGTAGTGTAAGTAGTGTAATCTAATATGAATAGTATTTTATATTGTAATTATTAAGCATTAGTTATCAATTACCATTTAGTTTCCCCGATTAGTAGACTATACTTGTAGTTGGCTAGAAGATTGACATGAATAATGTTTATAATAATAATAATAAATTCATCCAGGGTTGATCCATCGGGTGTGATTTTACGCTTCGTAACGGCAGATAGGTGTTGATATTTTCGGAAATGGTGGCGGAAAACAAATAAAATTTGTCATAGACTGAATTCGCGCGATGGAGCGGGTACAATTCTTGCTGGAGGACAAACTGGAGGACAGTGATTCACATATGAAATTAAAAGCATTTAGAAAACGCTTGCAATTTTTGATATTAGTATTCAACGCTCCAATAGATCGCTTATAACCTCTGTTTACCGTAATCAGACATTCACTGGATTGTTTACAAATTTTGTAAAATTCTTACCAATTATATACAAAAAAGTCGCATTTATATACTATCTCTTTCATTACTCTAATATTTTTTACTTCTAACTACCATAACGAAGTCTTTTAGACATCTATCCCTCTAACACGACTCTAGATGCAAAATCGGTTGTATTTCCAGTATTGTAATACAGTGGCCTTCTCCTCGCATTATTGAACTAGGGACATGAACTCATGTTCATCAATTAAGTCGTCGGAATATACGGTTGCAGCAACATAAATAACTCTTCTCTATTTGCCATGTTTGTTTATTTTTTTATAGCCGTAATCCATCTAAACATTGCTCTGCAATGGGCAGTTACGAGGACGAGGACGATCCACACTCTAAATCTCTGGGTGTTGTTCATGGAACACCACAATCGGTGTAAATTCTTACCTCTCATATGTGGACACCGTTATGAGTGTAAAGTTACACTGTTGTAAATGTTAGTTCACACCAGTCAGTGTATTTTTACACTGTTACCAAATGACTGTAAATTTACACTTGTGGTGTATTTCTACACCAGTCAGTGTATATTTACACCACTTTGGTGTAAAATTTGTTGCCTCTCCTGCCTCTCATTTTCTGAGGATTTGAGCTTGACAATCGTCCATATTTTGTCTGGGTGCGCACTAGATAGTCGTCACCAGAACCATATTGAGCCCGCCAACACAACTAACCCAGCGGTAACATGTTCGTCGTAAATACTACGAACTATTTCGCCAAACCGTCGGAACTCGGAAAGCGAAAATATATCCAGTATCCACAAACAGGTCTTGCTGGTACAAACTAATAACGTAATCCGGTAGATTCTCAAGCGCTTGCAAATAAATTCTATCATAATCGCGGACAATTCCAGATGATCCTTGTGGGTCGAACCATAACATTTTGTCCCGCAACTTGTGAAGGAATATCAACAAAAAGCTTTTCTGCTTGAACGTGAAGCAAATATTTATTCATACTAATACTTCCGAATTCCTTCGTCTGAAACATCGCAGAATACGTTGTTGCGGTTGATATTTCGAAATCCCGAATATCAATAACGTCGCTTGCCTTTTAGAAAGTATCTATTCTACATATCCGTTATGACTATCGATCACAAAACAGAATAATTACTGGTCGCTCGTAAATAACGCTCCTAAATCTACCGCACATTATTTTAAAATATGTAAATATTTAGTATCTTTATACGCGCACGTGGAGAAGAGCATCCATGCAGAAGAATAGATGGTAAACTCTCAATCCTTCCTAGACCAGTAAATTCGATTTTGTGATCGATAGTCACAACGGATATTTATAGATACTTTCCAAAAGGCAAACAACGTCATTCTGGATTTCGAAATATCAACCGCAACAACGTATGCTTATTGCTGCGAGGTTTCAGACGAAGGATTTCGGAAGTACGAATACATATTTGCTTTACGTTCAATCAGAAAACCTTTTTGTTGATATTCCTTCACAAGTTGCAGGACAAAATGTTATGGTTCGACCCACAAGGATTATCTGCTATTGTCCTGGATTATGATGGAATTTCTTTTCAAGCGCTTGAGAATCTACCGGGTTACGTTATTAGTTTGTACGAGCAAGAACTGTTTGTGGATACTGGATATATTTTCTTACGCTTTCCGAGTTCCGACGATCACCGTTTGGCGAAATAGGTCGTAATATTTACGATGAACATGTTACCGCTGGGTTAGTGGTGTTGGCGGGCTCAACATGGTTCTGGCGAGTATTATCTAGTGCGCACCTATTGTCTGAGCTGATTCTCTTGTCCCTTTGTTTGCCACATGTATTTTAATTCCATGAAAAATCAAAAATCTATAACTAATTGACAACTGGTATGCAATATCGCATGAAGAAATCTTTTGAATAATGCCAAATGTTTGGAAGTTATATTTATACATAATATTTATGATAACAACACTTCTAAAATATGGAATTACTCTTTTCAGCAAGGATTTAAATCCTTAGAATTCCCTTTTGTTGATTATTATTCATACTTAATCATTATCATAAACAAATGAAAGGCTATGTAAACGTTTATTCCCGATAAATGTTTGTATAACATACCACTTTGTTTCCTGAGATCAGATAAAGGATGGGCTTTCTCGAGACATCATTCAAATTATTTTGATTATATACTACAAGTCTAAAATGAAATGGAATCCTGTGAGATAAAGTTTTTGATAGAGAAGCGAAGTTCAGGCAACTATTTGATTTGCTTCGAAATTTCAGATGCGTTTAGACTTTAGGAGCTATATGATATATAATAGTAGATCAGAGTCAGACTTACCTTCGCTTCGAACTTTGCTGAAAGCCTGAAATCCCGTACTCCCGCAGCCGGTATTTTATAAGACCAACGAATAATTGATGATCAGCCACTTCTTTAGAATTAATAACAAAAACTCACAAAGCAATTTCCAAAAACAAGGAATCCAAGACACAGGCAGCATGCCGTAAATGTTTCAACTTTCAGCGACAATGAGATAATTAAAATATGGCGCAGCTACTTAACGTTAACTCGCTAGGACCTCTGGGAAATGTTTCCTTTGACGGATATGATTTTGGAGGCCTCTACCTTGAATGCCTGTCAAGGTTACGATAATATATTCGTCCACAGCCTTTCATTTCCAACACTTATTATTGTAGAAATTATATATAGTATCAGCATACATACATACATACATACAAATGTATTAACTCGTCCCCAAGGGGCTTTTCAGAGCTAAAACTAATTACAATATAAAGAAAGGAAATTAAATACATCAAATACCAATTACTAATTAATTAAAAAATCTTGTAAAAGCTGATTTTTCAAAGAACGTTTGAAATCACGAATGGATTTACAAAGTTTAAGTTTAGTGTCCAATGAGTTCCATAAGCTAACGGCCTGATAATAGAAAGTTCTTTGTCCACTGGCACTTCTGAAAAGAGGGATATTGAGATGTTGTGAAGTTCTAGTGGTGCGCTTTGAAACATCTGACCGCTTAATAAATTGCTTTGTCAGGTAACTTGGAGCACAGCCTGTCATACACTTAAACGACATGATGGCTCGACGATAATAAAGTAGATCTCTCACTGGAAGCCAATTCAGGCTCTTGAGGATCGGAGTAACATGATCGAATTTTCTGGTTCCGCTAACAATTCTACATGCAAAGTTTTGGATTGCTTGAAGTTTATCAAGGTTACGTTCGGTAGTATTGCTCCAAATATTGGAGCAGTAAAAAAGTTTACTAAATACTAAAGAGTTAATTATTATTATTAAAGTACGATCATCAAATGCGTGTTTGACCCGATTGATCTGTCCAAGGCGAGACATACAAGACGATACTATAGACATTATATGCTCATTATAAGTTAAGTTTGAGTCAAGTATTACGCCAAGATCTTTAGCCACTTTGACTGGTATAAGTTCTTTTCCTAAGAGAGAGAGCCGAAAATCGATAACTTTAGCAGACATCTGGCGGCTACCAAAAACTAAGAGCTTTGTCTTTCCAGGGTTAAGAAGCAGTTGATTATCGAAACACCAATTCCGAACAAAAAGTAAGTCACGGTTCATCTCATCTATTACATTTCGCTGGTCTTGAAGGCGAAAGGACATAAGAAGTTTAGTATCATCAACATATAGCTGAGTTGAGCAATTTCTTGGTACCGTTGAAAGGTCATTTACATAGATACTAAAAAGAAGAGGGCCAAGAATACTCCCTTGGGGTACACCACAGACCACTGGCAGTCGATCTGACAGGGTTGTATGAATGCGGACGACTTGGTAGCGGGTAGATACGTAACTGCGAAGCCAAAGTATCACAGATTCGGAAGCACCAACATCTTGTAACTTTGTAAGGAGGATTTGATGATTTATGCTGTCAAAGGCTTTAGACATGTCGAGGAGAACAACAGCCGTCAGTTTTTTTTTGTCAATAGCGCTTAGTATTTCATCAGTTGTATGGATTACAGAGGTCTCTGTGGAGTGCCATTGTTTATTGCCACTTTGTTTAGACGAAAGGCGATATCTTGATGATAAATAAGTGGTGAACTGATTATGCGCAGCCCTTTCACATATTTTAGACAGGATGGGCAGTAAAGATATCGGTCTATTGTTATTAGCTACTTGATAATCGCCCTCTTTAAGAATTGGTATCACCTCGGCTGTTTTCCACACATTTGGGAATGTTGCGCTCTCAAACGAGGCGTTGATAACGGAAGTTAAAAAAGGCAATATGGTAGCGAGACAATCTTTAATTACACGCATGGGAATTTTGTCAATACCTGGAGCCTTGTTAATTGCCATGGAATTTACAATTGATTTAACCTGAGTAAGTTCTAATGGGCTAAAAACGAACTGGTCTGACAGAGGATGCTCTCTCGGGACAATAGGTGCTCTCCTAAATTATAATTCGAGTCCTTTGCTAAATCACTAATCTTCTTGATGGTATTCTCACCTATTGAAACGAAAAAGCGATTAAACTCATCGGCCACAATTTTGTTGTCTTTACTATAATTCCTTTGGGAGGCCGACTTCTTTGGTATACAAGACTGAATGACCTTCCATAAACAATTAGTGTTGTTTGTATTATTTATAATTTGATCCGAAACATATTCTCTCTCGGCCATTTTAATTTCATTCTTTACTTCACGATGGAAATTCTTATAGGCCGCCCAGTGTAGTGGGTCTTTAGATTTTCTAGCTTTCTTCCTCCAATAGTCCCTAGTTTCCATTAATTGCCGAATCTCATTGGTTATGCAAAGCTTTGGTCGTCCCATGATTTTAATTGTTTTGAGTGGAACATGTTCATCCAGAATGTCATTGAATAAGATATTGAATGCATTTAATTTATCATCGACATCATCAAAAACATCTAAGACAGACCACGGTAATTGTGCTATATCCGAATGGAATTTGTCGAGGGCATACTGTTTAAAACTTCTAGTTGTAATATAAACTGGCTTGGGACGAATTTTCTTTAAACGAAGAATCGCGTAAATGAAATTGTGATCGCTAATAGAATTCTGCATAACTTTTACTTCGTGGACTTGATTTGGATTTGAAGCTAAAATCACGTCAATAAGAGTTTCGGTAGAATCGGTAACCCGAGTAGGTGAATTAACCAACTGGGATAGGTTATAGGAACGAGCGAAATTCGTTAAGGATTTTGACTCAGGACTATTGGTATTAAGCAAATTACAGTTCAAGTCACCAAGAACATAAATCGGTTTCTCCAGGAGAGAAGCCGAGATTAAACTAGGAGTTAGGTCGGTATCGAAGCAGTTCGTCGAAGTATCAGGAGGTTTATAGACAGAACATGAAATGATTGATCTTAAATTTCTTACTTGCACTTTGATCCAGAGTTGATGAAATCCTGAGTCAGAGATGTAAGAAATATCTTTGAGTAACTCCGTCTTGTAGGCTTGTTGAACATAAATGCACACTCCGCCACCTTTCTTGTTTTGTCGATCGAGGCGATAGATGCTGAAACCTGGAATTTCGAGCTCTAAGTCAGGGATTGAATTATCAAGCCATGTTTCGGATATGGTAAAAATATCAAACTTGTTTTCCAACACAATTTGCTTGACTTCGATAAAGTGTTCCCTGCAATTGAGCGAACGAATATTAAGATGAGCTATCTTCACGTTGTTATCAGGCTTCAAATTACCCTGAGTTTTATCCGGACCTGGATTAAGTTCGATGTCGTGTATTAAGTTGATAATCGGGTAGAAAGTTGACACATAATTTCTGTATAGGATAGACGGAGCTCGTGATCTTTTCATCTTCACTGTGACCCGTAGCTTGATCCGCCATGTTGTCCATTGTAGTTCGTAGTGGTTATAAGCTAGAATTCTTCTAGCACTCTCGTCGCTTTTGTGATGAAAATTTAGCTTTAACAAAGATCTAATGGAACTATTGAAAATCTTGTCGTACCATGCACTACGTCGTACCGTAATACAGAGAAAAAGCACAAAGAGATGCAGAGCAAGGAAATGCATGACCGTCTTTCAAAAATGTTTTAATCATAAAACATAGCATATAAAGCATATAAAATCAAGTTGAGCGAGCAAGCGTATCTTGCCGGTTTATAAAGCTACTCGAATAATGAATGATACCAAGACGACCCGGCGTCGCGCTCGCCACGCAATTGCAACGTTTTATTAAAGCGACGGACTATATTCACTCAAAAGGTTTATAGGCAAGACTTTGTGAACTGTACAGCAAATAAATTATCTTTCGGGTCAACTAAAACGGCTTCATTAATTTCAGTGTATAATGATTATATTTAAATTGACTCGAATAACTATTTTCTTAATTGTTTCAAGTAAAATTGATTGTCGGTAATATTTAATATATTTAGGAAGCGTCTGCACGCAGGTTAAGAAATTAATTCATTGTTGCATTAACGGTATAAAATTGATTCTTGGTTTATTCTTGGCAAGAAAATATTTTGTTGTTTTAAGTAAAATTGATTATTGGTATCATAGGGTGATAATATTGACGGGGTGGTAGAATGACGGTCGTGTACAATGTCCGGTCGTTTGTGCGTATAAATATAGGTATACGCTGTTCGTATGCTAAAATGGCGTAATCTATCCTCGCGAAGGGCATTTCATCGTTGCGTGTTTGTATACAAGTCTTTAAATGATTTGTTACCATCTGATCTGTGTAAAATATATAACTATTCGTCATCATATCATGGCTACAACACAAGGTCAAAAATGACATACGGCGTTCAAAGCCAAATACTAACAGGGGTAAAAGTAAAGTAGATTATCTCAGCGCAAATGATTGGAATGCAATTGATGAAGAAACACGGAACGTTAATTCCTTGGATTCTTTTAAGACTATGTATAAAAGAAAATATCTACTTAAACTATTTTAATTTTATTTTTTTATGTAATTATTATTATTATTATTATTATTATTATTTTTCGATTTGTATTGTATAATTAATAATTTGTAATTTTGTAATTTAGGTAAATATGCAAGGCCTCTCTGGAAAGCAGCTAATTTAGTTGAGTAGAGCCAACTTGCTTAAATAAAATTATTCAATTCAATTCAACTATGCAAATTTCAATAATTTTCGGCTGGTTTGGTTTTGTTCGATTCGTATTTGTTGTCGCATTTTGTGGACTCTTGTTTGATTTGAAAGATGCATGGTAACCACAATCATGTCAAGTGAAAGTCTTTTAAATGTGAAAGTAAATAAAGCACAAAGAAGATGAGTGCAAGATTAGAATATATATATATATATATATATATATATATATATATATATATCTAGTATGGCCAATGGCTGGTATGGCCAATGGCTTAGTGTGTCTGTGTAAACACCTTTGTTCTGTATTATAGGCCTATACAATGCCAGTCATAGGCTTGCAAATATGTATATATTTACACAGCTTTTGTAGGATATATACTGTATATAGATACTGTATAATTGGCTAGGTTAACACTCACTGTGTCAGGGAAACACATTAGGGATTAAACAACTGGCATCATCTCACTCACAACAAGCAGTTGAAGGGAATTTCATCGTGAATTAATGATATATTGGTGAAATAATTAGATTAAGCAATGGTGTTCTTTGTTGCGTATTATGGGCTTTTGTCTGCATTTCATATTTTATGTGTTACCAGTACTTGAATACCATTGAAATACCAGTACATGTATGCATAATTATATAATATAATAAGATTATTTAATTTGCAAAACTCGAAAATTAGCTGATATAGAGAGTATACTGGTGTCTGGTAGTAAGGATGTAAAAAATATAGACTTTAGCTGTGTTTACACAAGTCTATACGACCAACCTGGCCAGCCACCACCTGGGCCTGGCTTATATTTTATTGACTTTAATAGTGTAAACATGCACCATACTGGCTATAACAATCAGCCTTTACACTCATCTTATATTATGGCATGCCCTTCTGGCCAATGGCTTAGTGTGTCTGTTTAAATTCACCTTTGTCCTGGATAATATGCATGGACAGTGCCATTCCTAGGCTTGCAATGTATATTTTTACACATCTTTTTAAGGATAAATACTGTATGATGTATAATTGGGTAGGTTAACACTCACTGTGTTAGGGGAACATGTTAGGGATTAAACAACTGGTATCACCTCACTTACAACTAGAAGCAGCTGAAAGGAATTTCATCCTGAATTAATATATATATATATATATATATATATATATATATATATATATATATATATATATATATATATTAGTGAAATAATTGGATTAAGCAATATCATTCTTTGTTGCATATTATGGGCTTTTGTCATTTTATCTTTTTAAAATTGTGTTACCGGTTCTTGAATACCATTGAAATAGTGGTACATGTATGTGCATAATTATATAATATTAATAAAAGAAACAGAAGTCTTCTAAAAGAATAAAAAGGTTTATCAGGCTTATCAATTTGGTCTAGGATAAATTTAGGTATTGAATATTTTGGTATCTGGTTATACTGACAATTAGACAATAAGGAACATGCAGATTACATTATTACAGCAGGGTACATGTATGTATAAGGTTATACAGTCTCGTGAATACAATTGTATACTTTGAGTAAAATTATGAGTATGCCACTGTTACTGTAAACATGCACGTTGACATTTATTATGAAAACCATAACTGACATAATTAACTTTAATTATGTAATATATAATTAATAAAATTATTATTGAAATTAATAATTATTAACATTAATTATTAATTTCAATAATCAAGAGTTACACAATTGGTTTCTAACGCTGCCTGTGAGACAATTTAGTGTTGGCAGACTTTCCCACTTGTGTTCTGTTCAGTGCACTATCCACAAATTGCACCCAAAAAATAAGCAGTTTGAAAATATGTTCAGATTGGCAATATTAAAGCTGAAAACAGTAAGCGGGCGAGGGGTTGTTGCGTACACGTATATCTAGTTCTATAAGCAAGATTGATTCTATGAAAGACATTTTTTTCTCATTTTAAGTAAATTATTGCTTAAAATACGAATTTTATTCTGGGTTAGAATTCTCAATTTTGCTGCGTAATATATGTAGTTGTGTAATGATTTACATACCTTTCGATTTTATTAAACATTGTCTTTTAAATACGTAATTTTCCTATACAACTGAATTATACGAAAACTATAATTAACATACAAGTGTGTTTTGATAATTACAGTTGGTAAAAATATAGTTAATAAAGTTTCGTGGAAATGTTGCTTGAGCAATATATGGTAGACCAAAATAAATATATAAGTAAAATATGACAAATGATTAACTTGGAAAAGCATTTGAAGCTTAATGTTATAACTTAGAGATGTTCTGGAATACTCTATAGAATATTCTATTGGCACCCTTAAGTGTCATCTAGAAAATATAATATATAATACTCTGTTGGAAGAAAAACCAAAATATGACAAATTCTAAACTTGGAAAAGCATTCAAAGCCCAATTGTATAACTTATAACTAGATATAGAATATAATATTCTATAGCATATTCTATTGGCACCCATACGGAATATTCTAGTGACACTTTAGTGTCATACAGAATATCCAACAGAATATTCTATTGAAAAAAAATCTAACAGAATATCCCATTGGATTTAGATTTCCAAAAGAAAATTATATTGGATTCTATAGAAAATTTTGGTAAGGGTGGTTCAGGCGGTATAGGAGTATGTTAATGACCCAGAGCAACTGAGCATTCATGTCATACAATAATCACATTCAATTGTTGCATGGACGCATGTTGTTCTAGTTGTACATCGCAAAATCAAAGGTTACAGGATTTACATATCATTGAACATGATTCTTACTCTTGACACAGTAGAACCGTGTACAGCAACACTTTTCCTGGCATTGAGTAGCCTCGCTTTCATTTCCATCAAGGTCAAAACAGTGTTAAAAGACCGGTATTATTGTTTACACTAAACATGAGTTTTATTACCCGGCCACCGGTGTAATAATACACCTTGTGTAGTGCTAGTGGTATTTGGATTAACATTTAAACCCAAATGGGGCGATCGCCAACATTCACTGGTGTAAATTTAGGCTTAGTTGGGTGTAAATGTACACTGTCAGGGTGTTATTGTCTGAGTTAGGATCTTACCCCAAGTAAGTGTATTAATACACTCCTGGTTGGTGTTAAGTCACACTGACATAAGGTAACATTACACCATCTAACACAATCTTAGTGTAAATTAACACCAAAATAAGTGTTAACAGAATAGTATTTATTCTACACCAAAACAGTGTTGCCCAAACCCAATATTGGTGTAAAAATACACCTTGGAATTTTAATTAACACTCAAAACGTGTAAACGTTAATTTTACACCAAACAAGTGTAATGTTTACACATGTTTGGTGTTGGAGCAACACCGCGAGATTTAGAGTGCAGGATACTTCGTCGAGGAATTTGTACTTGCACTCGTTCTGATCTCGTACGCAATATAAACATCCATATTAGTACCAAAATATTCCAAGATTCATTGGAACCTATGGAAACCTCGTGATGGAAAGACCTTGATAAAGAGGTAATCGTTATCACGTATCCAATGTTTTATTTCTTTATGTATATATGTATGCCCTCAGATAAATTACATCAAATAGGAATTAAATTACATCAGATAAATTACATCAAATAATAATTACATCAAAAAAAGAAATTAGAGTTCTATGGTGTTATTTCAAAGTCTAGCTAGTAAGTTTTTACACTGATACACTGGAGAAAGTATAGGATGATACGTACACGGAAGAAAGTATAGGATTGGTTGTGTGTGGAGTTGAATATAAAGGCTGGTTAAATATATTTATGTCACTATTATACGCCAGTCAGTTGGATGGTGTTAATTCCATGAAGGTCTGTAACTCCTCAACATCAACTATCTAAAACATAAAAATCTCAACATTAACAATAACTTATAAACAAAATACAGAAACTGCAAATGACCTGCTACAATGAGCACACATTTTCTATTTAACAATTTACAATTATACAATCATGTGACTTATATACGCATTTCCATTGGTTCTTGCCCATGATCTACTGAAGGACAGATACATGGATAGCGTCAAATCATGTCAGCAGCTATGTTTTTCTTTTTTCGTGCCCCAAATCTTTGGGGTTGTTTTTGATTGTATAAAACAAATAGATTCCATTTTTTGTTGTCTGTTCAGTTATAGATACATAGAGGACGTCAGATCGTGGTAAGAACATCAGTGACCCACTCGACTCTGTAGCTCGTGGGCCACTTTTTTTGTTCTTACTACGTTCTGACGTCATCTGTGCATCTATAACTGAACAGACAATGGCAAAATCGAATCTATTTGTCAATTAGACAACGAGCTTGAGTTGTCTATGAGCAACCATGGTCAGTTTCTACTAAACGCAGAGTTAACATTTTCAACAAATTACATGTATTTGAAACAAATTATTCAACAGCTTATCTGAAATCTTGTTAAACACCTTGAAAAGCAACTATTTTTGCTGCTCGTGCTCTATCACTCTTATATAGTAATATAGAGAGTGACCAGTAGCTCAACCAATAGAGGATTTGTGATAGTCCTAGTTTGTTTATACTAATATTTTATAACACTAAATGGTTTCTTTAGAAATTTGGTGTTCATATATTTTTTCATTGTGAAATTTGATTAATTTGCAGCTGAAACAGATAAATTATGGCTATAGGAACAGGGATAACTACTTTAATACTACATTAACAAACATTTGTGATTTGGCTGTAAAATTATAAATTAAAATAAGCTATAGTCTATAGAACCAACAAAGTCAATATTACTTTGTACATTGCTTCAATTTCTGTTGCCAACATTTTAATTTATATATGATTTGAAAATAATAGTGTGAGCACTGCCATGCAATCTGCCAAAGGCAAAGGTTAACGTTTCACTCCGTCGTCAACACATGAACTGATGAACACAAATCACCAAAGCCCAAAGGTAAAAATGTAATCGAAGAGCATCTTCGCAGTATACAAACATTTAACTTACTTTTTAATAAGCATGAATGGGAGTCTTCCTTGACAATTACATTTCGTTTCAAATAAAATATCAATTCGACGTCATTCAACCTTTGACTCAAGTCGAGAAGGAAGACAGGAAGCCATCTTGGATTTCGACTTTAATTTTAAAGTTCTCCTTGAAGCGTGATATAACGCGGAACCCGCGAGTTATAATCACGCGAGTACACTAAATAATTATTAAATACTCTAAAGTATACAAATTATTAATTTGCGTCGCAGGATTTTAACTAGAAGCGCATCAATGACTGAGTTTACGTACCTGGCTTAGGTCTTCGACCTGATTTGCTTCCGTCAGGATAATGGCTTCGTCTTCGACCTGCTGTATTAGTTGTTTTCATTTTGAAGCGATATCCAGACTTTGGTAATTACACGGCCGAGAACCCACTGATATCTTTCGTTAAATGAACAAGCGAACCAATTAATTCATACGTGCTCATATTATAGAAATCCATAACGTGAAAATCGTATTGGAAGGTAAAAGCGATAACTGCGTGTCTCGTGCAGTGATCACAACCAAACAAACAAATTCAGCGCGCAGCGTTCTCATTGGTTAAGAATTATGACGCCAAGGTACAACCCGCATCCACCCGCATTGCTTCTCCAGAACCTTAGAACCCAACCCAGTGAACTCTAATACTGACCCAACCTCGTACCCAGGCTCTTCCTGTTCCATGCGCTATATTTATGAATTTTTGGTTAAAAATGTTGTTAAAGACACAAAAAGTTCATTCCATCCGCCAAACTGACGTCTCAGCGCCTTCGATTCCTGGCAGTCGAAAGTTCTCGACGTCATTTTAGCTCATGTTTGAGAGTGTTAACAAAGTTCCTCGATTTATCTACACGCGCGCCATATTGATTGAGTTCACAAGGGAGACTTGATCGCGAAATGGCGCGCACGTGTAAATAAATCACCTTTTCGGATGCCAGAGTTGCCTGCGGAGGAAGCTACGCAGTTGCAAAAAATAACATTTTTTTATGAATGGAGCAGATACATATCATATTCCATGTCATTTCTTACACCTTCATGTTATTCGGAAGATATGTTTTAGTGAAAGGCGGTTAATCTAAATGTGTGTTAATCAAAAGGTGTGTTATTAAGGTGTGTTACTGAAAACTTGTGTTAATCAAAAGGTGTGTTACTGGAAACGTGTTTTGCTGAAAAGGTGTGTTAATCAAAAGGTGTGTTTATCAAAAGGAGTGTTATTTGAAAGGTGTGTTATTTTGGAGGGTGTATTATTTAGAAAGGTGTGTTATCAAAAAGGTGTGTTATCAAAAAGGTGTGTTATGAGTAAGGTGTGTTGTCAAAAAGGTGTGTTATATTTGAAAAGGTGTGTTAATGTAAAAGGTGTGTTATTGCAAAAGGTGTGTTTTCTTTCAAAGGTGTGTTAAATTACACACCTTTGGTTGCGAAAAGGTGTGTAATCTAAAGGTGTGTTAACTAAAGGTGCGTTAGTTAACACACCTAGGTGTGTTAATGAACACACCTAGGTGTGTTAATGAACACACCAAGGTGCGTTAATGAACACACCAAGGTGTTTTTTTTTAAATAATTGTCAAAAGGTGTGTTAAATTAACACACCTTGGTGTGTTTTCTAACACACCTTGGTGTGTTTTCTAACACACCCTTTTTTAGAGTGTATGGCCTGTGTAGTGATGATTGATGCTAATGATTTGTTATTTTTTTCGTACCTGATTGGCTTGTTTTTGTCACATCTTATTTGACGTACAAAAGTTTCATTCAGTTTTCATTTCATTTTACGTTTCACTCTCTGATGAAGGGCCTTCGCTCGAAACGTTAGACCTCCTACACACTATTTTATCAGTACACCGACATTTTAGTGTATTCGATTTGCAATAATTAACAATTATTGGACGAGGTTGAGCAAAATATCGTGATTTGTCAGTGGCGAGCAGATCAATCAATTGCCGAAGCCGAATAAAGGAGGAGGCAAATAATTGATATGTGAACCACTGACAAATCCCTATATATTGCGATAACCGAATTCAATAATTGCTTTATCATTCGATTTATTTTTGCCTTCTTCATCTCGCTACTGCAGTGTACTGCAGTATACCGCTACTACAGTGTATCTGGCCGTACTGTAGTGTATCTGGCCGTGTTAAGCTAAACAGCACGCTTTCACACAGTTTATTGATGGCCATTTAATTGCCTTTTTCGTGTTTCGGCATTTTTTAATTGTTCTACTAAACATGATAAGTTGTTTTCCGACATCTCCGCAAAACGAGCCATGTTTACAGTTATCGATTACATTAATGCGCATGAGGCAGAATATTATTTGCAGCAGAGAAACGTTGCTCACTAATGCGCATGTGCAGCTTGGTATTTGTACGCACTTATTTGCAGGTAACGTAGCCAATCACAATCAAGTGTAAAATAAATTGAATGATAATGCAATTTCCTTGATGTGTGTGAGTAAACAGTGTGTTTTCTATATCTCGTGCCATAATACATAACCTCGCATAAAATAAATTGTGGGTAATATGTAATTTGTATCGAGGAGAACCTAGCTCATTTTCTTATTTCTGATATTCATTAATTATATGAGACAATGTTCTCAAATCATTTGTGGAATTTGATGCAGTAAACAAAGGGATGACCTGCTTGAAGGAAATACCTTGTAATCATAACTGTGCGCCCTTAAATAGAACACTATGGAATCTTAATTAATCTGCTTTGAAGTGTTTATGAAAGAAAAAACCTACATTCCATATTTTTTCCTTTAAAAGTACAGGTTTTGAACAGTGAAGAATCCCATTAAAAAATTTGTTGTCGTTTGTCTTTGTCTTTATGTAAGCATTATAAATTTTGGCTGATCATGACATAACTACAGTACTTGAACAAACTTACTCAGCGAAATATTAAATCATTGATATTTCAAAGACGTTGTTAGGAAAGTGACGTAACATGGTTTAAACTGCTGCAATTATCAAAAGGTTAAAATGCTTTGTTCATTCACCATGTTAAGATGCTAGGACCCATACTTCTGCAATTTTATGCAGTAACAAAGGGAAGACCTGTTTGAAGGAAATACCGTTTAAACTGCGCACCTTTATATAGAACAATATGTAAATCTTCATATATCTGCGTTAAAATGGACGAATATACTGCAAACCCAAGTGTAATTTTTATTACGTACATATAAGTATTTTTGTAATGTTTATTAAAAAACAAAGTTACCACAACAACAGCGTCGGTATTCACAAAAGTTCAATACAGTGGTGAGTAAACAATTTAACTTTTGGTACTTAACAACCCCACAGACAACTGAATACGCATGACATTTTACGACGTCCAATAAGTTTACAAAATACATAATATTAATTGTGTTGTAGTGAATGTTCCTCGTTATATATGAGAGTCGATAGCTGCACGCATGTCTCGTAAAGCATGAATAGTAATTAATAAAATGTATATGTCAAATTAGTTTTAAAAAAAAAAAAACAAAAAAAAACTACCGTGTTTTTTTCTCTAGTGTCATTGCTCAATTTGTCTCTGAGGTACATGACTACCAGTCATGGCATGGGTGCAATCCCAGAGTTCAGATACACTTGCTACAGCGTGGGTGCAACCCCAATATTCAGCTACACTTGCTACAGCCTGGGTGCAACCCCAATGTTCAGCTATACGTGGTACAGCTTGGGTGCAACCAAACTTGACGCGAGCAGCATTAATAACGTGGCCGAGAGAAGCAGTTAAGCGTGCAGGCTTGGAGGGTAATTTCTCGGGGCACAGTTTCCGAATCGGCGCAGCTTGTGTGCAATTACCCCAATATTCAGCTACACTTGCCACAGCTTGGGTGCAACCCCAATGTTCAGCTACACTTGCTACGGCCTGGGTGCAAGCCCAGTATTCAGCTACACTTGCTACAGGTTGGGTGCAACCCCAATGTTCAGCTAAACTTGCTACAGACTGGGTGCAACCCCAGTATTCAGCTATACTTGCTACAGACTTGGTACAACCCCTGTATTCAGCTGCACTTGCTACAGCCTGGGTGCAACCCCAATGTTCAGCTACACTTGCTACAGCCTGGGTGCAACCCCAGTATTCAGCTACACTTGCTACAGCCTGGGTGCAACCCCAGTATTCAGCTACACTTGCTACAGCCTGGGTGCAACCCCAGTATTCAGCTACACTAGCTACAGACAGATGCAATCCCAATGTTCAGCTACACTTGCTACAGACTGGGGCACAACCCCAGTATTCAGCTACACTTGCTACAGCCTGGGTGAAACCCCAGTATTCAGATACACTTGCTACAGCCTGGGTGCAACCCCAGTATTCAGCTACAGTTGCTACAGCCTGGGTGCAACCCCCGTATTCAGCTACACTTGCTACAGCCTAGATGCAACCCCAATGTTCAGCTACACTTGCTACAGACTGGGTACAACCCCAGTATTCAGATACACTTGCTACAGCCTGGGTGCAACCCCAGTATTCAGATACACTTGCTACAGATTCAGCTACACTTGCTACAGCCTGGGTGCAACCTCAGTATTCAGCTACAGTTGCTACAGCTTGGGTGAAACCCCAGTATTCAGCTACACTTGCTACAGCTTGGGTGCAACCCCAATGTTCAGCTACAATTGCTACAGACTGGGTACAACCCCAGTATTCAGATACACTTGCTACAGCCTGGGTGCAACCCCAGTATTCAGCTACACTTACTACAGATTCAGCTACACTTGCTACAGTCTGGGTGCAACCTCAGTATTCAGCTACAGTTGCTACAGCTTGGGTACAACCCCAGTATTCAGCTACACTTGCTACAGCCTGGGCACTTGCTACATAATTGTCACAAATCGGTGGATGGTAGGGGGTGACGAGAAGATACTGAGGACCGTTATTACTATGGGTGAGTATCCATCACTTTTGGTAGACAGGTCAAGGCGGGGGATCGTTACATCATCGGCTTTAGACCTGAATCCAAGTAACTGAGCAACTGCCAGAAAACTGAGCAACATACAGGTCTGCACCTTATCATCCACATGGGTAAGTAGAGTGATTGTAGGTGTTAAACGAGTTAATGTACGTTTACACATAGCGTTTAAGTGGGGCAATTTCGTCAGCATCCTGGTGCATGTTATGCAATGGTTTTATTCAAGAGAATAGTGGAACATTTTCCCTGGAATGCTCCTTTTTGTACTTACCGTCATGTGTCATGGTCATATAGTCATCGTGTTATTTTGCAACTGCGCAACACAGTGTCATCGCCGGCAATTCCTGCCTGATAAAAGCACCTCGTGGTATCTGCGATTTAAACTAAAAGTGGCACTATGAAGGAAAATCGAGTTCTATTAAAATTATAGCATCAAGCGAACATTCTAACCAAGTAACAAAGTCAGATTCGAACTTTCCAGTGTTTATATTGCGATAGTTTTCGTTCGTTCAACGTCTGCCATTAAAAGTGTCCAATTATAATTGTTCACCTGAAAACCGAGCGGATAACTGTTAGTCGTCCACTGCACTGGCACGTTCGTATTCTGCGTGTTCCTCTATATGTGTTGCGAGTGGTACATCCGAAGTATCGTAGCCGATCATGAGTTTCATCTGAATCAAGCTATATTTCACCACTAGCTAGGTAAAGAAGACTGTTCGCTTTCAGAATTCGCACTTTTCACTTCAAAATACATGATCGTCCGATCTTACTATATACGTTTTTTGTTTGTAATCAGTCTGTTGGGTGTTGAGTAGATGATGTCACACCCGCTCTATTATCAGGCGGTTATGTGCCTCAATTGTCAACTTTTAGTCGATATGGTGCCATATGGTGCAGAAAAATTGTTTATTTTTGGAGTTAATAATTTGAAAAAGGCTGCCATCTTGAACCGAAAGTAGATTCCATGCATGTTCCCCTTAATTCGTTGTTTTTTCCTACCTGGTCACTTTAACAATCTCTGAAGTTTGAAGGATAATTTTTAAATACAATTATATCAAAAGCTTTGAATCTAGCAGCGGAAAATATTTTCAATGTATCCCAATATGTAACAGAAATAAAAGCGAACAAACTAGAAGTAGTTTGAAAAGCTTTCTCCTTTGCCTGAAAGCATGTATCAGATAAATAGTTGTTTAGTTAGTTTTAGAAAAAGCAGTGTCAGTCGCACGCACCAATTTATTCGGTTGTCTCAGTCTCATCAATTGGCCATTTTTTATGGGTTTAAACAGCCAGCCAATATTGGTTGAAACAACCAAACTAAGGTCATTTTAACCAAATTATTTGGTTAGTTCAACCATTCAATTGCTTATGAGTCTGAGACAACCTATCAAATTGGTTGTTTCAACCAATCTGTTTTACAGTGTGATACGGTCGGGTTGAACGATGCTTTCTTGCAACTCCTTGTTACATACTGACTTGCCTTTTTATAGAGTGTGACTAACCATTTAGCGTGATAACATTCTTCTAAGTCTACCAAGTCACTTGCACTGAATTTGGATAAGAGTTTCAGGTGTTGAGGTAAAAACGCACATTTTCGAACACAGGCGCTCATCACAGATCAAGCATTTTTCACAATGTCATCAGTTCGGGCAGCGCTGGAGTTACAGGAATCAGCATACTTGCTGCTAACCAATTAATAAGGAGGTGGTGCCGGCGTGTTGTTTTTCAGCTCTTTTCAGCTTCGTTGAGTTAAAATCAGAATAGCAACTTTTATGCCACTTTGCTCCGCGATTTAAAAATGTGTTTCGTAAGTCATCGCGTTCATCTAGTCTAGAAAAATCCAAGCTTCGTTGGCATACTCAACATTCTTTCAAACTGAAGTATATCTCTTGCGAGTGTTTCATAACCAGCGCCAACATCACGTCTCTTTGAGTCTGACGGACATTCCAATGTATCATATTTATTCTTCTATCATAAAAAGCATCGACTCTAGTCGGTCTTATAGACTCGTATCCGAGCTTTGGGATGTTGCAGCAACAACAAATTTTAAATAAAATTTCCATCTAATTATTGTCTATTGAATCTGATGAGTGATCTGAAAAATATCATCTTCTCTAATACTATTTTGAATGCTGTCTTATTTCGTAAAAAAACCTTGTTTCATAATAAAATAAGGTGTCCCTAACGCAAGCTCTGATCATATGTGACGTCATCCGCTAAGGGTCCCTGAAATACTTGTTAAGTTTCACAAGGGACCAATTTTGAAATCAAATAAATAACATTGTAAATATGATGTATTATGCAATCGTTGGAAGATACTTTTACGGGATTTGCCGTGGAATTTGTATATCATTTAACTTTTTACGAGGAATTGTTTACGACGACAAACCGGCGCCAGCGTACTATTTTAGCAACATTTATAAATAGATTGTTTCTGAATTTTGTAAAATAAATAAACAATAACACTCCTGCATGTGTATGTGAAACTTTTATGAAAGAACATGTCAGGACATCCGAACATAACATTTGAAAGCCTCGCGCATCTACCCAACTTCTTTCGTATTGAAACGACTTTAAATGTCTTTATAATCTTTATGATATTACATGTGTATGGAGCTTTATGTTTTATTTAATGAAAATTGCAGCAAGTGTAATAAGCAAATCATGTTTTATTAACAAGAAGATAATGTTAAAAAAGTGACCACGTAACAAGGCAAAATATCTTGTATTTTCAGAGTGGGTAGTGTAGTTGACCAATTAATGTCTCTTCTTCCCCATTCTGCTGTGTAAGCTTACATATTTATAAAATATAACTTCGAATTGCATTGAATCGCATGCGCACAGTAGATATACATTGCTATCATGCTGTTAGGTTTGTTAGGTTTGTTAAACTCGTCATTATTTCACTCTGAACAATAATTCCAGGTGGCACCATATCAGAAGTGGACACATTAAAGATAGTTATAACTACCATAATTATGTGGGCAACATGCATGCAGGTTATTTCACATGCTTCAAAGTGACACTATACCTTTTGACTTTACGATTTTGTTGATTTTAATTCTTATCCAAACTGAACCCTAATCCTAACTCTAATCCTAACCCTATATCTTTTTTATATCAAATGTTTCACGGTATCAAACAGGTTTTGCACGTAATGCCTATCAGAGATTAGTGAAATAACATTTTCCTAACTATGTTGCCTTAACTTCTTTGCTCGCTTCATACTGTCTCGCTCGCTGCAGCAGCAACTTTTTCACCAGTTATCAACAAAACAATAAACAAACGATATCCATATCAACCTAAAAGTGGTATAGACACATGCATACATAGCATGCCCATATTTTTACTTAATTGTGATTATAATACAAAGACAAACATAATCACAGTCTAATAATAATATAATAATATGCTTTAATTAACCGTCTTTTTTGAAAATATATACAATGGATTTACAATGGCTCAACAAAATATGAAAGATAAAATACATAAATTTCAAACACTCATTAATAATTCATGAGGAAAATGAGACAAAAGAAAATCACTACCGTATCGTGTCTTTAAATGTGATAAAGATTCGTCCTGATTTACATAAATTTATCTTTGATTTTCTCGGCTTAGACAACATCGATTTTCAAAATTACTACGCCAATGAACTTATCAAATGGGTCGTGTTTGAAGCCGTTTAATAAACTCGCAGCACGTGTTTTAACAGATCTAAAACACTCGGGCTACGCCCTCGTGTTTTATATCTGATAAAACACTGCTGCTCGTTTATTAAACAATACATAAAAAGATATAAGTTATATAGATAAATCATTAAATAATAGGTAATATTATATTGGATAGTATCAAATATAGATAAGATTAAAATTCATATAAATATATGAAAGATATAGAATACATAGATGAAGTTATTCCTTTAATAAGAGACGACTGGCTCGGGGAAAAAGTGCCTGTTCGTCCGAGACAATGGTACAGACAATTTATCTGAGGCATTAGATCTAAGTTTGATATATTGAGTGTTTTACGAGGTTTAAAACATAAAGTTCGGGTGATTTGTATCGCTTAACACCCGCCGCAGTTCTGCTTTAGCTGCCTCGTCTCTACGACTTGCAAGTGCTGGTAACGTGTTCCTCGGAACACCAATAATGTCAAGAATTCGGTGCTGCACTCGCTACAGTTCATTTACGAAGTATTCCGGAATCCCTCCCCAAACTGGCGAGGCATATTTGAGCAGTGGACTAATTTTGCTACAATATACTGTAATTCCCACATCTTGTGGGAGATCTATTGGGAGATCGGCAATCTCTGAGATAGTGCCGCCTCTTGTTTGTCATCTTGGTTGTTAAATAGATATGCCGATTCCAACGTAGATTATTCTGATTCCAAACTCCGAGTAGTTTGAATGTTGAGACCTTTTCAATTTCAGCCTCCAATAATTCTAACCTCTCAGGTTCTAACACGCCGGTCAAGATGGAACATATCCACATAACCTTAGTTTTTTGTAGTATTCCGGGACATGCCATTATTATCGGCACAAATTTGGAGACTACTGAGTACAGCTTGCATTTTACTCACGTTGCCACTTAGTACTCTCATATTCACTGACAGTCGTCAGCATATTTACATTCACGTACTTGATCGCGCAGTTTAGTTGACATAGCATCATCAATGTCGTCAATATGAATATTGAAGAGGAGGGTTTATAGCACAGATCTTTGCGGGACTTCTGCTGGACATGATCTGACAGTCAAGAGAGTGCCAGGGAGTTTCGCCTGTTGAGTTCGATTGCTTAAGTAGCTCTGGACCCATAGCCACAGATTCTTGTTTATGTTTTTGACTTTGAGCTTTGACAGCAGGATAGAGTTATCGACCAAGTCGAACACTTTACGAAAATCAAGGAACAATGCATGGATACCATTCCTACCTGACGTATTATTGTCAGTGTCAATGAACCAGCTCTGCATGATAAAGGCATGTTGATTTCCGGTGTCTATGAAGGCTCATTTATTTAAAGTTAGACACCTGTATTCTCTCAAGGATTTTGCCAAGGATTGGCACCACAGATGTTTGTCGAAAGACCTTGTCAATATCTTCAGAAGGATAAACCTCGGGGATAGGGCTAACAATCGCTTGCTTGTAAGGGTTGGATATTTCCTCTCGGTAATGCTGGTTATTATGTTATGAATAACAGGTGCCAGTTCCTCAGAAAATTTCTTCAGAACCCAAGCAGGAATGTTATCGGCTCCAGTTGCTTTATTTGCATTTAACTGTTTTAAAGATGCATTAACTTGTCCAATACTTGGTCAGCAAGTTTGTTTGGATCTAAGTCGCTGTGTTATCCTAGCAGAGGTGAGTTTGTTATGTCAGCTTTAAAGGCGTCCATGTCTATGTCCTTAAGGCGGCGTTGTTTATACTGTGCCTTTGAGGCAGTAGGCTTAGCTAACGCCACAGAACATGGCACAACATAGTGATCAGATGGAAGATCAGTTATAGTTGAAAACGATGACAATATGGAGTCTTCCTGCCGATCGATAATTAAGTCTAGAGTATGTCCGCTGCGGTGAGTGTGGGCAGTTACTTGTTGCTTTAGACCTGCAGATTCTAATAGGTCCTTAAAGGCATCAGCAGAAGCATCCGCTTGTTTATCCATATGGTAGTTGAAATCTCCATTTATAAGGAGATAGCCAGGAAACGAAGCGAAGGCTGAATGCACACGTACAATAGCGCGTGGGTCGCTAAGAGTCAGTAGTGGCGCAACTCACAAATATTTGCATGTCTTGGGAATATTTAATTGATTTGAGGGTACACACTAGGATTTTATGGGTAAACGTTAGTCAATATGGGATAATGAGGAATATTTATCATCCCTGACTTCGTATACGTAATTAGTGTTAAGAACGCCTCACATCCCTTGTAGACTCCTAACCCTATTTCACCTTCATAACCCTAAATTTAATTATATCTGGAATATCACAGATTTCAATTCCGACTCCTTGACTCTCACCGGGAGTTGTGCGATTGTTTAAGCGTTCGACTGAACCTATGGATTCAGCGTTCGATTGAACCTGTGTTTTCATGGCATCTACAAATATATCAACCCTAATAATTTTAGCCGTATTATGGCTTATCTCGCTTTAGTATGCACACTTCCTATGAGGAAGAAACACTTCGGGAAACAGTGCGAAGAACTGTTCAAGATCTCAATCATATTGAATTGGAAAAAATATAAATTTAAACGGTATACGTTTACAGCGTTGCTATGCTAATGCTTATACTGCTGATATTTGTATATTTCACTTGAGAGATGAAGCCTAAAGATTTTGATCGAATTATCGCTTATCTTGCGATAGGGTATAGTATTCCTATGAGGAAGAAACATATCGGGAAAAAGTGCGAAGAACGGTCGAAGATTTAAAATGAGTGGACATAGAAAAATATAAATTGAGATGGCATTACGTTCAAAGCGTTCCTAGGCTGCCTATAGATAAGACAAATATTTCGCCTCAGAGCGTTCCCTTAATGAGCCATTAAAAACTCTTTAAGGGATAGAGCAAAGTGGCGCTCTTGGTGAAACAGAGAACACATATGGTGAGTTTAATAATATTTATTTTCAGTCAAACGTGTATACATCGATAAGGTCAGCTTCTCATGAGAGTACACATCTATAATAGTCATTATACGAACTCGTTAACTGAAAATCGGCTAGATCCGCTTCAATATACGCTTTCCCCTAGCGAAAAATAAAAGTTGTCTCCTCGTCGGAGCTTTTCGCAAAAGAAATTTCCTTTGATTTACAGCAGTATCAATACTTTCATCTTCGTCGTCGCCTTCTTCCTCTATTAAACGTTTCATAGTTTTCCAAATCTTCCGATGACTGCTATCTCGCCGAAGACCTTTTAACTATTTAAGATGTTTTTTGTATATTTTCATAAATTCCTTCATATATTCAGGTACCAAGGAATTATAAACATGTTTTGCGGCTTCTTCATAGGTAATCCGGTTCCCATGCATTGTTTTATCAATCGACACATCGGGGGTTATCACAAAAGGATGCCGTCTCATTAAATATTAATTACATCATTTTGAATTTTGAGATTACGTCATGACTTCTCGTCTTCCTGGAGGAGCCTTAACACTTATTATTTATTCATATTACGTCATCCCCCACTTCAGTGAGCAAAGGGATGCCGCCTCATTAAATATTCAACTTTTTAGTTATACATTCTTCATCGTTCTCAGGCTCCTTCCCTCTAACCCTAGAATGGCGTACCTTTGGGACCTCTAACCCTGGTTTCAGCTACGTCATACTGAGTAATTATTTATTCAGATTACGTCATTAAACCTTCAGGATCCCCAACCCTAGCTCGTGTACCAGTAGGACCTGTCAGCTGTATGGCGATTTGAGGGGTGGATGGGTGATTTGGGAGGGAGAGCATGGAGGTGGGCGGGGGTAGCAGGTGTATTTGTAAAACGGGCCAGAAGGCCATAAAAACGGCCCGCCGGGCCATTTGGGGTGTTTTCGGGGAGGGGCGTTTGGGGTGTTCTCGGGGGCGTTCCGGGTGTATTTGGGGCCTTTGGGGTGTTTTCGAAGGCGTTTGAGGTGTTTTCGGGGCGTTTTGTGTGTTTTCGGGGGGGCATTTGCGGTGATTTCGGGGGCGTTAGGGGGGTTTGGGGGGGCGTTTGGGGTGTTGGGGGGGGGGGGGGGCGTTTGGGGCGTTTTGGGGTGTTTTCTGGGGTGTTTTCTGGGGTGTTTTCGGTGGGGTGTTTGGGAGGTTTCTCCGTTTTATCATGTATTCTATACAGTCAACAAAAAAAAAAGAAAAGTGATTGAATCATTGAATCCTAAGATTGAATCATTGAATCCTAAGATAGAATCATTGAATCCTAAGATTGAATCATTGAATCCTGAGTTCGAATCCACATTTTCTGGGACTTTAAGCCCAGCGCCTTAACCATTCTGCCACCCTCGCGCTTACATTTGGTGTAGGAGGCGTTTGAGGGATATTGAGGGGAGTTTGAGGGTGTTGGGGTCGAATGAGGGTTGTTTGTAGTAATTAAGGGGCGTTTGAGGGGTAATGAGGGAGCTTTAGGGGTGTTGGGGGATGTTTATAACCATTCATGTTAGATGTCTTATAAATTGTCGATAATATAGCAATTACATTAATTCTGTGTTCAATTTCAAATGCCTTAACCATTCGGCCACCCTCGCGCTTACATTTAGTGTTGGAGGCGTTTGAGGGATATTGAGGGGAGTTTGAGGGGTGTTGGGGGCGAATGAGGGTTGAATGGGGGTAATTAGGGGGCGTTTTATGTGTAATGAGGGAGCTTTAGGGGTGTTGGGGATGTTTATAACCATTCATGTTAGATGTCTTATAAATTATCGATAATATAGCAATTAGATTAATTCTGTGTTCAATTGCGAATGTGTAACGATGTTTCATCAGTGCGACATTTGTGGAAAGACTCTTTCTAGAAAAGAGTACCTTTATCGTCATATGAAGAACGTCCATGGAGAAGGTCACTCTGTACAATCAATCCCTAACATCAATGGATCTCTCAAAAGTAATTCCTCTGAAACAGATGACAACTTGTACACAAACGATGAGGGGCAAAGTGTGAAATCTTACACAGACGAGGAAACTGGAGAAGAGACGGAGGAAGAACACCATACACTGAGAGATGAGGAAGGTAGCGAAAATTACGAAGAATCGGAGGAAGAGGGCATCAATCCATGGGAATTTATATTAAACGAAGTTTACCAAAAGATGGACCCTATACGTGACGGATCGATTGATAAAACAATGCAGGTGAACCGGATTACCTATGAAAAAGCCACAAAACATGTTTATAATTCCTTGGTACCTGAATATATGAAGGAATTTATGAAAATATACAAAAAACATCTTAAATTGTTAAAAGGTCTTCGGCGAGATAGCACTCATCGGAAGATTTGGAAAACTATGAAACGGTTAATAGAGGATATAATATATGCTCGCCATATTTGCGTAGATCTATCGAATATCTGACCGGTTTTTCAACGAGACAATCCTTTGAATCTCTGTTGGTTCATATATTCGTAGATCTGTCGAAAATCTAAAGGGTATTTGAACGTAAATGCGATGATATAAATCTCCGTTGATCGTGACACAGTGCTCTTAGTCAAAATTATTCAAATGTTCAGTCTTAGCAACCTAACAAAATGCCTGACAAAATTAATGAAGTCAGCCTCATAAGCCAAACCGATATATAGTTACAGGTTCCAAGGATTTATGCTGAAGGAAAATTTCTAGTGCTGGAATATATATATATATATATATATATATTAAGACCAAACCGAGACCAGTTGCGAAAAATGCAACTTAGAGACCTTCCAGCTGGAATTGAACCCGCGACCCTACGATGCTAGTGCAGTGCTCTGACCACTGAACTACGGAAGCCGTTCCCGAGAGCCTAGTCACGATATATGATATATAGCGAACCGTGTTAAACTTTTATTTCGATTGCATCTAGATAAGCAATTTTGGGCCATCGTATAAATCTCTGTTGATCGTGACACCAGTTATTTTGAAGGTTTGAGATGTTTCTTCATTACTCTCTTTAGTTCATCCCATATCATATCCATGGCGCATGCGCTGCACTCGGCTGCCCACTGTCCCACGTTCACATTGCCGTAGGGAGACGAAGTGTATAATTACAAAGGCGATTCAAATATTATTAAAAGAAATAAGAGCTACATTTTGATAATGACATAATACCATCATCGGAGGAGCCGGCGGCTAATCGGAAATAACATCATGCCAATATCACGTAATGGCATCGGTTGGGGATTTAAAAGGAGAATGACAGGTCCTACTGGTACACGAGCTAGGGTTAGGGATCCTGAAGGTTTAATGACGTAATCTGAATAAATAATTACTCAGTATGACGTAGTTGAAATCAGGGGGTTCAGGAAGACACGAATAAATAATGAGATTAGGGTTAGAGGTTCCAAAGGTACACGAGCTAGGGTTAGAGGGTCTGGAAGGAGCCTGAGAAGTCATGACATCATCGGCGGTGCGAAGAGCACCACCGGCGCCACCGGCCGTAGAACCCCCACTCTGTATACTACTCCTGTCACTGGGGTGCATTCTAATTTTCTTGACCGGTATTGTTACATCTAAGATGGAGTTAAGAGATTTAGTAAACATTACAACTTTTTGGTCGACATTAGCCGAGTCAGTTAAATTAACCGCTGGTGCAATGTATATGCATGGCCTCTAACACCGAATCAGTTCGAGTTAAATTAACTGCAAATAAGGAGTTCACAAAAAGGGAGTTATTTTAACTCACTTACCAGATTATGTTCACTGCACCACAGCTGCCCGACATTGGTAATAACTGGAGTATGTTGATATTAATTTCAGCGTATAATAATCACAGTTAGCCAAAAATCCTTAACTCTGCTGGGGCGCACGTATTTTACAGGACACTAATAACTTAACGCATTTTGTATGTGCTTTCCCCGCAAACCCGTGCAGCCTAAAACGGTCGTTTCTGCGATGAATGAACTACCGAGCTAATAGTTGCAGGGTCTATATATGATATTGCGCTAAGTGTCGAGCTTTAGGGTTGCCGAGATTCAAGAGCCGTCGACTTAGTACGGTTCTTTTATCTGCAGTGGTATAAGTAACAATGGGTTCGTGGAGCGGGAAGATCAATTTCCCCATACCTTAGATAACAATGAGTGCGATGAGGGTGTTGTGAAATAGAATATTATTCACAACACTCCAAAGCGAAGGGCGAAGCTTGGGAAAGACTATGAAAGACTAAAGAAAGACTAACGCATTTTGAACACAAAGAGACCAGCAGTGCACTCTCTTTTCACTCAACATTCCACCTTCTCCGAAGGCGGTTGATCAATTCCCCATACCTTAAATAACAATAATGAGTGCGAGTGAGCGTGTTGTGAAATATAATACAATTCTTCTTCTTTTTAAACAATTTTAAATCAGTTTAATTCACTAGCGACTTTACGTTAAGTACAACCAACATGCAGTAGCTATACGTTTTAACTGTCGACGCCGTTCTGCAAGATGGAAATAATCTAAATAACATCAGTAGGTAACCCCCCCCCCCCCCCCCATGTAAGGACCAAAGGGATGCCGCCTCATTAGTATTTCAATAGAACAATGGGCAGAACAAAGAGCGTTACGTACAAAAAGTAATTAGTATTGGTAGTGTGACGAACGCGTGGCGAACGGAAAGAAATAATATCTGGTGCGTTGCCTACATAAACGCCGGCCAAACATACCACATCACTTTACACTATTCCTCGTCAGAGTCATATCGTTGAAATGGAATGTCTACATGGAAAACTTGCGTATTCCTCAACAACAGCAAAAGGACTATTTTGGTATTGTGGAATGAAACCTAGCTGTCAGTTATTTTGCCCCGAGGAAGACTGTTATATGTTCGGGAAAGCGGTAGACTCCTTCCGAGCGAGTGGCTGAATACATCCAGTGTGTGCTACCCATAAAAGATTGACAAAGATGCGAATGGTTAAAGATAAGATGAAAGAAAATTATGGAAGACCAAACTTTGTTTGTTCAGAGAGATAAAATCCTTGTTCGTTTTGGCAATGGGGGGATATCTTTGAGAACCCCAAACCGTTATGTAAACATGGAATGGTTTGTCGTATCCGTAAAGTCAAGAAAGATGGTATCAACCAAGATCGTCTCTTTTACTGCTGTCCTAACGAAATAGAACATTCGTGCGGATTCTTTGAATGGAAACCTACAGAGAACTGTACAAAATAGACAAGACATTGATGAACTGAATATATAATTTTGTATTCTAATTTCTTGGGTAATAAATGTTTTCTCCTACCATACATTTGTATACGTGTCTTTTTTCTTAAAGGGACGTCCACTGCGCATGCGAGTAAGTGTTTATGTATCCCATAATTTGTAAAGGATACATTCGCACATTTAAAACAGAAACTTTTGCGATTATCCCTACGAATCGATATGGATATAATTTTTGATGAGTTAAAACGACATAACGTTGCTATCGATAGAAATACGCTATCCGGCTATAATATTCAAACATGTCTTAGCAAACATCGACACCTGTTTGATAGGCTAAGCATTCAAGTAAAAAGCTTAAGCCTTCATCACATCTATGAATAAATGGATGTAAATAGCTTCGGGAGAATAATCGCGTATCTTTCTCTCGTGTATAGAATGAGCGATTGTTACGACAGTGAAACGATTCGAAAGGCTGTTCACCGAACAGTTAACGATTTTCAGAACATAGACCTGTCGCAATACAAGCCTCGTGGTGGTTCTTCGTTACAATTGCTGGGTCCCCTGTTCATAGGATTTGTGTGTGCCTATATCGTCTGCGCATTTATAGCGTGTCGTCCACTTCTCCTTATTTATATGCCTCCAACCTTAGTCGTATGAACATGACTTGCTGCTGTCTGCCAAGTGGGCTACCTCATATAACCCTTCGAAATATTTTTAGACGAATCCGTTGTGTTTCGGCTTGTTGTGGTGGAAAGATTGTGATTCAGCAATCAGAGTTAGATGGAGAAACAGTATCTCCACGACCTGTACTACAACCCAGAAAGTCCGGCAAGTTTCGGTGGTGTCGATGCTGTTTACCGTGTCGTAAAAAACGACGGGAAATTTAAACTATCGCGAAACGATATAAAAACCTGGTTAAAACAACAAGATACGTGTACTTTACATAAACCAGTGCGACATCGTTTTAAAATAAATAGAGTTATTGTCGGAACAATAGACGAAGAATGGGAAGCAGATTTGGTCATTATGGATTCGCTGAGTAAAGCAAACAATGGCTATAAATACATTTTAACTGTCATTGATGTCTTATCCAAGTATGCGTGGGTTGAACCATTGAAAACAAAGTCCGGAGAAAATCTGATTAAAGCCTTTAAGAAGATATGCAAGAAAGGCAGACGTCCCGAGAAACTTCATACCGATAAAGGAACTGAATTTACCAACAGACCATTTCAGAAGCTTTTGAAAGATTACAACATATCGTTTTTCACTACGCATAATGATACCAAAGCGTCTATTGTGGATAACGATTTAATCGAACGCTCAAAGGAAAGATGTGGAAATACTTTACAGCTAAGAATACACTAAAGTATATGGATGTGCTACAAAAACTGGTGTATTCCTGCAACCATTCGCAACATCGCAGTATTGGAATGAAACCGGTTGATGTGAATCACGAGAATGAAAGCGTCGTGTGGCAACAATTGTACGGTGACGAGTCAAGAACGCCCATCAAGTATAAATTTAACGTGGGCGATCAAGTGAGAATCAGCAAAGCCAGACGAACATTCAAGAAAGGTTACTTACCCAGCTGGACCGAAGAAGTTTTCACCATAACGAAGCGTATACCTCGAAGACCACCCTTGTATAAAATCTCTGATTATCACGACGAGGAGATAGAGGGAACATTTTACGAACAAGAGTTGCAAAGCATTATCAAGAAATACACTGACTTTTTTAGAGTAGAAAATATAATTAAATCTCGCATACGTGGTAAACGCAAAGAATATCTTGTAAAATGGTTAGGTTACTCTAATGATTTTAATTATTGGGTACCGGCTGATAATGTAAAACATATTTCGAAATAAAAGTGTGTGTATCTTATAACTTGTGTTCATTTGTGTCTTATACTCGCCGAGATGGCAACACAGTTTTATCTGACGCTCCCAAGCAATAGTTATATGAAATATTTCCCTGATAATACGTAAGCGAAATTTCAAAGTGAAGCTAGCCGAAACGTTAGAGCTGACAGGGGACTTGGAAGTAGCCCTTTCCGAGTTTAATTATCCTCATACATGGATCCGAACACTGCCATCGATACGTGAAGGCAATCAGCAAACATTTCTCTACAACATTGGGACAGGTCCGTATGAAGTGGGCATCATTCAAGGCACACAATACAACAGTGTTACAAACCTGGTTAAAGATTTAAATCATTGCATGACGAAAGAAGGACAAGCTAAGATGAAGTTTACATACAATAAAAATACGCTCAAAGTGCTTGTCGATGTGAAAAAGGCACAACGGTATTGTTATCGGGTGATATCGCAACGGCTTTAGGATTCGAGCAGGATACAGTGATTACGAAGAAAACAACGAGTCCTAACGTAGCAGATATAAACGCGGGCTTTTCATCCATATACCTTTACACAAATGTGGTGGATGTACAGTTTGTTGGCGACGTCAAAGTGCCTCTTCTACGAATTGTGAATACGAAAGGAAAATACAGGAAAATTTTAACGTTACTTTCCGCAACCTTCACGTACCCGTAAAAGTGAAATCATTCGAGACGATCGAAATAGATATAAAGGACGACAAAAACGAATACGTCTCATTTGAGTTTGGAAAGTCGATCGTGACACTACACTTCAGACAGAGCAGATCGCAGTATTTTATTTAAAGATGAGAATTAAATCGTTCCAGATGCAAAGCAGTTTCATGGAAGTCTTTCTGGTTTCAGAGGTACACTGATTCAAAGAGGCTACGGTATTGGAAGTAGAAATAACTTGCCGAGTAATCATTTCGGGGGAATTATCACTTATCGAACCTTCGTTTATAAATTAAGCGATTCCTGTGTCGAAGAAACACTTCGGGAAGCAGTGTGAACAACTGTTGGCATTGCTTTCAAAGCGTTGCCAGGCCAACTTATCCTACGACCGATATGTACATATTTCGCCTGAAAGCATGTGTAGAAACAAGGGCACTTATGGAGATATATAAAACCTTATTAATACGCGACACAAATATAGAGTTAAAAAATATGTATATCAGTTACAAACGTATACATATTTTTCAACGTTACTTTAATGGGGCATACCTAACAGAAACTAATTAGTATTTTTAGCCGTTTTATTAAATATTCAGTATGAGGGACGGAAGTAATTACCTCTATAGGCCTCTTTCACCTTTACGATCCCTAGCCCTAGACTCGTGAACCTTTGGGACCCCATCGTACACTGTAAATGAAAAAGGGCCAAAACGATTCCAAAAATGGGGCCAAAACGGTGACCGCAAAATAGATCTTTTTTGGGGGCCAAAATGGCACCTATAACAACGCGGCCCCTAAGGGGCGTTTTGGCCCTCTCGGGGTAGGGGCTGTTTTAGCTCTAAGTAGGGACCGTTTTGGCAGAAGCAGGGGCTGAATCGACTTTTGACCAGGATCGTTTCAGAAAACTGTGGGGCCGTTTCGGAAAATCAAGGAGTCGTTTTGGCCCGTACGCGGAGCCATAATGGCCCCTAAAAAGCGTCGATTAGCTTTCTACATGGGGCCGTTTTGGCTCCATTTAGATGAGCTATTTCAGCCACCAAGAGGAGCTGTTATGGAAGAAATAGGAGCTGTTTCGGCTTTAACGAGGAGCCGTTTCAGATAGCTACGGAGCCGCTTTGAAAAATAAGGAGTCAATTTGACTCCTTTTTTGGAGCCATACTGGCCCCTAAAACACGTCGATTTAGCTCGGTATATAGAGCTGTTTTGGCTCTTGTGAAGAAGGGCTATTTCAGCTTTCAAAAGGGGCTATCATGGGAAAAGTAGGGGCTATTTCAGCTTTTTACCATGGCCGTTTCAGAAAGCGGCGGAGCCGTTTTGAAAAATAAGAAGTCAATTTGACTCCTTTTTTGAGCCATACTGGCCCCTAAAAAAAGTCGATTTAGCTCGGTATTTAGAACAGTTTTGGCTCTTGTGAAGAAGCGCTATTTCAGCTTTCAAAAGGGGCTATTATGGGAAAAGTAGGGGCTATTTCAGCTTTTTACCATGTCCGTTTCAGAAAGCGGCGGAGCTGTTTTGGAAAGTAAGGAGTCAATTTGACTCATTTTTTTAGCCATAATGTCCCCCAAAACGCATCGATTCAGCTCGGTGTTTAGAAAAGTATACATTCAGTATGTGACAATACCATAACAAATTTAATGATTGAATTATATATATATATATATATATATATATATATATATATATATATATATATATATATATATATATATATATAAATATATAAAATAATATAAAATACACAAATTAAAGTTCGGCTTTTTGAACAAATATATTTGTATCAATAGATTCTGTAACATATTATAAATCTAACAATTTAACGCAAATCCAACTCCAAAACAAAATGTAAGCGTGCTATTTATTAGGGCCCAATTGTTCAAAGAGCAATAAGCACCGATGTTAAAATTTAATCGGACGAGCAATTTGATTTCCTAGTCTTAAAGTGCTACTGAGATGAAAAATTCGTCTATCCAATTTTGATTTTATCTAAAAGTATTTTGAAAGAGAAACAGAATGGGCCGGAATGGCTTTCGCAGTTTCTCAATACCTCATATCGTTCCAGAGATATTCAGGTTATTAGATGCCATATGACGTCATTTTCTCACAATCATAAACTAAAGAAAATTCACAAAATGAGGCATATCTCTGCAAATAACATGCAGAAGGTTTTGAAACTTTGCACATGTGTTCCAATGATGAAAGTGCACACCACCGTGCATGGTATGTTGTTGCCATGGAGATCGCTGAGAAGCAGGAGGTTTTAACTAAAAAACTAAAATCTTAGTTTCTGTCTCTTTCTTAAAGTGTTTATGAAACGAAAATTGACGCGACTTTTTATTGATTTAATAATTTATTTGAGAGAACTTATCAAATGATACAGAATGTCGTTTGTAGTTCTTTAATATGTTATATCGTTCTCGAGTTATTCAAGATTGTTTAATATGACCTATGACGTCACTAGTTGTACCCACCATTATGATGAATCAGAAAATGAAGCATATCTTCAAAAATATTGCGCAAAATTGTTTGAAACTTTATACAAGTATACAGGTCACTAAATTAAATATCCCCACGTCTACTAGAGTTTGACTCGAAGTTGCTCTGTTTTGTTGGCAATACTATTGAAAATATACATCACTGATCAACAGTTAAATATTGGTTTAGAAAAGGCAGAATATAAACAAGTTTACGAGAGGAATAAAGGAGTCTGGGAACTAACCTGTTACCATGGCAACGATAAAGTTTACGTGGGTTATTCAATTTAGCGACCTGTATACTTGGGCAAAGTTTCAAGGAATTTTGTTCAATAGTTTTGAAGATATGCTTCATTTTCTGATTCGTCATAATGGTGGGTACAACTAGTGACGTCATAGGTCATATTACACAATCTTGAATAACTCGAGAACGAGATAATGTATGGAAGAACTACAAACGCCATTCTTTATCGTTTGAGGAGCTCTTTCAAATAAATCAATAAAAAGTCACCTCAATCTTCGTTTCATAAACATTAAAGAATAAGATGATTTGGACCTCCGCAATACAATATCTACATGTGTACGAATCTTCGACTCTATGCACTACAGTAAACGTTGTAATTGATAGAGGAGAAATAAACAAATTTTGTTTTACAAGTGGAAGAGATCTGACCCCAAGCGATCTCCATGGCAACAACATACTGTATACGGTGGTGTGCCCTTTCATCATTGGCATACATGTGCAAAGTTTCAAAACATTCCGCTTGTTATTTGCAGAGAAATTCCTCATTTTGTAAATTTTATTTAGTCTGTATGAGAAACTGAAGTCATATCGCGTCTAATTTGCATGTTTCAAAAACCTGAATATCTCTGGAACGAGATGATGTATTCAAAAACCAAGAAAGCCATTCTGTTTCACTTTCAAATTATTTTTAGATAAAATCAAAATTGGATAGATGAATTTTTCATCTCAGTGGCACTTCAATATTTTCAAACATGTTTGCAGTCGTTCACACACTTATCACCCTTTGAACAGCTAGCCCTATGCAGATATATTTATGACAAAGCATTGAAAAATGAAGTTACTCTTATCGGTAATTGGTTTAGTATTACCAAGTACAATTGTTTCTAAAAAACATAAAATACCAACATGGCTATATTCAATGTTAAAGATGTAAAAACTTGCCAACAAGGCAAGAATTGCCTCGAAACAGCTGTTGGCGCTTGCAATTGTGCAGAACTCCTTTCCCTCGATTGAAATAAAAACTCTGTCAATTTAAGGATGCTGCCCAAAGTCACAATATGGGGTTGTGCCAAATTTTCTATGCATTTTTGTACTTTTCCAGAGTCCTAAAAAACAAAAACTGAAAATTAGATTTTCTTACTCCAACCACTAATCTAAAGTAACGGGCCTGTTCATATTAGCTTCACCGGGGTGCGATAAATATCAAGTCAATTTCATATGGGAGATATTCGCATCACATCCATGGAAAAGCGCTCAGAAGTACTGGAGCGAGATCGTCTTAGCGAATTAGAATGCACCATGAAGAACATTCGTCCTTGTTAACCAGACTAGCTTGCCGAGAACCGGGCTGGTTTGTTTCACATATAAACACAGAATTAGTTCTCACACCCATTATAAGTTATCCTAGCCAGCCGGGCTCATATGAACAGGGCCTAAGAGTATGGGATTACTGTATAAAGGTAATAATCCTTTTTGGAACATTTTGAATTACATGCATATACCTGTAACTATCAGCTGTACAGTACATAAAGACTTGTATTAAATATCTCTTATTGGTACCTTCACAATAATTAATACTTTGTCTTGAGGCGCTGCATTTTTGCTGTTATTATATCAGCAAATAAACAAGACTGACAGTGAATATCAACATACCGTATGGTACAGTACTTAGAACTACTGTATGATGAAAAATATGAGAAAGAAATTATATACATATACTAGAAATACGTGTACGCAACAACCCCTCGCCCGCTTACTGTTTGCCAAACTGAACAGATTTTCAAACTGTTTATTTTTTGGGTGCAATTTGTGGGTAGTGTACTGAAAAGAACCCAAGTGGGAAAGTCTGCCAACACAATTGTCTCGCAGGCAGGGTTGGAAACCAATTGTGTAACTATTGATTATTGAAATTAATAATTAATTTTAATAATTATTAATTTAAATAATAATTGTATTAATTATTTATTGCATAATTAAAGTTAATTATGTCAGTTATGCTTTTAATAATAAATTTCAACATGCATGTTTACAGTAACAGTGGCATACTCATAATTTTACTCAAAGTACAATTGTATTCACGAGACTGCGTAACCTTGTACATACATGTATACTGTAATAATGTAATCTGCATGTTCCTTATTGCCTAATTGTCAGTATAAGCAGATACATGTACCCTACTGTAATAATGTAATCTGCATGTTCCTTATTGCCTAATTGTCAGTATAAGCAGATACATGTACCCTACTGTAATAATGTAATCTGAATGTTCCTTATTGTCTAATTGTTAGTAGCAGATACCAAAAGATTCCATACCTAAATTTATCCTAGACCAAATTGATAAGCCTGATAAACCTTTTATTCTTTTAGAAGACTTCTGTTTCTTAACTTTTATCAATATTATATAATTATACACATTCATGTACCAGTATTTAAATGGTATTCAACTGCCGGTAACACAATTTCAAAAAATGAAATGACAAAAGCCCATAATATACAACAAAGAACGATATTGCTTAATCTAATTATTTCACCAATATATATATATATATATATAAATTCAGGATGAAATTCCTTTCAGCTGCTTCTTGTAAGTGAGGTGACACCACTTGTTTAATCCCTAACATGTTACCTACCCAATTATACATTATACAGTATTTATCCTTCAAAAGCTGTGTAAAAATATACATTGAAAGCCTAGGACTGGCACTGTCCAGGCCTACTATCCAGGACAAAGGTGAATTTAAACAGACACACTTAGCCATTGGCCAGAAGGGCATATGCCATAATATCAGATGAGCGTAAATGCTGATTGTTATAGCCAGTATGGTGTATGTTTCAATAAAATGTAAGCCAGGCCCAGGTCGTGGCTGGCCGGTTGGTCCTATAGACTTGCAATATATGTAAACACAGCTAAAGTCTGTAATTTTTTACATCCTTACTACAAGACACCAGTATACTCTATATCAGCTAATTTTTGAGTTTTACAATGAGTGTTGTCTGACTATATATTGATAAGCTCGATAAACCTTTTATTCTGTTAGAAGACTTCTGTTGCTTTTATTAATATATAATCTTATTATATTATATAATTATGCATACATGTACCAGTATTTCAATGGTATTCAAGTACTGGTAACACATTTCAAAAAGATGAAATGACAAAAGTCCATAATATGCAAAGAACAATGCTTAATCTAATTATTTCACCAATATATCATTAATTCAAGATGAAATTCCCTTCAGCTGCTTGTTGTCAGTGAGATGATACCAGTTGTTTAATCCCTAATGTGTTCCCCTGGCACAGTGAGTGTTAACCTACCCAATTATACAGTATATATATATATAGTATATATCCTACAAAAGCTGTGTAAATATATACATTGCAAGCCTAGGACTGGCATTGTCTAGGCCTAATACAGGACAAAGGTGTTTACACAAACACACTAAGCCATTGGCCAGACCAGCATGTCATCAGATGAGCGCATAAACACAGTTGATTGTTATAACCAGTGTGGTGCATGTTTGGCTTACATTTTACTGACTTTAATAGTCTAGGCCCAAGGTGGCGTCCAGGCAGTTTGGTCCTGGTTAGTCCTATAGACTTGCAGTATAAACACAACTGTAATCTGCACTTTTTTACATCCTTACCACCAGTACTGGTACTCACTATATAGGCTAATTATCAAGTATTGCAATTATTTCATTGTGGATGAATAATTTAAATAAAGGTATAAAATCTGCCATTCAAAATTTGTATCTGCAATATTATAATAAAGCACATAATTTATTGGTATATCGTGTGTAAGGACAATTCAATTTCAAGCGAAAGCCCTTCAAAGAGTGATTTCGTGATGTCTGATTGGCGCTTTCTCGATATATGAACAAACCGAAATTCAAATAATCACTAACCCTAGTGCGAACCCTAATCCTAACCCTAAAACTGACTTGGGTTGATGTTAATGTTAAATTTCGGTTGCCATGACGACATGCCAAAACCACAATATCTTTTGAAGTACTAACTCTAAGAACTCATTCTACATATCTAATGAAAGCTTGATTAACAGCCTCTGACATACCTACAAAAATATTTTTGTAACTGATAGTTAACAGCTTGAAAAAAGCGACGACGCTTGGATTGGATTTGAGAAAATCCGAGTAAATATTTTAGATATTCAGACGACCATATCTTTTGAACTATTAACTCTAGAAAATCATGCTACACATCAAATAAAAGCCTGAATAACATACTCAGACATGTTTGCAAAACGATCTTTGTAACTGATTAACAGGTTTAAAAAACCGAAAACGGGTTTACCTTTAGTCATGACGCCACGTATAAAACTTGATTTACGAACTTGACATCTTCCGACGACGATATATTGCATTTTCACTGCCTTTTCACGATCTTTTTGAACACAAATCTTCATTCACCGTATAACCCGACAAAACACGTACTTTTCTTTTACGGTTCAATAGTAAATATTCTGATTCAAATGCAGATATTTACAATATCTAGTTACCAGGGCCAAATTTTCCGATGCCGCGCATGATCGACGACGTTGATCCTGACGATATATAAATAAACTGAAAGTGACTCTACATTACGCCTGGAATCCCGTGATGAGGGACTAAACGCCGGTCGATATTATCACCCTCGCCCTCAGGCCTTCGGCCTTCGGCCGGCGCTTCGCGCCGGGCGAGGGGATTATATAATGCTAAGGTACCACAATATAAAGGCGATGTAAATACATTACAGCTTGAGTAGCAAAAATTAACAACTTTAATATATACATGTACTTGTTGTTACAGGGACATGTTATTATTTATTGTATCACTTCTTGGTAATGTACTGTATTTATTGACAAGTAGCATAGCCACCTAACAATGAGATACAAGTATTAGCAACATATACATATTAGTTTATACTAATAACAGGTACTGAAAGGGCACTGTAAAGGCAACTAAGGCAAGTAGATAACCCCCCCCATATAGCAATCAAAGGGATGCCGCCTCATTAGATATTCAATTTTTAATTATTCATTCTCAGGCTCCTTTAGGACCCTCTAACCCTAGTCTCATTACGTCATGACTTCTCGTCTTCCTGGGGGAGCCTTAACCCTAATTATTTATTCAGATACGTCATTAAACCTTCAGGATCCCTAACCCTAGCCTCGTGTACCTGTAGGATCCCAAACCCTAATTAGTATTCAATTTAATATTATTATTCATACCAGTCTTCACTAACCCTAGTCCTCTTCCTGCGCTCTCATTCCCGACTCCTTCCGAACTTGATTTCCGAAGGCATTACGTCATCAAAAGGTAGCTCTTATTGCTTTTAATAATATAAGAAATGCCTTTGTAATTATACACTTCGTCTCCCTACGGCATTGTGAATGTGGGAAAGTGGGCAGCCCGAGAGCAGCGCATGCGCCATGGATATGATATGAACTAAAGAGAGTAACGAAGAAGCATCTTATACTTTCACGTCTTAAAAATGTACGATCAACAGAGATTTATACGATTTGCCTCGCTGATACATCGGTTAGATATTCGATAGATCTATGCAAATAAGAACCGCTTTAGGAAGGTTATGGAGGATAGTATATTTTAAAAATCGCGGAGTCGAACGAATCATAACGGCTTATACGATTGTATCGGACTTTACGGCTTTACAAAGTTCATAAGGCCTCTAGTGTGTAAAGTAAGCGATTCCTTGGATAAAGAAATACTTCGGCAAGGCAATCGAAAAAAAGAAGTCAAAGGTATCGATTTTCCTAAGCGAGATAAAACCTTGCTTGGTATATATTATATTAGCTATTAAATTATTCAAGAGATAGCTTGTCAAACGAAGCGAAGGTTGAGTGACCACACAGACAATAGCGCATGGGTCATTAACAGTCATTAGTGCTCAACTCGGAAATATTTGCATGACTTGGGAATAATTAATTTGTTTTGAGGGTAAATACTGGGATTTTGAGGGTAAAAAATAGTCAATATGGGATGATGAGGGATAAATTGAGCGGGCAAGTTCAAACGCGACAATGGTGTTGCCATAGTAAAACTACGTTGCGTCGGAAAAAGACTATTATTATATCATGTTGCTTAGTAAATTTTGATCATTTTGAATATTAAATACGTTTGCTGATATGTCACGTGTGTAATTAGTGTTGTCACGAGTCTATATCGAATGCTTTTTCGGTGCTTAAGGGGGGAAAAAAGTATTGCCAAGTGTGGAACTCGAACGCATGAATTACAAAATAAGGTTTCTTGGCAGAAAAAGTATAATTGAACGGCTTTACTTCATAGAGAACGACCGAGTGAGGAGTTCGAACGATGATATAAAGCGGACTAACTAAACTTAACAGCTTGAATAAATTTGTCCACCTGCTCATAGATAAAAGCGTGGGAGCCATTAAGCGTAATTAAAGGTTACATGCAATTCCACAGACAAAAGAGGGCACACATATTTCGATAAACACATCAAATAAATATAGTATACAATATTGAGTTTATGAAATTTTTATTTCAAGTTATAAATACTAATAAGGCCTACTTCTAAGGGAATATCTAGGCGTTTTAATTTTAAAAGTTTTTCGATATTCTTCCTGGTCTTCAGGCGTTAATGTTGCCACATTTTGTTCTGTCATCGGTAAATATTTTGATCTAGTCATCGATAGATGGTGTTCATATTCACCTCTTTCTTCAGGGGTCATCCTTGCTAAATCGCTCTTTTTCCAATCGGAAGAACTTTCCCAATTATTAAAGAAGTTTCGTTTAAGCTTTGGTTGTTCTGTCGAAACTGTAGTTGGTGGTGTCAAAAAATAGGCTTTAGGTGTAGTAGGAACCTGGTGAGGATCGGACGGGAGGTATTCTGTAGAATCATATTGCGTTGGAGTCTTTGGGATATTGCTTTCAGTTTGAAGATTATTTTGAACTGGAACCTGGTCGTGGAGTTGATTTTGGAAGGACAGAAAACGTTTAAGCTCATTAGAGTAGAGTATATTCTTCACATCTGGTGTTAACTGAGGCGTCTGTATAATATTATGCATCTGTTCACCCGAGTTGTACATAGCGTTGAGGATGGGCGATTGTTGATACGATAGCTTTCGAATATAACGGTTTAGGTTTTGTTGGTCAGCGGTATTTTCGTAGGGCATCACGTTCGATTTCAGTTGATATTGGTCACCGGTGATAGGTCATGGTTGTTCATATGACTGCTTTCGAATATAATGGTCCATGTCTAGTTGACCAGTGGTATTTTCATCTGGTAGCACATTCGTTTTTAATCGATGTTGATCATCGGTAGTCGGTTTTAGATCAAGCATGAGATATCCGTGTGGACGCTTTGTCGCTTCCTCGTAACTTTTCATAAACTCTTGAACATGACCAGGGTTAACTTGTCGTGCTAAGACTGAGATTTGTTGCTTGTCCCGTGGAGATTTGAACAGTACGATATAGTGGGCGTTGAGGCTGATATTTCTGGTTTCTTTGCCTTGATGAAATATATTTTGAACAATATAGATCACAGACAGATTCCGATGATGACTTCCTTTTGTGAATAAATCGGCAATACGTTTATCGTCCCCTGACTGAGCCATAAGATCGTCGAGAACGATGAGGCTGCGTTCAGAGACATCTAAGAAGTTCTTTTCGGCAATGTCGTCATGTATTCCTTCATTGAGTTCAATGCCTGGTATAGTTGTGATCATATCCAAGTACATAGGTTGCCACTGGCCATAACACCAAATGATACGTTCAGGAGGGGGACTGATGGTTGCTTGAGCGTTTTCCAAAAGCTTTTTCACCCAAACGGTCTTGCCACTTTGAGTACATCCAGCCACAATACACGTAAAAGGATGTTTCATAACGGAAGATCCACCGACGACTGAAGGCTGAGCATTAAAATGGTCACCTCCTCCATGGACGTACTTGATATGACGCTGAAGATTACCTCTGGTTGAAAAGTTCTTTCCGCATATATCACAGGCAAATGACATGTTCACTCGGTGAAGACTAGAAGCCAAATGATGTTTCTCAGGAATGTTCTATGAATTTATCCTTATCCTTATATCCTTATCTTTATCTTTATGGCCTTATCCTTATCCTTATGGCCTTATCCTATATAGCTTATCTTTATGGCCTTATCTTTATCTTTATGGCCTTATCTTTATCTTTATGGCCTTATCTTTATATTTATGGCCTTATCTTTATCTTTATGGCCTTATCCTTATCCTTATGGCCTTATCCTATATAGCTTATCCTTATCCTTATCCTTATCCTTATCCTTATCCTTATCCTTATCCTTATCCTTATCATTATCCTTATCCTTATCCTTATCCTTATCCTTATCCTTATCTTTATCTTTATCTCTATCTTTATCTTTATCCTTATGTCCTTATGTTATCTTGCCATGAGTAAATGAGTAAAGAGTAATATAAAAGGTGTACTTCAGGGGGTGACCTCGTCATTTATACGTTGGCTATCGTACAGAGATGTTTAACAAGAAGCAGAGAGCTTTTCTTCGACATTACTGTTTGTCGAATTCTGGAGAACAACAGGCGCTTCTTGAGAGAGCTACCCCCGAACAAGTTAAGTGTATACATGACTGTATCCATAATGTTTGCAAAATGAAATACGAATTACCTCGGGAAACGATCGAAAAAGTGAGACCGTACGAAAACGACATAAGTACTTTAGTTGACCCCGGAAGAAGTTTCATGAGAAAGAAACAAATACTGGTCCAGCGAGGAGGAGGATTTCTCGGTCTGTTACTTGGTCCAGTTTTAGAAGGACTTGCAGAATTAGTATAAAAGAAATCAGTTCATTGTACTAGAGTCAGTCGAAGTCATGGACACCAGCGAAGAAACATCTCCCTTTTACAATGATCAACGCATTCGACATGTACTATCCCATTTTAACAACAATGTTGAAAAGGCTTCAAATCTTCTCCACAGTTTGCTTATATCACATGACATTTTGATATGGAATGCTCAACGGGAAATCGTTTACAATGGTAGAGTTATACCGAACACAAATATTGTCAATCTGATCGAATATTGTGTATCCGAATACGATACCGACATTCCCAAACCGCCTGGCCTAAACGTTTTCGTGAGAGGGCTTGCAGAAGTCAAAGTCAATAAGAATCTCATTGAAAATCCTGAAGTACTTGCATTACTGGCACGCGAAGGAACAGAAGATACAGATTCGGAATATGAAAGCAGCGAAGAGAGAAGCGCCGCGGAGAACTCCGAAGATGACGAGGAAGAAGACGAAGATGACGAGGAAGAAGAAGAAGAAGAGGAAGAAACAATCTCGCAATATGACATTGATAAAGATGAGAGTCGATACATTTGTAATTACTGTGAAAGCAAGATGACTGGTGTACATTTAGCTATATGCCCCAAATGTTTATGGCAAGACTTTTACAACAATATTCATCAATGTAAATTATGTGGCTTAGCATCACCTTTGACTATATCACACAATATTGTTTTTTGTACTGCATGTCCGTATACTATTGTAACAGATGGCACTGGAGATAATATTATGATTGAGCTTAAATCATAACCACTATTTGTAACTTGAAATAAAAATCTAATAAACTCAATATTGTATACTATATTTATTTGATGTGTTTATCGAAATATGTGTGCCCTCTTTTGTCTGTGGAATTGCATGTAACCTTTAATTACGCTTAATGGCTCCCACGCTTTTATCTATGAGCAGGTGGACAAATTTATTCAAGCTGTTAAGTTTAGTTAGTCCGCTTTATATCATCGTTCGAACTCCTCACTCGGTCGTTCTCTATGAAGTAAAGCCGTTCAATTATACTTTTTCTGCCAAGAAACCTTATTTTGTAATTCATGCGTTCGAGTTCCACACTTGGCAATACTTTTTTCCCCCCTTAAGCACCGAAAAAGCATTCGATATAGACTCGTGACAACACTAATTACACACGTGACATATCAGCAAACGTATTTAATATTCAAAATGATCAAAATTTACTAAGCAACATGATATAATAATAGTCTTTTTCCGACGCAACGTAGTTTTACTATGGCAACACCATTGTCGCGTTTGAACTTGCCCGCTCAATTTATCCCTCATCATCCCATATTGACTATTTTTTACCCTCAAAATCCCAGTATTTACCCTCAAAACAAATTAATTATTCCCAAGTCATGCAAATATTTCCGAGTTGAGCACTAATGACTGTTAATGACCCATGCGCTATTGTCTGTGTGGTCACTCAACCTTCGCTTCGTTTGACAAGCTATCTCTTGAATAATTTAATAGCTAATATAATATATACCAAGCAAGGTTTTATCTCGCTTAGGAAAATCGATACCTTTGACTTCTTTTTTCGATTGCCTTGCCGAAGTATTTCTTTATCCAAGGAATCGCTTACTTTACACACTAGAGGCCTTATGAACTTTGTAAAGCCGTAAAGTCCGATACAATCGTATAAGCCGTTATGATTCGTTCGACTCCGCGATTTTTAAAATATACTATCCTCCATAACCTTCCTAAAGCGGTTCTTATTTGCATAGATCTATCGAATATCTAACCGATGTATCAGCGAGGCAAATCGTATAAATCTCTGTTGATCGTACATTTTTAAGACGTGAAAGTATAAGATGCTTCTTCGTTACTCTCTTTAGTTCATATCATATCCATGGCGCATGCGCTGCTCTCGGGCTGCCCACTTTCCCACATTCACAATGCCGTAGGGAGACGAAGTGTATAATTACAAAGGCATTTCTTATATTATTAAAAGCAATAAGAGCTACCTTTTGATGACGTAATGCCTTCGGAAATCAAGTTCGGAAGGAGTCGGGAATGAGAGCGCAGGAAGAGGACTAGGGTTAGTGAAGACTGGTATGAATAATAATATTAAATTGAATACTAATTAGGGTTTGGGATCCTACAGGTACACGAGGCTAGGGTTAGGGATCCTGAAGGTTTAATGACGTATCTGAATAAATAATTAGGGTTAAGGCTCCCCCAGGAAGACGAGAAGTCATGACGTAATGAGACTAGGGTTAGAGGGTCCTAAAGGAGCCTGAGAATGAATAATTAAAAATTGAATATCTAATGAGGCGGCATCCCTTTGATTGCTATATGGGGGGGGTTATCTACTAAGGCACCATACAGTAGGTTACCACCATATACATAACCCATGTCTACATTACCTCGGAGTACAGCTAAGAGGTTAGTGTGAGGGTTGATATTGGAGAGATGGGAAAAGTTGGTAGTAATAATCTGGAGAAAAACCTTCGAAACACAGGAGATAATCAACTACAACAATACACACACGAGTCTCGAGCTCCGAAGAGTATCTGCTTGTCGAAACTTTCCAAGCTCGTATATCCCCACAACATTTACAACAATTGTTATTATAGACACAGTATACTTTAAGAACAAATATACTATAAGAACAAATAACAGTTGCAATGTCTTGCATAATTCTGAAACATCGACACAACCCTATTGTGAACATGTTAAACAAATTCTCAAATTATATTATAAAAGAGAAACATGCATGGATACTGTAAATAGAAAACTCACCAGTATGATCACCATGTTCATTATCTTCATCCTAGTCTAGTACATGTTCCATTTTGTCAATAATTCGCATTCTCTTTTCTTTTCCATATTAAAAAATTTTTGGAATCAACATTTTAAAATAACTCCCGTGCAGCGACTACCAACAGAGTCAGGCATACCAGCTGTTGTTAACGTGTCTTCGTCTGGCAAAGTAAGTATTGAAATTACGATATCTTTATAACATCTATATTATAATATTTCAGTCGAGTGTACATAAACATTTATATCACAGTAAGTCACTGGCACAGTCGTCATTGTTGTTATTAGTTGTACGTAGTGGTGGCACTAAAAATATGAACATAATTGAAACAATTCTTATCATTTTCAGATTTTAAATGAACTATAGAGAAGTCTTTAGGCTACTAATTTTCTTTTTCCTTTCTATTTTATAAAGTAGTAGTTTCTCCTTCTTCTTTTGTTGCTGTCTTATGTTTCTATCTTTACGTTTCTTTTTTCCGGATTGGTGTGTATTCTATTTTGGGAAAAATATCAGTAATCATATTTCTAATCTGTACAGTTCTGTTCCTACACAACATCTTCGCACCTACACATCGTGTTTAGGACAGAGTTCCAGAACATGAAAATGTCCAGCGCTACAGCCCTGTAGGTTCCCAAAGAGTGTGCAGCCCATGTATATCATAGTACAGACCGTAGAAATGTGATTAAATAATATTTCCCATATAGAACAGGATTGCTAGAAAGGTTTGACAGGAAAATTAAATATTTGGACTAAAGGTGTATATAAATACACTACTCCTCGTCTCCTCATACACTTTGGCTCAGCATGGATAGTAAAAGTTCTTTTACTATCCATGGGCTCAGATAGGAAGTTAATTTTTATTCTTTTGCAGTATTTAAAAATGGAACTTGTTGAACAACCAGTTTGATTAAATGGCCCATAATTGTTAGTCAAAGAACAATTTTTGCCATGGATGAAATGACAAATTAAAAATAGGAAGACTACTGCCATAAAGTTCTTATTATGTTAATGGCGGCAATGTGCCAGTGACTTACTGTAATATAAATGTTTATGTACACTCAACTGAAATATTATAATATAGACGTTATAAACATATCGTAATGTCAATGCTTACTTTGTCTTTGCCAGACGAAGACGCGTTAACAACAGCTGGTATGCCTGACTTTGTTGGTAGTCGCTGCACAGGAGTTATTGGGCTATCACCTAGTAATGCGGTCGATGGGCTTCCGCTCCTTCGACATCTTGAACTGTCGAACAGTCAAACTGCTTCGTTTTCAAGTCTGTCAGTAAAAATAGCATCAGGAACCTAAAAATACGTCGACGCAAAGAAGAATCCCAGAGAGATCTGCCACACAATATTCTTTAGAATTAGACTGCCCCTAACGTATATATTGACATCTGGTAGTAAAACGAGTGAATGTTTAGCCTTCTAAATTGTATTCTATTCAAAACAAACCGTCACTTCCAGAATTGGCGCCAACAGATAATGCGCATGCTTCAATATAATGCTAGGCGAGATTCATAGCAGGCGCGCACTACGTCCCGTGCATGCATTCGTTGCGCGGTATAAAACAGTAACACTATTTATATACATGCATTTTTCACTTATACCATAATATTGTATAATACCACCATTTGTCAAATACTTAAAACTGTAATGCGTTTTAGATTTTTAAAATCATAATTATATATGATAATTATACAACTTCACAGCTGGAACATATCGTTTCCGACACGTTCAAGAGTCGATTTAGTGAAATAAGATGCGGGATTTGAAACAAGAGTCGATTTGATACCAGAGTTGTTTTGACGCAGTACGCGTATAGTCAATTTGAGACAAGTGTCGTTTCGACACGTACAAGATAGAGTCGATTTGTCGCAACAGTCGTTTTGACACAAGGGTCGATTTGAGGCAAGAGTCGATTTGACGCAAGAGTCGTTTTGACACAAGGGTCGTTTTGACACAAGAGTCGATTCGACACATACAAGAGTCGATTTACCGAATAGGGCCAAAATGAAACAAATTAGAGCTGAAATGGCCCATATTGATGGCCCCAAAACTTGGGCCAAAATAGACCCAGACGAAGAGTCGTTTTGGACAGGGGGGCTGAATTCGAAAACGGGCGGGCTAATTCAGCAAATGACAGGGCTGAAATGGCAAGGGATGGGGCTGATTCGGCATTTCCGCATAGCTAAAATGGCCTGTCAACGCCGATTGAGCTCTCAAATGCCAAAACAGCTCGCGCATAGGGCCAAAACGGCTTTGGCCCCAAAGGAGCTGAAACGAAATTCGGGGTCGAAATTCAGCCCTTTTTCATTTACAGTGTATACTTACACTGCAAAAAAAACTTGAGTAAATTTACTCAAAAATGTGAGTAAAATAATGCACCCACAGTGACTCAAATTATTGAGTAAATTATATACATTACTCAACATCTGAGTAAATATTACTCAATATTTGAGTAAAACAAAATGCACCCACAGTGACTCAAAATCTTGAGTAAAATCAATACTTACTCAAAATCTGAGTAAACATTACTCAAAATTTGAGTAAAACAAAATGCACCCACAGTGACTCAAAATCTTGAGTAAAATCAATACTTACTCAAAATCTGAGTAAACATTACTCAAAATTTGAGTAAAACAAAATGCACCCACAGTGACTCAAAATCTTGAGTAAAATCAATACATACTCAAAATCTGAGTAAACATTACTCAAAACTTGAGTAAAATGAAATGCATACATGAGTGATTGAAAATCCTGAGTAAAAAAACATTTACTCCAATCCTGAGTAATAATTACTCAAAATTTGAGTAAAATCTGCTCAAACAAAGTCGTCTATAGAATCATATATATAAATAAATGATCAACAGCATTTCACTTTTAACAAAATATATATTCTTAAAAAGAAATTAACAATTTAGGAAAATTGGAAATATCATTAAAGCCAAACAGATAATGAGGATATATTGTATGAGTTAATTAGTGGAACATTAAGAATAATTGCTCAGAAAAATCACTAGAGAGTTAATATTACAACATATACTGTATTTAAGAAAACAGCGTTTATGATTGCTCTGTCACGCATGCTCATTTCTCGATGGAGCATGGGCGGGAAAACATATTTTAATATAAGCTTAGTTTAATTCATTCACAAATGTTACGATGGTAGTTTCTTCCAGTCCTTAATATTTAAAATACACTTCTCCAAATAAATGAAAAAGTTGTTTAAGGAGCATGGGTATTCATACATAAATACATAATGGGTGGACAAAAGTTCCAGACATCCATCGACAATACAACTTCTGACGTGGAACAGCACCTGTTGATCTGCCACAATCAAAATTTCTTTGGGAGACTTTATATTCCCTTTCAAAAGGATCTTCGGGGAGAGACTGTCCAAGCATGTTAGATCATCATCCTCATCCTCACTTCCACTTTCCTGCAGTGACAAGAAGTATAATAAACTTATAAGTAACTTGTAAATTTAAACAACTAGCCTGCGTGCATCAGAAAAATAAAGTACATGCAACATGTACGATTAAATGGCCAAAGGTAAACCATCAATATTTGGTAAACAAAGTACTGATTCTTTCAGCAAAAGCCCTTTATTAAAGCAAATGACATTTTAATTACTCTAAACAAGAGCTTTTACTCGAAACACCTGTATTTTTATACAATGCAGTAAGTCATAATTATGAGCTTCATGCCACAACTTTTGAGTAATAATCTATTCTGGTGACACTTTAGCATGGGATCCCAAACCACTGCTATACTGTGATTTCCAATTGAGTTTGGAATGCCTATTATTCTGTCATGAAGTTTCATCAGTTATACAAGCAGTTGTGACACAATGCGAAGAGAGCACAATACACCTCTCTGAACCAAAAGAACATTAATATGAAGAACATGGCAAAAGTTGATGAATTGAGAACGAGTGCAATACAATTGTAACTTAAAAACTTGACGGCTGTAAGCAACCCTCCCAGACAACAGAAGTCTGCACAACATAAATGTATAGGTGCAGTTGACTCCTGGCTTTGCAACACTCATCAACAGGCGACTCCTTAATATTATAAGCTGATGGTAAAAGGCGGCATAAGCCACCCTCCCAAAAACTGTTGAACAGCACTGCCAGTGCAGGAGTAAAGCCACTTGCTACAATGTTTTTTTTATGCTAGCCTATTTCTTAATTTTCCCCTTGCAATGAAATTGATAGCAGCCTTTTATCTGTTAATTAGACATGCACATCATATTTTAAAAATTGTTTTAAAATGCATTTCCAAATAACTATAATTTCATATTTGGCTTGTTCAATTAGAACGAAATTCATAAAAAGTATATCCATTGCAGATTGCTATAAATTTATGTATCTCCTCTTCAACGGGCGGCTTTCATAAGCATGCCACCCAAAAGAGATGCTGGTAAAAGGCGGCTGTAAGTCACCCTCCCAAACAACAGAAAGTCTGCAGAACATAAATGTATAGGTGGTTGACTCCTGGCTTTGCAACACTCACCAACAGGCGACTCCTTAATATTAAGTGTCACTTGGATGAGCTGATGGTAAAAGGCGGCATAAGCCACCCTCCCAAAAACTGTTGAACAGCACTGCCAGTGCAGGAGTAAAGCCACTTGCTACAATGTTTTTTTATGCTAGCCTATTTCTTAATTTTCCCCTTGCAATGAAATTGATATAGCAGCCTTTTATCTGTTAATTAGACATGCACATCATATTTAAAAAAATGTTTTAAAATGCATTTCCATCAATAACTATAATTTCATATTTGGCTTGTTCAATTAGAACGAAATTCATAAAAAGTATATCCATTGCAGATTGCTATAAATTTATGTATCTCCTCTTCAACGGGCGGCTTTCATAAGCATGCCACCCAAAAGAGATGCTGGTAAAAGGCGGCTGTAAGCCACCCTCCCAGACAACAGAAAGTCTGCAGAACATAAATGTATAGGTGGTTGACTCCTGGCTTTGGCCCTCCCAAAAACTGTTGAACAGCACTGCCAGTGCAGGAATAAAGCCACTTGCTACAATGTTTTTTTTTATGCTAGCCTATTTCTTAATTTTCCCCTTGCAATGAAATTGATAGCAGCCTTTTATCTGTTAATTAGACATGCACATCATATTTTAAAAAATGTTTTAAAATGCATTTCCATCAATAACTATAATTTCATATTTGGCTTGTTCAATTAGAACGAAATTCATAAAAAGTATATCCATTGCAGATTGCTATAAATTTATGTATCTCCTCTTCAACGGGCGGCTTTCATAAGCATGCCACCCAAAAGAGATGCTGGTAAAAGGCGGCTGTGCCACCCTTCTAGGAATTAAGCCTCCAAATGTTGTAACCAGGGTTCCAATAAGTATTGAACATATTGATCATTGATACTGTATATAATACACGCAACTACCTCTATACACAGCATTACATTCTCCCAATTTATTTAATACGACTGCACTTTTCATTGTTACCAAGTTAATGTCATTAGTATATTACCAAGAATTATAACTACTAAAACATAATTACATGTATATTATAAATTCTGAATCCAGGTTAGTGACTGAACATGTATAATTCTGATTGTTGGTGAGATGCTCTAACCATTGAGCTACTGTGACTAGGATGGAGAGGGTTTTAGCCGGTAATCTTTCAGATGGCCATCGTTGATTTTGGACCCACTTCAAAAACACAGCTTTTGGGTGGCTGTTTATTATTTGGATGGCTTTAGACAGCTTGTTAATTTTAGGACAGCTAACGTTTAGCATACCTTTCATATTCTAATATATATGGTAGACCTCCACTCAAGGTCTTAAAAATAATTGAGGAGAAAGTGCTGCCTTTGCAATAATATCAGCAAATGGTAAGACTTTCAGGTCTTCTCGGATAACGACCTGAAATCGTAGGCCCTCGGAAAATTATAATTGGGCTTTTAGCCTGTTGGGTTATTCCGTTCACCTAAGAGTGATAAATCTAATAAAACTAACTAAGTTGGTGGCCTCAATTCAGTCAATTAGTGAAACAACATGAATACGAGTAGTACAGGTATCATAAATAATTGATCAATAATGCTTTTGGTGTACCATGTACATCCACTGAACATCTAGTTTTGTTGGTAAGGAGAACATTTTTTTTAATTATTTAAAAATCATACAGATTTGTGAAGGTATGTATATGCTTTTTAACAAGCATAATAAAAAATATTAGTAGATAAGATAAACTCAAACATTAAGTCAAACTTACCAAAATCTCTTAAGCAAGAAACAACCTAATTAAAATACAGATAACAGTTAATAATAAATTAAAGACTATAAGCAAAGTAAGTATTTTATTAAAGGGGCTCTACAGTCGCATCTGCGCATGTGCCAAGTGGGGACTCCACCGGAAATAGGTTTTTGTTTACATCTCAGTACTGGACTCATGTTACTTAATAGACGAAGGAAAGCTTCACGCTTGAAAGATTTGGAAATCAGTCAAGTTAGAACAGTTTGTTGCATTACCTAACATAGATAACATAACTACGTGCAAATGTCGTGATCACTGTCTTCGAGGAAAGGGCAGAAATTTCTGTCCATGTAAAGTCTGAATAACTTTTGTTCAAGCGCGTGGACATCATGGCATGGCGAAGACTTCGGTCATTATGTATGAACAACAGACGAGTTTAAGACAGCGACTGTGATATAGCGGTATAAAGTTTATTATTTTTTATTGTAACTTTTGTTCAAGCACGTGACATCATGGCATGGCGAAGACTTCGGTCATTATGTATGAACAACAGACGAGTTTTAAGACAGCGACTGTGATATAGCAGTATAAAGTTTATTATTTTTTATTGTATCCAACTATATGTAATATATTTCTGAGCAACGGACTAAAATTGGGACTGGAAGGCAGGCGTGACGCTATTAATTTTCTTACTATTATATATATTTTATACGTCTTTGGGCCGTCATCCGCGCAAAGTTGAAATTATATTCTGTACTTTTTGTAGGAAATTGAAAGACAAAATCGACCAACAAATGCAGAAAATAATTTCATCTTTGTGCGGTTATTTTATACTCAGTTATTTTATTGGGCATGAAGCCCAAAGACGTATAAAATATATATAATAGTAAGAAAATTAGCGTCACACGCTACAAAGATTCCAGTCCCGATTTTAGAAATAAATTACATATAGTTGGATACAATAAAAAAGAATAAACTTACCGCCATATCACTATCGCTGTCTCGTCTGTTGTTCATACATAATGACCGAAGTCTTCGCCATGGCACGCGCTTGAACAAATGTTATTCAGACTTCTACATGGACAGAAATATCTGCCCTTTCCTCGAAGACAGTGATCACGACATTTGCACGTAGTTATGTTATCTATGTTATGTAATGCAGCGAACTGTTCTACTTGACTGATTCGTGAAGCTCTCCTTCGTCCATTAAGTAACATGAGTCCAGTACTGAGATGTAAACAAAACCTATTTCCGGTGGAGTCCCCGCTTGGCACATGCGCAGATGCGACTGTCTTGTCGTGCAAAATATATACCGTAGTGATTATTATTACAATACATCACATGATGATCGTCAAGCTCAAATCCTCAGAAAATGAATCCCACAGTTTCCTAAGCATTACTGGTATATGGTGAATGTTGCATATTCAGTGAATATAGCAATCAAACCAGTACATAATTGTATCCTTCACCCTTCATAAGAGTCTTGACTCTTGATATTAGAGCATGTCACAGGCAATCATCAGGTTACAGGTTTGAGCCCTGTCTAGGACATTTTCTGAGGATTGAGCTTGACAATGTCTTGTCAATGTATTGACTCTGAGCTGATTCACTTGGCACTTTGTTTGCTATACATGTATTTTAATTCCATGAAAAATAAAAAAATCTATTACTAGTTGACAACTGGTATGCAATATCACATGAAGAAATCTTTTGAATAATGCCAAATGTTTGGAAGTTAAATCTAAACATTATTAGTTAGAATCATCATTAGTTAAAATAAAAATTATGATAACACTTCTAAAACCAAACCAATATCACATATGCCATTACTCTCTGAATTTGTGCTTTTCAGCAAGGATTTAAATCCTTAGAACTTAACCATTATCATAAACAAATGAAAGGTTGTAAACGGTTATTCCTGATAAATGTTTCTATAACATACCACTTTGTTTCCTGAGATCAAATAAAGGATGGGCTTTCTCCATCATTCAAATTATTTTGATTAGACACATGATAATATCCACATTTCAATTGAAAAATATAAACTACAACGAAATGGAATCCTCCAAGATAAAGTTTTTGATAGAGAAACGAAGTTCAGGCAACCATTTGATTTGCTTCAAACGTTCAGAAGCGTTTAGGATCAAGATTAATATATATTAGTAGATCAGAGTCAGACTTACCTTCGTCTTCGAACTTTGCTGAAAGCCTGAAATCGCAAGCCAGTATTTTATAAGACCAACGAACAATTGATGATCAGCCAGTTCTTTAGAATTGGTAACACAAACTCACAAAGCAATTTACCAAACAAAGAATCCAAGACACAAAGTAGCATTCCATAAATGTTTCAACTTTCAGCGACAAGAGAATTCAAATGATGGCGCAGCTACTATCTCGCTAGGACCTCTGGGAATGTCCATATACGGAAAAATTTCCCTTTCCCGCTCAACCAAGTAAGCGGTATATATCATTAGTGTATCGCAGGCGCTGATTACATCCGAATGAAACTCGAGCTTGATCGTTTTAAATTTCCGGAACGCGCTCGGGTTTCTTTCGACTTTTTTTTCAAATTACCTGATTATAGAATGGCACTGTAAGATAGTATCTCTTAATTTTTTGACAGTGTCTAGTAATTGTCCATGAAATATCCCCATACAATGACCTGAAATGTGTAGTTTTTAGTGTACGTTTTATAATTTTCAAAATTCTGTAAAATCTCCCCCACAATGCAGGAAATGGCATTTCAGAGACTCTAGATTGCCAAAATTTTCCAGGGGGCGGCCCCCCTAGTGCTCGCGCATTCGGCGTTCGCATTGTCCCCCCCCCCCAATTCTCGTTATATGTAATAATAGTTATGTTATGAGTGCATATAATTTCCATATAACGAAATGAAATCATGAAGCATTGAAAACCTATGGGTTGTGTCAGCCCATATTAATTCCATATTGACATGTGCAAGACGATGTATGGAAAGTATAGTATATTCAACATGCATGAGAGTATATATAATTCCCATATAATTTCCATAAATGAAAACCTATGGACAGCTTCTTCCCATAGTTTTCCCACATTGTAGGTAATGCAGCCTTGCCACCATGCATTTCTCATATCTTAAAAGTGAGCAAAAAATTGCACCATAGTTGTTCCATATTGGATCCTATCTTTCCATATAATTCCCATATATGGGTCATATATGGCCCACTATTTGCCATATAATTCCTATAGGGGTGCATGCAGTGAATGAGAATTTTAAGCATTATAGTTATGATTACTATATCATGATTATTTTATACATATACATGTATCTGTATATAATTTTTTTTCTAAATATGCACATATTAAATTATTTCCTCACAATGACATAGAATTTGGGTTAACCTTTCATGTTACTCCATCATCAAATGAATCGAGGTATATAATCGTCATGAAATAACCGCTAACCCCAACTCCAAAACAACTTAGATCCTAACCCTACCCCCCCCCCCCCCCACCTAATGAGTTTTCTAACCCTAACCCCCCGCCTTAAGTGTCTTCCTAACCCTCCCACCTCGATTCCCTTGATGTTATATCCAGTGATGTTTATTTGGTGATGGAGTAACATGAAAGGTTATCCGGAATTTGCGAGTATAATTACCGCTGGCTTTGTGAAACATGGATTTTAAAACTTAATAACTCAGACCACGAGTAAATTGCTTTTGTTTTACTCTAGTCTTGAGTAAAATGCATCCAGTTTACCCAATCTTTGAGTAAACTGTATCGTCCAAATATTGGTTTACTCAGTGTTTGAGTAAAACTTGCAATTTACTCAAACAATAATACTACTCGCACATTGAGTAAAATTAAGCTGATGATTTACTCAATGTCAGAGTAACTTAACTCAACTGTTTGAGTAAATTGTTTTTGTTTTACTCCGGTCTTGAGTAAAGTGTATTCAAGTTACTCATAACGCGAGTAAATTGCCTAGTTCAGATGTTGTTTTACTCAGCGTTTGAGTAAAATTGGCATTTTACTCAAAGCAATGCGTAATTTTACTCAATGAGTAGTGACTTACTCATTGCGTGAGTAACTTGACTCAACTCTTTGAGTAAGATTACTCTTTACTCAAAATGCTGAGTAAATTGTTACTCAACCAATTGAGTAGAAATACTCGAGCTTTACAATGAAGAAAATTACTCAAAATTTCGAGTAAACCTACTCAATATCTTGAGTAAAACACCATGTCTACTCATTAATTGAGTATTTTTACTCAAAAAATGAGTAGTTTTACTCGAATACAAAAATGCTTTTTTTGCAGTGTAGGTGGCTCTCTGTGTGTGTATTACGCCCGTTTAGGCCCTATCTGGCCTTCTTTGGCCCGATAAGGCCTTTTGGCCCGTTAGTAGGAGGGAGTTTATACGGTCATCACGCTCCCTTCACGCTATTCAGCGTTCGATTGAACCTGTATTTTCACCGCATCTACAAATGAAGAGATAATGTTTCCGGACAGGAGAAGCTGAAGTATACCTCTAAGTGTTTAGTTAAATTGGTTTACTTGAACGGCTTTACTTCATAGAGAACGACGGAGTGAGGAGTTAGAACGAGGATATAAGGCGGACTAACTAAGCTGCTAGCTTGAATAAATCTGTCCACCTGATCTTATAGATAAAAGCGTGGGAGCCATTAAGCGCAATTAAAGGATTACATGTTTGATAGCATAAGCGTTCAAATCGGCAAAAATAACTTGCAGAGTGATCATTTCGGGAGAATTGTCACTTATCTAACTTTCGTTTATCGATTGAGCGATTCCTGTGTCGAAGAAACACTTCGGGAAGCAGTGTGAACAACTGTTAAGGATTTAAAACGTGTGGACATAGAAAAATATAAACTAAAACGGACCATCACCATAGTTTAGTAGATTTATCACTCTCAGATGAACGGAATACCCCAACAGGCGAGAAGCCCAATTGATACGGGTTTCCGAGGGCCTACGATTTAACCAATTGTTTTGCCTCGGACACGTAAAGTCTGTCCCATCTACGCAAAGAAACGTTTATTGAGATTAACAAACCATTTGTCGGACTTTCACCAACTACCCTCGGAAGAAAGGCAATCTATAATTGTCAGGCGAGTGATGAAAATACACTTTAATTTCATTGTATTCCCTAATACACATTACGTGTTGTTATACAGCAGTCACTAAAATTAATATGCATGGTAAGAATGTTTAGTCCCTAATTCCATATAGCAAGTCCCTCGACTGTTCGAATAATAACGCTACAAAATCATCGGCTTCTCTGACAAACATTAATTCGCTTTTCCTTCTTTTTTTCTCTCGCTGCATATTGGCGTAGCTGGTTAACCAATATAATATCTTGTCGTTACGATAGGAACTGCGTTTCTCATTAAGATTCCAACTGTATCGTTTCCTCTATGGCTTTTGTAACCATTTTCTGCAGTGTTTTTCTTTCCTTTAGTTTTAGGATTGTGTGTGCCCGAAGTAATTGGGTGTTTAAATCTTCGTCTTTTCGGTTCTCCACAAGTTAATGATCTCGTATATAAAGTCGAAGGTTCATTGCCCGTCTCCATTCTTTATTTTCTCCGTCACAGAACCGAAATGTTCCATTCTTCGTTGTTGAGGTAGAAGCGGGTTTTCCACGAAGACACTTCATTGCGGTGATGTTACGTTGAAGAGAATCACCCCACCAAAACACCCCAAATGGCCCGGAGGGCCTTTCTCGTGGCCCTGTGGCCCGTTTCGGAAATATACCGACTATCCCCGCTCACCTCCATGAATACCTCTCCCTCACAATTCACCCATCCACCCCTCAAATCGCCATATATAGCCGAAATTGTGACCCGCTACATGCGAAGTTAAAGTAAATTTAAAAGTTAAAATTAAATTAAAATTAAAGTAAAGTTAAAGCAAAGTTAAGGTAAAGTTAGAAGTTAAAGTTAAAGTTAAAAGTTAAAGTAAATTTAAAGTTAAAGTTTAAAGTTTAAACTGCTACGACTGTTGGCACGAGTACCTGGACTTAGTGTACCTTTTTAAAGTATTAGTTGGTTCATGTGACTCTTACATTTCTATTAATTCCTCCAGCCGTGTAACAAGACGTACAAACCGATCAAATGAATTTGTTTTAAATATCCCTAAAGTGAACAGCGTAACTTTTCAGAACAGTTTCTACTGTAGATCCCTTAGGATATTCAACTCTCTACCATCACATCTGCGAGAGGTAAGCCTGCTGGAAAAATTTGTCATTGCTTGGGTATAACTGTTTGGCTATTGATGTCAACTGAACAGTTTAATTTACTACATAACATTTATACGATAAGTTTACAAAATGGCCCTGAGGGCCTTTTTTATGGCCCTTTGGCCCTTTCTCTGGCGATACATCCTTCAAAATGGCCCTGAGGACCTTTTTCGTGGCCCTGTGGCCCATTTGAGGAATATACCTATACTATCCCCACTCAACCGTTCTTTTAGTTTTGGATTCATTCTATTATAAATCGAAAATAAACTGTCAAAAGTGTAGATGTCTGGATGACCAAGTGGTTTAGGGCGCTGGGCGTTAAATCCCAAGATAACGTGGATTCGTATCCAACACAATGAATAAATTAGACGATTTCAAAGTTGATAAAATTATATTATTAAGTTTTCCCATTTACAAACACACGAATTTAAATTATTTACAAACACACTAGAAACCGTAAGGAACTGTATTAAAATTATTTTGAATCACACGTTTATTGTAAACTACTCTATAGTCTTTACTTTGTTGCTTTGTGACAACTTGCTTTGTGCTGGTATCCCTAGTAATTTTAAATGGAATGTACACTGACACCTTCGCTGGACCTATGCCTATAACCATATCTTTCATAACACTAAAATTAACTGTTTGTAATGTTTGATAATTTAAAGTGATTCCTCGAATTTTACAACATGTCTTTCCACTACTGAGTTCGTACGCATAATTTTTCGGTCCTCCCGAAACAAAAGTGGTGATATAATCACCGTCAAGTTCATCCGTTAATTCTCCAAGGTAAACTCCAGTCTCAGGCTCCAGCTCTCCTGGCTTACTCACGTATATGACTGAGTTCGTGTCGTAATACAACACTCTTTCCCCGAACTGCTCCAACACACTGTAAAGTTTGAGCCTCGCATGGGCCGTCGTAAAGGCGGCGATGACTACGTTGGTCCTGGCGTTGGGTTCAACGAATTTCTCCTGGTTCTCGTATCGTAGCTCAATAACATCGTCACTCACAAAGGATGCATCGGTCACATTGTTCTCGTCGGAAGCATGTCGAAGTATTCTTCGGGTTCGGACACGAGTTTGACTTTGGTCATATTGGGCTTTTGCGCGAACTTCCCTTCAAAAACAAAAGCAAATATATTACGATCTATTACATATATGCTCACTCTCTAGCCACATATGCATGTCTATACGCTATTTCTACTTACCCCAAAACGAGTTCTGCGTCAGCTTTGATAAGGCACGTAGACCAGGGTTCTTCTCTATTTTGTTGAGATCAATAAGAACACCCTCTCGCTGATAATATTCGTCGATGTACTCTTGCCTCTTCTCTTCGGTGTCACAACCTTTGGGAAAGCCACAGGACTCCTGCTTAATTTTTAAGAAAGTGTCAATATAATCTTTAAAAAGCACATTGCTTTGTTGGGGAAAATGCCACACTTCATGAATTGCGAGCAGACGACACCCTTTCTGCAATGCTTTTTGTAACTCTAAGGTCACCCATGAACCTTGAATGGCTCGCTCTGTGTGGTTGCACGGTTCTTGACTCAGACCGTCTGCACATAGCTTGCATAGCGGAAATATCAGTTTCCCATGAGCACGATAGGGAAGGACTGGGTGGTAAAGTTGACGCGGAGGTAGAACAGTGCATTTCACAAGACCAAAATACTGTGAAATATCTCCAAAGTTCTCAGTGATAATTTCTGGATGACCGAGGGGATATTCTCCGTATTTATTACACCAAGGATAAAGTCTTGTAAAATCTATGTAGTGTATCTTCTCATCGGTTTGACATTGGTGAAATAATTTGGAAGCATTTGTGCGACCACCGTAGAAAGCATGTCTCGGTTCAAGAGGCTCCACGATTTCAAAGTTGTCGAAATAATTTTTCATTTCAGGATTGGTTTCCAATTGGTGTCTTAGATCGCATTCCCACATCTCAACCACATTGTAGTTTTGGCCTTTCAAATAACGCGTTTTCTCGAGGGTACTTTGGTGGAGATCTTGCATGGTTTGTTGACTTACAGGGTTGACCGTGTCTCTTGCGTAGCATCGGATACAACCATGCCAGAAACATCCATGGAATTCATAAACGGTATTGGACTCTGTGTGGAAACCATCGACACGATATTTACCAATGCGTTGTTCACCAAAATTACGCGAATGCTGAATGGAAAGGTTGTTTCTCTGGGCGGTGTACGCTAACCATTTAAGGGCAATAACAGATTGTTTATCTTGAGGTCGATAACCATGGGGTGGGATGATGGCGATGGAGTTTTCCTGGAGAAAGTTTTTGCGGAATACAAGATTACAGGCGGAAGCGATCGTCAAACATTTCTCGAAGGGATCAATGCCGGTGACTGAACGAAACAGTTCTCGAAACTCGAGACAACAACGTCGGAGGATGTCGACGTCTGATCGGCAATACGTGATGATTTCCTCTTGGAAGTTGAACACATAATTGTTGGCAATCAGTTCATTATACCAGACATAGAATTTAGTACGATCCCGAGGATTCATGCCGTCCGGATTGTAATACTCAGCGTCGGGAAGAGGGCCCACATAGTTCTGGTTGACTTTTGCGTTGAAATAATGTGGGAAATAGCCTTTGGCAAGTTCGTTTAGACCGAATGTTTTTGGAAAGTTTGCGAGTCTCATCGGTATGAAACACAACGAATCGACAAACTTGATATTTAACACAGGTACATTGAGTGTTAAAATCTTCGCACCGCGCATAATTACTTCGGGTACCAAACCATTCTTGTGTAGGTATTGCAGGATGAATTAGCCTTCATAGCCTTGGAAATTATGGGCCATTACTATGCTGCCGGAGTTTTGCTCTTGGAACAGCCATTCACAAAAATCATCTCTCGTATTTGGGCCACTAAACACGTTTTCGTCACCGCTCTCGTTGTGGACGACACATAAATTTGGGACGTGATCTCCGCCTTCTTGCGTGCATTCGAAGTCGAAAAATAATAGCTGGGAGTACTCGCTTTCTCCTCCTTCGTTCGGTTCTCCGGCCACAGCGGTCTCATCGTCAATTAAATTCGTATCCGATTGTGTTTGATCAGTGGTTTTTCTCTTCTTTGCCGGTTGCATGAAACATTGATGGTTTTCAGGATTTACATACTGTTGACACACAGTGCATCGAACAAGACCACAATAATGTTTTTGAGGGAGTTCGTTGGCCCTTTTCACTATACTTGATTGCAGTGTTGACATTTCACGACGGATACACAAATCGGTCGTTTCACGGACATGGTTGCTTTATGTCGATCGAAACATTCTTGGCTTTTAAAAAACCGATTGCACTCGTTACAGTGTACCCAGTTCGTTATCGGACAGTTCTGTGTATAACACAACTTGCAGGTATCGCCGCAAAGATGGTCTTCGATTTTGTCATAGCCTTTTTTACACGTGTGGCAGTATTTCTTGCGAGCCAAGAACGCAGGCATGCTTGTAATTACATCGTAATGGTTATCGTGGGCGTAAAGATAAATATGTTTTGACACTTCAGGACCAGAATAAATTATTGTATTCAAATGTTCTTTCGAGATAATGTTAATTTGGTAGTCGGTTAAATAGGCTTGAAATCGCTCGATTTCTTCAATACCACATTGTCCTAGCGGAACGTTGGTTTTCTCGTGCAATTCATGCGCCAGGTTGGTTTGTAAAGGTTTTCGATAATCTTTAATGTAAAGATAGCGTTCATCATTGTCAACTTTGGCTTTGGCCACAACAATAGCCCGAGCGATACACAAAATATATTTGTTCTGAATTCGTACGACACAGTGTTTTCTTTGCAAATACTTGTCTAGATTGGCGATATATCGCTTCTTTCTTGCACCTCCATGCGGCATCTCAACATGAATAATGTTTACGGTAATGAGGAATCGTTTAGGGTAAACGTATCGTTCGACTGAATAACTCTTTCGATTTCGGCCAAAATTCGTTCGGCAGTCAATTTCTCACGAAGCATGAACGGTAGAGAAATGGGATACTCGAGTTGAGGCGAATGCATGATGAACCGGACTTGATCTTGCATCGCTACTCCGTCTGTGACTCGATCTTAACACACTCTCAAACACTTCATGTAGATGCCTTAGGACATCAGACAAGCCTTGAACTTGCAAATTATTAAACTGGATCTTATAATCAATGCCCGTGGTCTTAAATTTCTTAACTTCACTGTAAAAACAGATTGGTTGAAACAACCAATTTGATAGGGTTCTCTCAGACTCAAATGAATTTAACCAATTTGAATGGTTAAACTAACTGAATATTTTGGTTCAAATGACCTCAGTTGGTTGTTTCAACCAAAAAATTTGGCTGTTTTAACCCATAAAAATAGGTCAATTGATGAGTCTGAGAGAACCCTATCAAATTGGTTGTTTTAACCATCTGTTTTTACAGTGTTTGACCTGCTTAACCGACTTAACAGTGAATAACGGAACAGTCTTAAGTTTCTTACTTGTTGATGCTCCATCGTTTACCTCGGCTGGCCGTTTGCGGTTGCCTTATCCCGTTTGGACATCCAACAGCTCTTCCATGTCGCGCATGGCTTCGGGCATATGGCAGGGATCATGTAACTCGGCCACAAACGAATCATTGTTCCAGTCGTTTTCGAAAAAGAGTCTCTCTTCCTCTGACCAACCAGCCATTAAATCAGTGCATATCCCACATCTCTCGATTTCTAAATCTCGCTCCAAGTTATTTGACCAGTTGATAACTCTTTGCCAAAAGGCAGCCTCCATGTGTCTTTCGTCCAATTCGAAAAGCCATTCCAACACTTCGATTTCTTCGATGAGAGTACAACCCTTGATCACATTGATAAGATCCATCACTGTAAAAAAGATATACGACAACATATTAAACTCATATAAGAATAAATGTATACAATTCAATTCACTATATATAATCACATCAATATCTTACCTTCTCAATGTCACAAATATACGTCCAAAAAATTCAAAACAAACTATATCCAACATGGTAAACTTCAGAAATCACAGGTAAAACACTATCCAGCACGGTGAAACAATTTAGGTAAAGTGATGTGGTATGTTTGTTCGGCGTTTATGTAGGCAACGCTCGCAGTGTTATTTCTTTCCGTTCGCCACGCGTTCGTCACACTAACAATACTAATTACTTTTTGTACGCAACGCTCTTTATTCTGCCTCGGATAAAAAAAACGCGCGAAGAAGAGGGAGATGTCTTCGCAGAGGTCCGACTGAAAATTCACCAATGAGGTTGAAGTTAGTGTACTATTCTATCCGTTAATCACCCAAAAGTGATCCGCATGTTGACCGAACATGCACCATTATTTCACTTCTTAATGACTTTTTAATAAGGCGGCATGCTATGCGTTCGTCACACTAACAATACTAATTACTTTTTGCACGCAACGCTCTTTGTTCTGCCTATTGTTCTATTGAAATACTAATGAGGCGGCATCCCTTTGGGCACTGGAGTGGGGGGTTACCTACTGACGTCGTATTTTTTAACACGAAGCGAGAATACTTCAGACTATAATTTATCATTCTGTTTCTCTCAGATAAAAATATTATCGTTCAAGGGCATGTCCTCCATTACGATGCCGTTGTTTTCGCCAAACTATCTAATAAACAGAATTAGCAAAGAAGACACGGACGTCAAGAGGACACCTGCAGTTTGACCGAAGAGAACTGGATTTATTGCAAAGGAAAAAACAACAAAGGCGACCTTTGTTTTTTTACAACAACTACATTGTAATTTTTTAATAGTCATATGTTTGATGCTTAAATTATGTGGTATGGACTAAGTCAAGAAAACATCCAGTGTAAAGTACTTTTGAATGCAAAGTCTCAGCTCTCGTTTTTCTTTTTAAGGTTGAATTTTTATGTTAGGATTTTTCTTTGAATTCGATATATTAACTTATGAATTGGATATTAATTTCTGGTCAGAGTTCCACAAAAATTAATTTGGAAAAATCCTTTTAGTATTTTTATAGCCATCATCACAATAATCAACTTCTAAAAAGAGCTTTACATTTCAGATAAATATGCAAACAACATAGTATAACGAAAATAATGAAAGTTAAGAATATACCGGATTTAGATACCGTTTTAACTTTGTCATCAAGTTCACACGCGTTGTTATCATTCGTGATATGCAATTTAAAACCTAATTAAAACAAGCCCTCAGAAACAGAAAATTATAACAACGTATAGTAAAGTAATTTATGAATTTTGCAAAGGAACAATGGTCATTAAGCCATGACGGGCTCTAGATATTATTTTTCATAGTACTTATCCACATATTTACATAAAAAATCAAACCAAAACAGGTGACGTTCTGGTGGGGACGTGAAAAGAGTAAAATTGCGTTGAAAGACGATGTAGCCACTAAAATGATTAAGCTTCAACCTCTCTGGCGATGTTCACGTCGTCTTGACATCCGCGTCCTCTTAGCTAAATCTGTTACACTTGGTTGCAGTTATTCCAGTTTGGTGTGTTTTTTAGGATCACGCTTTGACATGTTGGGCAGCTAATGACGGCGCATTTGGCGTGTTGTACAGACTTGGTTTTAGCGTGTTCCCGTTTTGTCCCCTCGGATGAAATGTTTTTAACATGTTGTCAATCTTAGTATAAGGATAAGAGCCAGCTCAATACACGTATAAATGTATTGACACAATAATATGGAAACATGTCAAGTTTTATTTTATTTTTGTGGGTACCGCGGTCATTTTTGTGGGTACCGCGTTGAGTTAGCTAGGTAGGGAGGTATTTAGGGGGGTTCAATATCGAAATTACAACTGTGCAATTCAGATACTCATTCGGAATTAATCGGAAAATGCCGTCCCATCGATTACAAACTATATGGTAGAAAATCTGGAAAAATGTTAACTTGACGACAAGTTCAACGTACAAAGGTCGTGTCGTTTAAGTTGGCAATGCTCGTGATCTAATTCGTGGTGTCTTCTGATCGAGCGCGTTTTAATTTTGGCTAAATAATTCCCTCTTCCTTGTGGTAGAATTTACATTAAAGGTAACTAAAGTTGTATCTTTCTCGTTTTCACTTATTTTATACTATACTAGGTATTTCTTTGATCATAAAATTATGTGCTTAAGCTACTATGTGTTCATATTGTCTGTGACTGTTTTTGTTGCATATTTCTTCGTCAAATTCAAATGTTATACAGTATATCCTTCTGACAGTTTCAGGTGAGGAAGTCAGTCTATTAATTTGGCGACAATGCTGTTAAACAGTGTATAGCAAATAATTGACCGCTATAATGTTTGCATAAGGTAAACATATTTATGCAGTAATTGGAATGGCTTGAACAATATTTTTTACATGTGAATTGTTTGTATGGTTGCATTAAAGTCATTAAAGGTTCTGTAAATAAATATGTTTTGTTGTTAACTGATGTTCCGGGTGAAGTGTCATATAAATCCCGAAATGACGTCACTATAGACTATCGGTAGTAAAATTCGAAATTAAAATCCGCTATTATTTCTAAAATAAAGCATTATCGTAAGAGTTACTTTACTTTATACTTTATACTTTATTAAGTGTTCCCAACAGGGCTTTTAAGCACTAATTTACAAATGTAAAATCTAAAACCTAGTTTCTAATAACATGGCATAATATATTTACAAAAGTTAAAATACTGTTTTAAGAAAGTGGTGTTTAAGTTTAGATTTAAAAATACTTAGTGACTTTGCACTCTCAATGTCATCTTCTAAGTTATTCCATAACTTAACAGCTCTATACTGAAGACCTGAAGCTGATTTACAAAGTGGTATTTGTAAGAGCCCGCTGCTACGGGTTTTACGAGAATGTATTTCGGACCGTTTAGAAAACTTATCGCATAAGTACGAAGGAGCAAGGACATTCATACATTTATAAGTCATAATTATAACTCTCTAAACAAAATATGTTCTTTGATTGGTAGCCAATTCAACTGACGCAGAACATGCGTAATATGATCATATTTCGTTGTCTTAGTAACTAATCTACCAGCAAAATTCTGAACAGATTGAACTTTTTTAACATTTGTGGCTGATGTGTTTAACCATACCGAGGAGCAATAGAACAGTTTACTGAAGACTGAAGTTTTGATGATTAAACAGAGTGTATTGTGATCAAAACTATCCTTTACCCGATTGATTTGGCAAAGTTTCGATATACACGAGGAGACAAGTTTGCCTATATAGTTAAATGAGAATCAAATGTGATTCCCAGATCCTTCACAAAAGACTCTGGCTTAATCTGCTTCCCTAGGAATGAAAGTGACATCTGGACGGGTAGCCTTTGTAACAGCTGACGCGTGCCCACAAGTTCTTCCGGTCAGGTAACTTCTAACCATTTTTGGTTGAAGGGGAGGCACCCATGTCACGTAACTTTTGCAGTAATATAAGGTGACTTATGCTATCAAATGCTTTGGATAAATCTAATAGAATAAGCGCAGACAGCATTTTATTATCCATTGCTTCCAAGAATGTATCGCTGACAAGGATGTTCAGTGTTTCTGTGGAGTGATATTTTCTATTGCCACTTTGATGGGTTAGTATTAGGTGTAGGGTTAGGGTTACTAGGATTAGGGTTATGTTGGGGTTAGGACTATGTTTTAAATTCGGATATTTATATGAAACGTCAGCCGATGTTCCTGTCATGGTATCAATAAATGAACTTATAGTGAATAATTAGCTGTAGAAATTGCATTTACAAATTATTTTTTGGTTTAGAAACCAACTACGAATATTTAACACTTATTTACTGGGACCGAGGGAAACGGTATGTGGTCCCAGTATGTGGTCCCAGTATGTGGTCCCGAGACCGTCGATGAAAACAGAATGTCAAAACACTGCTTTCCAAAGGTCCCAGTAAATAAGTGCTTTATTATCATACCAAGTGTCAAAGAAAAAAAACAAAAAGTAATGTGACTCCTATCACATTTTAAAACTCTCAATTGCAGATCAAACAGATAAAACACACTTTTCCCTTTTCCAATGGTTTTCTATTAAACAAATTTACAATTAACAAAATATCAAACTTACAACTATCTATTACACAAAGTTTCACTTACCAGACTGTTCGAACTATTCCATTTTACATTCACTCTACGAATACAAACACTACAAATACTGCAAACAAAATGGTTGTCCTTTTCTCGACATCTATTTTGGTGCCAAATCCCCCGCTACCTCACGTACCGGAAATTACTTAAATATGAACTATACCGGACGGTAGCCACACCAGCCCCTAAATTAAATGTATTACAGCATTTGATTTATCATCTATACTATCTGCTACTGCTTCCGATGATTATAAACAATATTGTTCCTGTGCAACTCCATGTTGTCACAATCATGTACTATTCATTCACATTCGTCTTCTTGCATCTCCAATAGACATAACTTCGAAATTGGGCGTGTAAGAATAACATTGTTCGTGCTGAGCTCTCCTTTACGTTTTTTCTGCGAGCTTGTGGCAACTGTTGATGCGGTCTTTACCTTTGCAGAACGCACCAATCCATCTTTACCAGCTATTACTTTCATCACCCTGGCAAGTGGCCATGTAGCTCTCGTATATTTCTCATCTGCTAAGAGGACTACGTCATCGACTCGAAGGTTACGTTGCTTAGTGTTCCATTTCTTTCTTTCCAAAAGTGTGGGAAGATATTCCTTCGTCCAGCGACGCCAGAATATATTGGCCAAATATTGGGCTTGTCGTCACCCTCTTCTACAGTAGAGGTCACTTTTACCAAAGGTACCAGGTGGTAAACTCGAACCCGGACGCAAGTGTAACAGATGATTGGGTGTGAGCGGTTGCTCGTCCATATGGTATCACTATTACGCGAGAGAGATCTTGAATTTATGATGTTGACTGCCTCTGCCATGACGGTGGACAGAACTACATCGTTAACCAGTTGCTCTTTTAGGGTGGCCTTGTCGAATTGAGCGGATCATCCTTTCCCAAACACCACCCATGTGACTGGCTGCAGGCGGATTAAACACCCATTTTATCTCTCTTTATAAACAAAATCCATTGATCTTGTGTTCATCTCATCTCCTCAACTCCTCTTTCAGTTCCTTTTCTGCGCTAGTGAAGTTGGTGCCATTGTCGCTACGAATTTCTTCTGGACATCCTCGAATGCTAATAAATCGTCTCAAAGCGTTGATCATAGAGTCCGTGTCCAACGAATGAGCGATTTCTATGTGAATAGCACGCATTGTTAGATACGTAAAGAGACAACCATATCTCTTGACAATAGACCGACCTTGCTTGACCATAAAGGGTCCGAAATAATCGATGCCCACATTTGTAAATGGTGATTTATTTGGCGTGATTCTATCCGGAGGAAGATTGGCCATGGACTGTTCTCCAGGACGCGCGTTTCTTCTTCTGCATTCTTTGCAAATTCTTATTGTACGTCTCACGGCTGATCTTCCCTTGCTAATCCAGAATTTATACCTTAGAGACGAGAGAACTGATTCTTGACCCATGTGGCCAACATCTTGATGGTAGCTCTGAATTATCAAATCAACGACATGATGCTTGTACGGGATGATAATAGGATGCTTCATGTTCACATCAATTGGAGCATTCGCCAGGCGACCGCCGACTCTTAATAAACCGTATTTAAGCTGTGGGTTCAACCGATAGATCGAATGTCCAGCTTTTTTAATAGATTTATTTCCTGATCTATTGCTTGTACCGTGGTCCATACGTGTGAGTAATTTCAACACTTCTGGAAACGCAGATAGTTGAACATAGCGTATTACTTCATTTTCCACGTTTCGAATCTCTGCAAGGGTCAGGTGACGACTTGTTTCCCGCAACTTTCCACGAAGATAATGTTTGTATCGTAACAGCCATACCACGGATCGCTTCAGCTTCCACCAGGATGAATAATACTTAATGATCTTTTCTAAATCGTTATTGTTGACTGTAATGGCATAAACTTGAGCTTCCTTTCTTACTTCAGGATCTTCATCCATTATCTGGGGAATTTCAATCATGCTTCAATCCAAGAACTTTCTTCCTTCCATAGAAACTGAGGGCCTTTTAACCACCGGTCGTCCAATTTCATACCCTTCGATCCATCATCAGCTGGGTTTAAATCCCTATTCACGTATCTCGATTCACTTGGGGATGATTCACTGTGTATGACCATCAGACGATTTGATTCGAACGTGTGAAACCTTTTAGATTCATTATTGACGCACTTCAACCCGGATGTGGAGTCCGTCCAATAACAAACCCTTTGAAGTTCCACTTCAAGCTCCTCTCGGATTAACGCCTTCAATCGAACAGAAATAACAGCAGCCGTGAGTTCCAACCTAGGTATCGAAATCTCTCGGACTGGAGCTAGTCGCGCCTTCCCCATTACAAATGCACAATGGATTTGGTGTCCATTCGTGTCGACCATACGGAGATACGCTACGGCTGAATATCCCTGACGTGATGCGTCGGAGAACAGATGTAATTGGACAGTTTTAATTCCGCCAAAGCCTTCGGGCTTGAAACATCGATCCACTTGAATTTGCGTCAATTTCTTCAGATCTTGTAGCCAACGTATCCACTGCATTTTCTGATTTTCTTCAAGCTGGTCATCCCATCCAAGTTTCATCCTGCAGAGCATTTGTAATAACAGCTTGGCCTTCGTTGTATATGGGGCTAGAAATCCAAGAGGATCAAACACCGAATAAATTCCTCTTCTTGTTGTTGGTTTCGTGTTTACCACTGCCAATCTTTCATCGGAAATCTCCCATAAAAATTTGTCATCTTCTATATTCCATTGCATACCAAGGGCACTCTCGGTGGGTAGCTGTTCTAGTTCCAAATTTGCTACGGATTTGGCTCTTTCAAGTTCAGGAATTGCTGCTAAAACTTCTCTGCTGTTACTGTACCATTTCGTTAATCGAAAACCTCCTCTCACTATCAATTCTCGGAGCTGTTCCACCAGATTAATGGCTTTGTGTGTTGTGCACGTTGACTTCGTCAAGTCGTCCACATACATATTCTTCTTAACGGTATCTGCAGCTTTTGAATCGATCCCTTCGTTCTCCAGATCAGCTGTTTTCTTCAGACAGAAGTTGGCAACACTTGGGGACGATTTTGCACCGAACAGGTGTCTAACCATTCGATATTCTTCTGGTTCCTGAGAAAGGTCTCCACCTGGCCACCATAAGAACCTCAGGGCGTCGTAATCTCTTGGTTCCACCAAAACTTGGTGAAACATCGCCTCTATATCTGCTACTAACCCGATTCTTTCTTGTCTAAAACGACTCAAGACACCAACTAGCTGATTGACCTTGTGAAAGCTGTTTATTCAAAGATGTATGTCTATGTATGGCTGCGCAGTCGAATACGACTCTCACTTTATCTGGCTTCAAGCGATGAACTACAGGATGGTGTGGAAGATTCCACACAGGTCGGTCATTCGGATTTAGCTCTTCATTTGGAACCTTTTCGGCGTATCCTTGATCGATGTAGTCACACAGGCTTGTTTTGTACTTTGATAACAAAATTTCATCCTTTAGAAGTCGCCGTTTCAGCAGCTGACACCGTCGTTCTACCATGGACTTGTTGTTGGGTAAATCCGGTGGATAGCACTTCCACGGTGTCCATTTACCTTTTGCAGTGATCTTTCCATGATCTCTAAGGCCATTTTATCTTCCAGCGAAGGGCACTGCTTGCTGTTCACCAACGAGTCTCCAAAGTCTGTTTTCCATAGACTTTCTAGTTGTTTCTGAAGAACCTCACCTTGTGTTTCAGGTCCATGTTCTTCATCTTGTGACGATGTTAATTCAACAGGATTTGGCACTTCTTCGTCATCCTGCCTTTGACCAACGTAGTTTGAGCTCTTCTTCTTTTCATTTGGTTCTTCGTCGTTCCGAAATCCTTGTTTTAGAGTTTCACCTTTCACTGCCCTGTCCTCGTCAAAATTTATCTGCTGGTTCATGACCATCGTTTGAAGGAAATTAACGGAACAATGCTGACTTTCTTTTCCTCCACCAACTGATCCATTACAGTCCAGTCTAGACTGTAACGTACTGCTACAGGCTCACTCTCTTCACCCACTCTGTACTCAAGAGGCAGGAATAGTCGCGGATTTTCTTTCAAGCCAATGATCAACATGATGTTGCGATCATCTACTTCATATAGGTTGATATTCACCAAATGCGCACTGTAAATTCAAAAGAGTCGTTTTGACCCCAAGGAGTCATTTCAGCACCTTTCCTCGAAGGGTCATTTTGACCCTTCAAGGAGTGGTTTTGACTCTAAGGGTTGTTTTGACCCCAACATGGGGTCAAAATGACACTTTAGAGGAATCCATGAACTCTTTCTAGGAGTTATAGGACTCCTGGAGGAGTCGATGGACTCTTTGTTAGAGTCATAGCACTCTTTGTTGGAGTCACAGCACTCTTTGTTGGAGTCCGAGGACTCTTTGTTAGAGTCATAGCACTCTTTGTTGGAGTTATTATGCTCTTTCTTGGAGTCATTGTAGTTTTTCTTGATTTGTGGATAAGTTGAGGTAAAAATTGGTGATTAAATATATAAAATTATTCTATTAAAAATATTTGAATATAAAAATATTTGAATAATTATGAACTATTCTGTATTCTGTTTTAGTAATGCATGAAAAACAACTGAATAGCTGATTTCACTAATATCATAAATGAAATTGAATGCATCATTGTCTTTATATATGGTTGTCTACACACCAAATCTGTCTAACAATACACCAATCTGGTCTAAAATAATGCTGAAATCCTCAGGCTCCGCCAAAAGCTGACAACTCTGAACATGGTATCAAAAATCAGAGTGACACGTGATGTTATGGCGCAATATTTCGTATTCGTCGCTTCGCGATTTTACATGTTTTGCGTGCGAAGAGAAGCTCGTATCTTTATAACTTTATTTGACGTATGAAACCTATCTAGAAGCGAGATGAAATACGTATTGATCCACTGGACTTCTACCAACTAGACGACTATCCTTGCTAAAGATTTTGTTCGCGATTATGCTCGTTAATCCGAGGAAAGAAGCCAGCCATGCAGTTGATCACTGTTGTTTTCACAAAGCAGCTGTTGCAAACGGTCAAACCGCCTGAAGGTGGCTGGAAAGCGTATCTGGGGCGCGTGATTGCTGCGACTGGTGAGTTGTATATAATTTGTTAATGACTTTGGTGATAATCTACTGCTCTCTTAATGTTTAATAATACTTAAATCTGTGTTTCATAATTGCGAATCACCATTAATTTTGCACGCCATTGACATTATTCGTCGAGTGAGTCGCTGTTGAAACATTTATATTGATCAGCTTTCGTCAATTGCTCATAAGACCTTTGGAAGTTTGCTGAAAAGGTCTTATGAGCCAGTTTAATAAGCCCCTGAAGGCTGAAGTAAAATGCACCAATATTACTGTACTAGAACTGTTTATTATATTAAATCTTGCTCTTCATCAAAGCAATTAAACTGATTTAATTCTAAGAGAAACTAGTTGCTGGTTGGCACTTAGTTATGACAATGTTGAAGTTATAGTGAAGGAAAACTTTGAGTGTGAAGATGCAACTGAGATGGGTTGTGAAAAATATAACTTCAAGGCCTAACAGTTTAGTGGCTGGAATTTAAGCCACAGCTCTTGGGGTTATGGAGTCCTATGACAGGAGCTTGGCAACAAGTTCGGTATTATATGATGGTGGTATTATGCCATTATGAAGTGAATGGATATTTTACTGAGAATATTTGGCATTTACACCACATTAATTGGATGACATACAGGTATTAAAGTTATAGTGAAGGAAAATTATAAGTGTGATATACATTATAAACCGACTGGAACCAGTTAAGAAAAATGCAACTACAAGACTAGCCTGTGTCACATCCCTGACTCGTCTTGGTACGAGTAAGTACGAGTACTTACTAACTAGGCTTCCTTATGGCCCTTCTACACGATACAATTCATCGTATACGATTGTCATTCTGGCATACATTGTTGTATACGATTGTCGTACTGGTGTATGTAATTGTTTGCACACAACATAATTCTTGTTTCTGATTCGATGGTGAATGTTGACACGCGTGTACAGTTTGATCACATACACCAAGATGACAATCGTATACGACAAATCGTACCGTGTACAGATGGTCCTTTAAGTACTTTAGTCTAATATAGTTATGCATTCCTGTTTAAAACCATCAGGAGCCACCTTAATTGAGTGTAAATGCCAAATATTCTCAGTAATAAATCCATTCACTTCATTCGTGGCATTTCCACCATGGTCGCGTACAGGAAAATACTGAACTTGTAGCCAATCTCCCGTAGTTCAGGCGGTTAGTGTGCTGGTGTACTGTATATTGCCAGGGTCGCAGGTTCAATTCCCAGTATTATCTAGTTTGAATTAGTTGAGGAAATATTGAAATAATATGTATTTCCCCCTGTACCGTAATTTAGAGAGTGAGATTTTACATTATACTGTATCTGTCAAGTTTTTGCATGGCATATTGAAGTGATATGTAGTTTCTTGTGACCGACACAATGTGCTATTTGCACATAGAAATCTATTACCGGTACTGTAATTGATGAAGACTTCCAATTTATTGTCAGCCTTATTTGGAAATATATTCTGTCCCAGTTATCAGTCACAGGGAAAAGCAAGGAAGGCCATCCTGCTCTGGACTGTGTGAAGGTCAAACTAATAATTGGTCAGAAATTGGCTATACATTAATTAAAAAATTGAAATTGGTTATAATTACATTACAGCAAAAGATTGATTCACTAAGCAGAAAATGCAATCAGATTATAATAAATATTAGTGCCCACCACAAAACATGGATAAAAGCCAGGATATACAGTAATGTATGAAAAATGTACGAAAGGGATTCACAATTAATGCTCAGAGTGCCGATAACTTACTTTAGAACTTTCCTTGGAAAAAATATGTGTTGTTATACATGTGTTTAAATTTTAACAATAAGAGACCTATTATGCCTCTCTCAAAAAGTCCCCTCAAGTCTTTAATAATACCAGGTTTTTGTTGTAATCTAAATTTAGTAACACCAAAGCCATTGGATAATTATCATTCAATGGCATCAAGACAACAAACTTAAACTAGTGGTCTGTCACCAATGCTAATTGGCTATGCTACTATAGGTCTATTTGTGATAGACCAGTTTTGAAAATCAAAACAATGCAGAAACTTTGCAGTTTGTCTTTATTTTCATATTTTAAGTTTGACTGACTAGTTTGTTGATACAAAAACAATTAACTTGTGATGAGCATTAGACAACTTGGCTTGCATAGAACACTTGTGCCTTGTTGTGTAATTGTTAAATTGACTGGTACCGTATGTACAGTATATCTGCCTAATTTATCACTATGGTTCTGGATTATAGGTCAATGTTATAGGTCAAGTGAGGGGTTGATTCTGCATTCTCATCTCTATTACTTCTCTTTCATTATTTCCTTTCAAATAAAAAAGTAATTAACAAAAGCAAGTTTTTAGAGCTACAGTGCTGTACCTCTTCACTTGAATTTTTTAAAAATACCTCTAGAAATATCTCTTTTATACCTGTAGGACTATATCCCTCTTATTAATATTTTAAAATTTATATATTTATTTATTTTCAGCTCATGTCCTGAAGCACTTCTATAAAGCAACAGAATACACCAATGAGGCAACAATGGCATTATGGCACAAACATGGAGAAATGAAAGGCGTGCAATTGGTAGGAAGATAAAGGATGAAAACAGTTAAAACATTTTATTGAAACAAAACATTGATATTTGATAATATAACTGAAAATTTCATGTTTTATAATGTTAATTGAATTTTTAGTGAAAATTGACACTACGTTTAGTTATTTCTTGCAAAACTCTTCCAAAGTCTTTGACACATTGACTCATGCCTTCATTAGATCTATACATGTAATTCCTCTTATGAATTAGTACAGAGTAACTAGGTCCACAGCTTAGCAGGAAATAAATAAATGTAGTGTTTCAACCGAATATCGTTACTTAGTTTTAAATGGGCTTTTAGTGAAATATGTGTGAGTTCCTAAAACATCATGTTAATCTGGGCATGATAATATCATGTTTACCTTGATTAGGAACGATAATGTACTATTGAGAAATATGCTTAAGTAGATTTTAAAACCTGCCAGTATAGTATGTTGTTGACATATTTAGTTAATAAATTATTGAAAATATTGACATATTTAGTTAATAAACTATTTTACACAATCTCTATTTTTGTTTCTGTGTATATGCAATATGCATATTTGTGTATATGCAATATGCATGTATCATTCAAATTACAGGAATCATTCAAATAACATTGTTAATTTGCACAACTTGTTATAGAGTATAATGAACTTCATAAAGGATACCAATGACTCTTCAAAGGAGTAGAAATGACCCAAAAAGGATAAAATTGACTCCTTAAAAGGTGTCGTCTGACCCTACATAAGTGTAGAAATGACCAAAAAGAAGGGTCAAAATGACTCCTTCGAAGGTGCCGTCTGACCCTACATAAGAGTAGAAGTGACCCAAAAGAAGGGTCAAAATGACTCCTTCAAAGGTGTTGTCTGACCCTACATAAGAGTAAAAATGACCCAAAAGAAGAGTTAAAATGACTCCTTTAAAGGTGTCATCTGACCCTACATAAGAGTAAAAATGACCCCAAAGAAGAGTTAAAATGACTCCTTTAAAGGTGTCGTCTGACCCTACATAAGAGTAGAAAGGACTCCTTCAAAGGTGTCAAAATGACTCCTTCAAAGGTGTCAAAATGACTCCCTCAAAGGTGTCAAAATGACTCCTTCAAAGGTGTCAAAATGACTCTTGTAAAGGGTAGAAATGACTCTTTAAAGGAGTAGGCCAAAAAGGAGTCAAAATGACTCCTTCGAGGTGTCGTCCTGGGGTCAAAAAAATGACTCCTTCAAAGGAGTCAAAATGGCTCTTTTGAATTTACAGTGTGGCCAGTTCTTTAGGTCTTCCTTTGTTGGAATGCAATGTTCTGAAATTGGAAAGTTCTTGACTGTCCGAACATTTGCTAGCTGAACTGAGGGTGTTTCATCCATGGATTCCACCACTATGTCTACAACTTGACTCTCGACATTCTTTGATCCCGTCATTCCCGTCAGTGTGAAGTTCATCTCTTTGCCATGTGATCCCAATTTCTTTGATAGCTGTTCATGGCACAGTGTCACCTCGGACCCACTGTCTAATAAGGCGTACGTTTTAACCTTATTATTTCCGTATTTAGCTTGAACCTTCACAGGAATAACGCCAAGGCAAACTCGCGATTCGCCAGCCCCAGTTGCAGCAATCACTTTATCAGCACCGTTGACTTCACTACAGGAGCTCTGTCCTCCCTGATGTTCAGAAGACCCATCCCTTTCTACTCGTTTGTTTGGATATTTCCCATCTTTCTCTGTGTCAGTTGTCTCCTCAGAGTGTAACAATGTATGGTGTTCCTTTCCACAACCACGGATTTGGCATCGGAAATGTTTCTTTAGACAGGTCCTTGCATAATCACCAGCTCTAAGACATTTAAAACAGAGAGCTTTTCCAGTTACAACTTTCTTTCTCTCTTGAAGTGACAACAACCGGAATTTGTCACATTTCCATACTCCATGTGGTCCAGAGAAAACTGCACAGCCTCTTTGCAGGGATTTGCGGCTTCGTTCATCACTTCCTTTGGGATGCTTCGATTGGTCTTTCTTTCCGATTCCAGCAGCTAGTGCAAATTTTTCCTTGAATCGGCCACTCTCATTTCCCTTGTATTTCCCTTTGTCTCCTTCCTTTGTTCCTGCAATCATGCTGAGGTCATCTCAAAATTCATTGTTCAACAGCGTGGCTTTTCTCTTGATAAACTTTAGAAAATCTTTAAATTTTGGTCTGGATCCAGCTTCAAAGATCTTGCCAGCATCTTCAGTCCATTTAGCTCGCATGAAAATGGGCAGCTTCCTGTTGAGTTCTCTCAAGGTATTCATGTGATTCAAATCACTGACATATTCTGGACCCATTCCCTTCAGTGTCCGATTGGTAGAATCAAGATGTCTTGCAAACTCGAGTAGAGACGATCCATCGGCTTTCTTCAAGTTGGATAGCTCCACAAGCTTCTTTATGTGGGCTCTTGCTATGATGTGGGGTTACCAAAGTTCTCGTTCAGAGCCTTTTTTTGCTACATGGTATCCTTCTTCAGCAGGTAGATTAACACAGGTTTCAATAGCTTCCCTTGCTTTGCCATGCCAATGTTGAATTAAGAGCTGCAACCTTTACTCTTCATTATCGTTGTTCTTCTCTAAACAAGTTTCAAAGTTGTGTATGAACGAGATATACTTAATAGGATTCCATTCAAAATGCATATACTCTATATTCGGTGTGGCAACAACTTGCTTCAAAGCCTTTCTATTTTCCATGCTTGCATCGGTTTTCTGTTCGACTTGTACTTCTCTTTGTTGATTCCATGGATTTGAGATTGTTGTATTTATGTAGGGACTCCAGGTAGAATTACACAGTCGGTTATGAAGGCTTGAATCTTGATGTGGTTGTACTAACTGAGGCATTCCTCTAGCCACATAATAAACACTTGATGGAAATGCTGTACCCTTTGTAGTACAGGTGGTTGAGATTGATGGGATTCTCTGTTGAAATGTTGCTGTACTTGGCTCCATTACAGTGGAAGAACTTGATGCTGCTGTTGCATTTCCTGCTGGCCTTGGAATTCCACTTGAGAATACTGAAGTATAAGTATGTTGATTGCCTTGATTTAATTCTGGTATTAAGCCATATCCAAATCCCTTTGATGGACTGGTATTGGTCAACCCTGTACTTCTTATTTCAGGTTGAAAGTGTTGCCCTGACAACCTAATATCTCCCTTCTTCTGGGTCTTTCTCATAGATTGGATTGATGGGAATTCTTTCCTTTCAAATTCATACCTTTCATCAATATCGCCTAATTCTTGCTCTTTCTCCTCTAGAATAGTTTATTCACAGATATTAAGACTCACCATAGCTTCTTCTCGTTTCATTTGTACTTCCAACATTTCACTTTCATTCTGCAACTCCAACATTTTTCTGGCTATTTCATGCTTTTTTGTAGCCTGCTCCACTTTCAATTGAGCAAGTACTAATTTATACCTCTTCCTGGATAAAGTCGATAATCCAGAACTTGCAATTGAAGATTTACTTCGGATTGAAGCATTTGACAATAATACCAAATCAACTTTTCCTTCTCTATTTACTCTTTGTCTCCAGGACTTTATTATGGTATCAAACTCAGTCCATATTTTTATTTGCTCTTCATACACATCATCAGCATTTTGAATTTCGGATTCACAGTCTAATACATCTAAATATTTATCATGCGTACTTACGAACTCCTGCCTGCTTATGATATGATGCCAAAGTCTTATTCACTTCGACCAATTTCCCATTCGATCTGATAAGTGCTTCGACTTCCTTTCGAGTCTTTGTTAAATTACCAATATAACCTGAACGAGACTTGTATAAATTATGCGCTCTCTCAGCTCTATCACCGTCCAAATCTCTTCTTTTACTTGGAACTTTTAAACGATATCCTTTGCCAAGCACATATTTATCCTTTGCGGCTCCATGCTCTGATCTCGTACTCCCCTTGTCCTCAATGATCACTTTTGACGATAATACATCTCCAGTCCCCTGAACTTGGGGCCACGAACGAACGGACATATTGACGTCGAACTAGTCCTTCTATCTTTCGCAACCGTTTACGAAGAAGTCTGAAAAGTTAATGTGACTCCTATCAGATTTTAAAACTCTCAAATTGCAGATCTAACAGATAAAACACACTTTTCCCTATTCCAATGGTTTTCTATTAAACAAATTTACAATTAACAAAATATCAAACTTACAACTATCTATTACACAAAGTTTCACTTACCAGACTGTTCGAACTATTCCATTTTACATTCACTCTACGAATACAAACACTACAAATACTGCAAACAAAATGGTCGTTCTTTTCTCGACATCTATTTTGGTGCCCAATCTCCCGCTACCTCACGCACCGGAAATTACTTAAAGGGAAATGGCAATAAAAGATGTTGTTGTTTCATTTGAAAGAACATTAAAAATGATATATGAAGACCTTTTACAGATTTTCCATATCGTTCTTGGTTCTGTAAATATTTCACTTCTTTTTAACAAAGAACATTGAACATTACGCCATCTTGGATATGCATAACCATCCTTGGATATGCGTGACGTCACAACCAGGGTAGATATGTTTTTTATATCAGCAATTATCGAGTCATTATAGATGCTAAATCGTAGTTGTTTTGGGTGTTGTATACTTTTAAGTGAACTAGCAATCTATTTGAACGCATTCCACTGATATTTGGGCAATTATTTACAACTTTTAGAATGTTTACCCAGGTTTTGACGTCACTTAATTAGATCTAATTATAAAACAAGATGGCGGATTGCAGATATTTTTGTTCACAGATATTTCAAAAATTAAGGAAGTTACGGGGAAATTTTAAAAGGTCTTCATATATTATTTTAAATGTTCTTTCCCTTTAAATATGAACTATACCGGCCGGTAGCCACAAGTAAAGACATGAAATATTTTATTCTTCAAACATTAAATTAAATACAATTAAGGCGAAAGGAGAGTTCATTCTAAAGGTTGCATTTTCACATGGTATTTCACAAGATTTTTTCATTATATATTGACGGTCGACAACATATTATTGCCCTCTCAGAGCTATTGCAGGGGAAACCGCTAAATTTCGTCATTTTCATGTGATATACTCTCGACCAATGACACTAGAAAAAGGGAACTTTGACACTTGGTATATAATAATGCTTGTTAACAATTGATTGTAACTGCAGTGTTTCAGTGTTCGCAGTTTCGGAAAATACATTCAAGATATTTGATTCACAATCAAGTGACCTATATGCAATGCCGTGTTTTTCTGGCAGCTGTGTTTTTCTTACTGTTGAAATCCTTGAGCATCTAAAATTATTTTTTTAAATTATTTCACCACTGAAAAGTTGTATTCCATTTGAAATAAAAGGTGTCTCAGTCACTTTGGCCAGTATTGATAACAAAAATAAAGTCAATGACCAAAGGCTCCCAAGTAATAATAAAGTGCCAAGATTACAAACATCATTAAGACGATTTCAGCATTATAGAATAGTTCCTTTCTGTGAAAAAGTTTTTTTGTTGTTGACAGATGTTCCTAACATGGTATTATTAGATGAGAAAACTTATGCCTTAACCTATAGTGAATCATTAACTGGTGAATTATCAATATGACATGTAATAATGGAACCTATATGTTTGTCTTCAAAGTTGATTTTACAAATTTATCCTCTGCTGATTTATTAAATCTGCACACTATATATCTTAGTTATCCACCATGATAAAATATCAACACTTTGTTTATGCACCCTCTATAACAAATATTGTGATGTTTGTCCTTGATCAATCTATCAGTACAAGTGTCTATGAAATGAAAATTTGCCCCAGCTTTTAATGATTGTATTTGAAAGAACATGTAAAATAATGAAAAATAGCTTTTACATGACTTTCGTAACTTATGTCGTTCTTGAGTTACATTTCATGTAACTTGATATATGACGTCACAAGATGGACACAGCATTATAGCAAAACTCAAAAACAGGCTAATCTTTCGATTGGCTTGACTAAACTGGCTCAAACCATAAACTTACTGAGTCAACAAGACTCAGCTTTGAGATTTTTGTTATTAGGTTCCCATGGTAACAGATTCATTCCATAAACAATATGTTGTACTTTTCGTATTTGCAGTTACTTTTTTATTGTTTTAAACAGTATTGTTGCATTGGAAATCATTGAAAAAGGATGTGAACTTCCTAAAACTGAATAATTTGCTGTAAACGTGGTTGAAAACAAAGAATTAATATAAAGGAAGAGAGTAATCTGGAAACTTTGTTACCATAGCAACCACATTAGAACCATGACAATGTTTAGTTTTCTTGATTGAGTAAGTTAACAAGGTTTGAATCTATTTAGTCGAACCCAGGCTTGGACTGGCCATTGTGCCATCTTGTGCCAGAACAATGGCATTTTGTGGCAGCACAATGGCTGGCCATTGTTCTGGCACAATGGCCAGTCCTAGCCTGGTCAAACCAGTCTGAAGATATGCCTGATTTTCAGTTTTGGTGTAATGCTGTGTCGATCTTGTGACGTCACAGCTCAAATTATACTAGAAATACGTATACGCAACAACCCTCGCCCGCTTACTGTTTGAAACTTGTATAGCGTACGTATAGTTGCAAACAGTATTTTAATTCTTATACATGTACATCAAAATAAATAACATAAATACATTAATGGTAATAGTTAAAGTATAAACAGACACTATTGGCTGTTGAAGGAAGAAAGTGCATCTTTTTCATAGGGGTGCATATACAGTAGAACCTGAGTTTCATGACCACCCCTAAAATTGCGAAGAAAAGTGGTCGTAAACGACAGATGGAATGGCAAACGTACGCAATGCGTACGTTTTCTACATTCGTCATCAATGGCGGTCGCAGTGAATTTCGCTCTGCTGATTATTATTCTTACAAATGTCAAAAGGCCATAATTTGCCAGTGCAAATTCGGTATGTTACTCGTTTAATGGTGATGTGCAAGATGTTCAGTCTTCCCGAATAAATACATCAATTTGGGCGTACAAGCTTCAAACGAAACTTAGTATGAACCGTTGGTCATATGGTGCTCTGATTACGCTGCTTCTCTTTATGGTGATATAGAGACTTGTCCTGGTCCACGAACAACCTGTTGTAGCTGTAACAAATTGATACGAGAGATTCAGAGTTCTGAGCGTTGCTTTGCCTGTGATAGGGATTCACATTTGAAATGCCTTGTGGATGAATTTGAGTTTGGACAAGAAAAGCTGTTTTGTCGCCATTGTGTAAACACAATTGGCATACAACAGCAAGATGGCTCAACAATGTTACCTGCGGAAAGTCATTATACCGACGTAAATTTATTCCTGGAAGCAAGAGGATTTAAGGTATTCCATCAAAATATAAATGGCCTTCAATAAACTTACATTTGTCGACTTAATGATGAAGGAAACGAAAAACAAATTTGACATCTTAGGTATTACTGAAACACATTTACATAAAGGGATTTCGGATCAAGAATTGAAAGTTGACGGCTATACACTTATAAGAAAGGATAGAAAAACTGGTGGAGGTTGGGGTGTTGGCTGTTTTATTCCTGATGATATTGGTTGGCAGAGACGACGGGACTTAGAAAATTGACAATATCGAAGCAATTTGTCTCGAAATTTTCATTAAAAATTTAAGGTCGCTCCAAATTGGTATAATTTATAGACCTCCAAATACTTCATCATACCTTAGCTCAGACTTTGAATGTACTTTTGATGATATGTTAGACACTTAGACACACGTGTCTCTGACGGCAAGGAAACTATTATAATGGGGGATCTAAATGTCAATTATAGGAAAAACTCTGACAATAAGGAAATAAAGCGGCTTATCAAACTGTACGGGTTAAAACAAGTAATACAAAAGCCAACGAGAATAACAAAGAACTCCAGCACTTTTATAGATATAATTGCAACCACTCAAGAAAATAATGTGCTAAAACATATAACATGCGACTACTCCATTAGTGATCATGACTTAGTTGGGGCTATTATAAAGAAAAATAATTACAAATTCCCGCGTAGAACAATATTGAAGAGAAACTATGCAAATTACAATAAACAGTGTTTTATTGAAGATTTGTATAATCAATCATGGGAAGCAATCGTGCGTGAAGTTAACTTGGAAAATGCGTGGGACTGATTTAAGAATCTTTTGAAATCAGTGATTGATAAACATGTCCCTTTTATCGAGAAAAAAATCAGAGGGAGAGACTGTCCATGGCTGAGCAGCGAGATAAAAGCGAAAATAAACGAACGAGATCACTATTTAAGAAAATCCCGAAAGTCCGGTAAAGAATTTCACTGGTCTACATATCGACACTTGAGAAACATAGTAACTCGTATGATCAGAAAGAACTGATGTGGTTTGAAAGCTATCTGTTTGATAGGAAACAATTCGTCCAATACGATGGTCATAGATCCGAAACCCAGCATATTCCATGCGGCGTTCCCCAAGGTTCTATTTTGGGACCCCTTCTGTTTGTTATTTTGATTAATGATATGGGAACTGTTCTGAAGCAATGTGAACATATTCTTTATGCAGACGACACGGTGCTCTATACTGCTGGAAAACGGTGTGAGCAAATTGAACAACATCTAAATGACGACCTTGCTTCAATCGCTAACTGGCTTTGGGAAAATAACTTGATTGTAAATTTAAAGAAGACAAAGACTGAGTGCATGTTATTTGGTACACATCAGAGAACCTCCAAAGTAAAATCAATGGAAATCAGAATGAACGGTGTTAGTATTACAGAGTCGACTTTTTATGAGTATTTAGGTGTTATTATGGATAAAAGCCTTACTTTTGCTAACCACCTCAACAAGGTCATCAAAAGGCTTCATCGAGAACAAATTTGTTAAGTCGTATACGTCATAACATAAATCCATACACGGCTAAAACCATTTATAAAGTTATGATTCTACCGGTTATGATCTACTGTGGCAATACTTTTGTTAACATCGCAGATTCGAGGAAAAAACAATTTGAAAAGATACAAACTAGAGCTCTGAAAATTGTAAATGGGCAAAGTAACTCCGTGCAGTTTCCCACAGTTCAACATACTCGTAATAGAAATTGTGCTGTGGATGTTTTGAAGTGTTTAAATGGCTTGGCGCCATCGGTTTACAACGATTATTTTACAAAAACACATCACACAAGGAACACTCGAGGCAATAATAAGAACTTGGTTTTACCGAGAGTCCGATGTGAATCTGGAAAGAAAACATTTGCATTTTATGGTGCAAAAATTTTTAACAGCCTACCAAATGATATGAAAACGGAGACCTCTATCCTTCATTTTAAAAGTAATGTTAATTTGATTGATCTAAATGTTTAAGACAATATGGTATAAACTGAAATTTTTTAGTTCATGGATTTTTAAACATTATATATTTATATACAATTTAATATAATTAATAGTCTTTTTTAGATTTTTAGTATATGATATATTGTGTAAACACAGGTCCTTGATTGATAGCAGTATATTCCTATACTGAACAAGTTAACCTGTTTAAATATGATTATATTATTATTATTATTACGTACTTCACATTTGATCTCGAAAATATTTTATTTACAGCAATTTGATCTAACAAACAAACTAAATAGTAAGGAGCAACGAGAATGTATATGTAAATATATTCTAATTTTGTATGCACAGTCAAAGTTATTGGCGATCTTGCATTATAAACAGAGATGACGAATATAAATATATAATTTAGTAATTTACGAACCTCACTCGCTAGGTTTTCCAACATTTCCAAGCGTTAGATCGTTTAATGGTCCACAACATACGTAAATTATGTTAAGCATTATGTTGTATTAGCAAAGTTATTTGGAATCTCACACTACAAAGTTTAACAAAACTATCAAAATGCAGTCGCTTATCATGAAAGTAAGCAAAACAATACTAAAAAAGCAACAAGTGCCTCATCTTGTTGCCTGTATTCGCACATGGTCAAAATTCTTGCTTGTTGATTGTAACATGTTTCGTGATGGGACGATGAAAAGCGGTTGCTGATGAGACCGGTTTCCTGTATTCGCGCGCTGTCAAAATTATTGGATATTTACGTGCAAAAGCAAACGCTTATCTTGTAAAAAAGTCGCTCGTGACAGGTTAAACGCTAAAAAGTGGTCGCGTTTTGCAGGTGGTCGCTAATTGCAGGTACAGTATATACATTTTAACTACAAATAGTCGGTGCGAGCAAGTGGTCGTAAACGGCAGGTGGTCGTAAAACACAGGGTCATAAAAACTGAGGTTCTACAATATAGTGCAACTGTATAGGGTCCATTCAAATTAAGGCAATGAATAACAGCTGTATATGCAGGCTAACTCAAATTGGGTTATAGGTTGCTATAGGCTAATAGGTTTTTCTGTAGGTTGCCTATAGAAAATGTTCCAATTGCCTATAGAAGTCTATAGGTTTCCTATAGGATCCTATAGGTTACCTATAGACATGCATATAATTATGGGCAGGCCAATATAATTTTTTTAGGGTATTGATTTCTCTCAAGAGGACTGGTCTCAATGCAGAGCAGGGAAACTGATCTTTCCTAACTCAGAACTTGAAACTTTGTTAATTAGAAACCCTAGGATTGCAGGTTAGAAATTCGGTGAAGGCATTTTCACATCATATCTAAAGAACTAATATTATCTCAATGAATCTATTCATACATACATGTTTTAGCAATTTAGGCAATTGATAATCTGCAGGATATACAACTTTTGAGTTAAAATTAATTTTTAACATTGTACTGTACATAATTATATGAATTATGTGTTTATATTTGTAATAATTTAATTTGTTAGGCCATTGACACCAGTGTAATAGTATTGAAGGCTTGATTAACAGCCTCTGACAATCATACCTACACTAAAATATATTGGGACTGATTGCTATAGAAAAAGCGAAAGCGACGCTCGGATTGGGTTCACAAACTATGATAAATTATTAGATATTCCGAGGACGATATCTTATGAACTACTGTCTCTAGCAAATCATGCTATACATCAAATGAAAGCCTGAATAAAACTAGGACATATTTACAATTATCTTTGTAAGTGTAACTGACTACTAACAGCATCAAAAAAGGGAAAACGTGTTTACCTTTTGTCGCCAATAAAAATTTACGAACTTGTTATCTTCCGCCAACGGTACTGTATCTTTTAAACACTACATTTTCAATGACCTTTTTGAACACAAATCTTCATTCGCTTTATAAATTCCTGTTGTTACCAAGGCAACGAAAATTGGACGGCGGTTGACGGTTGATGCATAACCAATTCGGCAGACAGCATCCCGTGAGAAGGGACTAAACGCCGATCGATATTAGCACCCAACATACTAGAAATACGTGTACGCAACAACCCCTCGCCCGCTTACTGTTTGAGGTTTTAATATTGCCAAACTGAACAGATTTTCAAACTGCTTATGTTTTGGGTGCAATTTGTGGGTAGTGTACTGAACAGAACCCAAGTGGGAAAGTCTGCCAACACAGTTGTCTCGCAGGCAGGGTTGGAAACCAATTGTGTAACTATTGATTATTGAAATTAATAATTAATTTTAATAATTATTAATTTAAATAATAATTTTATTAATTATATATTACATAATTAAAGTTAATTATGTCAGTTATGGTTTTAATAATAATTTTCAACATGCATGTTTACAGTAACAGTGACATACTCATAATTTTACTCAAAGTACAATTGTATTCACAAGTATATTCAAGTACCGGTAACACAATTTCAAAAATTGAAATAACAAAAGCCCATAATATACAACAAAGAACGATATTGCTTAACCTAATTATTTCACCAATATATATATATATTAATTCAGGATGAAATTCCTTTCAGCTGCTTCTTGTCAGTGGGGTGATACCACTTGTTTAATCCTAACATGTTCCCCTGACACAGCGAGTGTTAACCTACCCAATTATACATTATACAGTATTTATCCTTCAAAAGCTGTGTAAAAATATACATTGAAAGCCTAGGACTGGCACTGTCCAGGCCTACTATCCAGGACAAAGGTGAATTTAAACAGACACACTAAGCCATTGGCCAGAAGGGCATATGCCATAATATCAGATGAGCGTATAAATGCTGATTGTTATAACCAGTATGGTGTATGTTTACACTATTAAAGTTTATTGGTATATCTTACGGTATGTAAGGACTATTCAATTTCGAGAAGCTTTTGAGAAGATTTCAAAAGCTGTGTAAATATATAAATTGCAAGCCTAGGACTGGCATTGTCTAGGCCTAATAAAGGTGTTCACACAAACACACTAAGCCATTGGCCAGACCAGCATGCCATCAGATGAGCGTATAAACACTGATTGTTATAACCAGTGTGGTGCATGTTTAGACTATTAAAGTGAGTAAAATGTAAGCCAGGCCCAAGGTGTCATCCAGCCAGGTTGGTCCTGGTTAGTCCTATAGACTTGCAGTATAAATACAGCTATAATCTGTACTTTTTTACATCCTTACCACCAGTACTGGTACTCACTATATAGGCTGATTATCAAGTATTGCAATTATTCCATTGTGGATGAGGTTGCAAAGTGACCGAGTGAAACAATGGTGATGGATAATTTAAATAAAAGTATAAAATCTGCCAATCAAAATGTGTATTAACATTTGTTATTCTGCAATATTATAATAAAGCACATAATTTATTGGTATATCTTATGTAAGGACTATTCAATTTCGAGCGAAAGCCCTTCAAAGAGTGATTTCGTGATGTCTGATTGGCGCTTTCTCGATATATCAACAAACCGAAATTCAAATAATCGCTAACCCTAATCCTAATCCTAACCCTAAAACTGACTTGGGTTGATGTTATAATAATTTTAAATTTCGGATTGACAAACTCCGACTAAATATTTTAGATAATTCAGACGACGATATCTTTTGAACTACTAACTCTAGAAAATCATGCTATACATCAAATAAAAGCCTGAATAACATACTCGGACATGTTTGCAAAACTATCTTTGTAACTAATTAACAGATTTAAAAAACCGAAAACGGGTTTACCTTTAGTTTTGACGCCACGTATAAAACTTGATTTACGAACTTGACATATTCCGACGACGCTATATTGCATTTTCACAGCCTTTTCACGATCTTTTTGAGCTCAAATCTTCATTCAGCGTATAACCCGACAAAACACAGTACTTTTCTTTTGCAGATATTTACCATATTATCTAGTTACCAGGGCCAAATTTTCCGATGCCGCGCATGGGCCGTTGATCTTCAATATATATAATTATATAAACTGACCCTAGATCTACGAACGGCTTGGATCTCACGTGATAAGGGACTAAACGCCGGTCGATATTAGCACCCTCGCCCTCAGGCCTTCGGCCTTCGGCCGGCGCTTCGCGCCGGGCGAGGGGATCAAGAGCATCTAAAAGCCATTTTTCATTATAACTAGAAATACGTATACACAACAACCCCTCGCCCGCCGTCATTTTTACTTAAATAACCCATTCATTTGCCAATCGAATGGACTTATAGTAGACACTACATGTATCTCTGAGAAACTATCAAGCTTGTGTTGTTCTGAATTTCATTGTTTCATAATTAGACATCAAACTAAATAACTAAACAACTGTGTTTAATTTTTGGGTGCAATATACAGTACTTGCACTGATTAAGATTTGTTTGACATATAAAGGCCGGATCCTCACTGTGATGTCACACTGTATATATATGTAGTAACTTACTGAAAAAGCATGTACTGTATATATATGTTTGGGATTATTAAATTAAAGCACTCAAAACGTAGGTAACTTCGTATGTTTTGTTACATAATTCCAAAGATATAGACCTTATTCAAAAATGGCCGTTGATTTAATATTCTTTTATACGCATATAAATTGGCCCTTATGACCTCGTTTTAGAGTAAAAATTATTTTGAATTTCTTGCACGATAACGAGGTCATAAGGGCCAATTTATATGTATATAAAAGAATATTAAATCAGCGGCTATTTTTGAATAAGGTCTATTTACAGGCTTCTTCAATAAGTCATTATGCAGCATGATGTCAAAATGAGGACATTTACATCATAGGCATAGCCAGGATTTTCTGTCAAGGCGGCCGGCCAGGAAAAACCTAGGGGGCAGCCTAACTGAGGAAAACGAAGAGCCAAGAGTACAAATTTTCTCAGGGGGCCCACTTATTTTGCCAGGGGAGGGCAGGAATTTTGCCAGGCCCTACGGCCCCGCATCTGGCTACACCTCTGATTTACATATCAAACAAATCTTAATATCTAACTGAGATTATAATTATGGAAGAGTTGTAAATGCAAATCTTTATAATTAATTATTTTGTTCTTTCAAGTAGGAGAGTTTATTTCAAACTGAATTTTTCATTGTATATATATATATATATATATATATATATATATATATATATATAAACACTTTAAATCTTCTGGTGTTAATACTACCATCGGTCACTAAGAAAGAATTAACTTGTCACATTATAGCTGCATCAATTGTTTATGATTTAAATAATCAACTTATAGTCAGTATTATGTCAGCTATGTTCATAATGACTCTCACAATATCCAAAAATGTTAAAATATCTGCAATAATTCACCACATCCCTATAGGTTGTGGATGACCAATGGTGCATGCATAACACTGATTATTATTGATAAATATAATTAACCCAATAGCCTATGCAACAGCAGAGCATGCAACATTATGTATTATAATGGTTGACATGCCCTTTGCCTGCTTAATGCATTGTCGCAATAGTGAGCTGACACACGTTCAATCCCTAACATTTCCCCTAATACAGCGAGACTGCATCAACCTACCCAGTCATAAAATACTTTACAATCCGGCTTATAAGACCCCTACACTGTAAATTTTAGGGAGTAAAAATTACCCCAAACAGTTGGGGTAGTTTTTTTTCCACAGAATGCCCCGTTTTTCGGGGGTAAATTAAAAATTACCCCGCAAACAGGGGTAAAATATTAGAGTAATAGTTACCCTTTTAAAGGGGGTAATTTAAGGGAGTAATAGTTACCCTTTTAAAGGGGGTAATTTAAGGGGGTAAAATTACCCCAAATGTGGGGTAAATTAGACTTCCACAGAATGCCCCGTTTTTAAGGGTAAAAATAGGTAGAAATTCAACGTGGGGTAAAAATTGCTCCACTATCCGGGGTAAAAATTACTCCACTATCCGGGGTAATAATTAAAGGTTTACAGAAGCATGCATGCACTCTAGATCTTTTACAAATTTATTGACTGCAATCCTAGAAGCATACATAAACAGAAAAATCGTGATTCTTACATGTATTTTAAGAATCACGATTTTGTTCTTGTCAGTAAAGTATAAGAATATTATTCTTGACAAGAATATATTTTCTTAAAATAAGTAATAATATTCTTATCAAGATTCTTGTTTTAAAGTGCCTTTAAAGTGCCATTCTTCGTTATTTTAACTGTTCTTGCAAATACAAGCATAAAAAACTGGCGTAAATTTTCATTGCATTGCATAGCCACTTATACAGAGCAATATTCCTTATACTGCAGTTCCACCATTGCAAAGAAAAACTAGAACGTGAATGAACTCACAGATTAAATATAAAAATCATTCTTCTCACAGTTTGGAATATCCAAGACTCACATAAACAAAAATCTATGGATAGTAGTAGTCACAACAAAATAGCTTTATAAAAATATATTTAATTGTAGCGATAAAAAATATAGTTCAACATTTAACAATTTTTATTAAATATAGGTTCTACTGACCAAAACTACTGCTAAAACTGGCAAACCAAGGCTGCTATTACAAAAGTTAGCATAATTTTTAATTATAACTGACCAATCAGCTTTGTTAGTTCCTAAACTTCAAACAAAGGTGTCAAAACCATGTCATCTTTTGTTATAAGCACGAGAACTCAGAAAACTGATTGGTCAGTTTTAATTGACAATAGATACTTTTGTATTAACCGTGGTCAATCTGTGCAGTAACTATAAATAATATATTATTGATAAACCTATATATACTATAAAATAGATATTTAAACACTACATGCACAGTTTGTTATTTATCAGACTATCAGACTAGTGTACATCTTACTTCTATGTTTTGCCATAAATGTTATATTTCTGGATTATCTTGTAGACAGCTTTTGACTTTTGAAGAATTGTTCCAACACTACTTAATTGCCATCTGTTCAATATTTGGATCTACCTTAAAAATTTGAAACATTTGTCATTCAGTGTTGATGTGGGGGGGGGGGGGGTGTACATATGTGTTTAACCTAAATTGCAACAAGATACATTACATGCATACAGTATATACTGGTAGGCTATTATATCATACCATGCTTTATTCTGAAAATTACCAATGGGTTTCCATGGAGCATTTACTGTAGTACATACAATGGAAACCTCATTATCATTTCTTTTTTTTTAATTTGTATACTCAGCATTATTTTATTTTCCGGCAATTTAATATTTAATACCACACTTTTCCAAGTAACTGACATATTACATTACATATAATACATGTAACTACCTGTATACATAGCATTACATTCTCCCAATTTACTGTATTTAATACCACTGCACTTTTCAAGTCACCAACTTAATGTCATTAGTACATTTTTAAAAATGTTTTAATAACTTTATTTTTGGCACTAAATTAACTAATTTAACTAATTTTTCACTAAATTAACTAACAATTGCATACACTATTAATAAAAACATGTAGTATGTATGTACAGAGGATATATAAATCTAAGGTAATAATAAAGGGTAAATCTAATATATCATTATGCCAAAAATTGGCAAAGCACACAAACAGGACTAAGTCCCATGCAAGGTGTTCACCGGAAAGAGAGGGTGAAAAAAAGAGAAAATACTCAAAATGTAGTTATTGAGTGTGAACTAAACATGTCAGGATTAATGTTATTAATATTATTAATAACATTAATAATTATTAATTATTTATTGTTATTTTTTATTTATTATTATCCAGAATTATAACTATGTCCCGTATATGATTCTGAATCCCAGTTAGGGCTTGAATATGTAACATTCAGATTGTTGTTGAGATGCTCTAGTTACCATTGAGCTAGGATGGAGAGAGTTTTAGCCAGCCATCTTTAATTTGGATGGCCATATTCTAATATTTATGGCAGTTGGTGGCCTCAATTCAGTCAATTGGTGAAACAATGTACATGGTTACTAAGTACTAGTACTGTAGTATTGTAAATTATGTTCAATCAATAATGCTAGTGCATGAGTGCACACACTTTCAATGAGTTGGTGAAGTGGGTGTACCATGTACATCCACTGAACACCCAGTTTTTGTTGGTAAGGAGAAAAAGTTTTCAAATTATTTAAAAATCATACAGATTTTGAAGGTATGTATATGCTCTTAGTTTATGATTGAGTCGGTTTTCTTTGATGTACCGTGGGCTTTATATAGCATAAAGCCCATGAATACTAATTAGATAAGAAATAAAGACAAAACTAGGAAAATCTTTGTCCAAGGTGGAAAAAATAGACAAAATTTTGTTGGAAAACCTCCTCAATCATGAAATAAGTCAGATAAAGCCCTCGAACGTCGGGATTTATGCTATATAAAGCCCTCGGATGCTACGCGTCCTTTATCTTTTACTTAATCTTTAGCAAGCATAATAAAAATATTAGTAGATAAGATAATCTCAAACTTACCAAAATAAGCTCAATAAATTTTTTCAGCTGTTCTTCTCTTTAAGTTTTGTTTAAGCAGGAATGGCAAAATTGCAACATCATCTATAATATTTTAAAAAGCAAGAAACAACCTAATTAACAATTAATAATACATTAGAAAGAAGATCTGACCAAAGTTAATGGATTAACATTAATTATGTGACTTTATTATAAGTCTTTTATTAAACTATCTTGTTATGCAAAATATATACAGTAGTGATTATTATTATGATATATGGATGATGGCCAAGCTCAAATTCTCATAAATGAATCCCAGACATTTTCCCAAGCATTTAATTCTAGTATATAGTGATTGTTGCATATGCAGTGTATTCTGCTCTCCATTATAAGAGTCTTGGTATTAGAGCATGTCACAGGCAATCAGAAGGTTACAGGTTCGAGCCCTGTCTGGGACATTTTCTGAGGATTTGAGCTTGACAATCGCCCATGTATCGTCTGAGCTTGGTACTTTGTTCGCCACATGCATTTTAATTCCATAAAAATAAAAAATATATAACTAATACAACCAGTATGCAATATTACATGAAGAAATCGTTTGAATAATATGGGGTACCGAATGTCCGAAACCAAAAATTATATTTCTTTATTATATATGTTTATTATGACAAAATTAAGTTAATGGCAATTCTCATTGTTTAAAATAATTTTTCTAACTAAAAAATTATTTTATATAAAATAAATGTTTTATATAATTTTTCAGTTGTTTTGCATTGTATTTAATAAAATGTTTTGAGTATTCATATTATATGATATAATAATACTTGTTTCTACAACTGTAATTGTTTCAAATAAACATTTTAGCCAAATTAATTATGTCATAAAATGTATATTATATCATATAATGAATATTATATAATATAATGCATATTATATAATATAATGCTTATTATATCATATAAATTATATATAATTTACATTATATCATATAATGCATTATGTCATATAATTTAAATTATATATCATATAATTTATATTATATTATCGGTGGCGAAGAAACTAACCCCAAAACAACTTAGATCCTAACCCTAACATATGATATAATGCATTATACATGTTAGGGTTAGGATCTAAGTTGTTTTGGGGTTAGTTTCTTCGCCACCGATAATATAATATAAAATATATATAATTTACATTATATCATATAATCCATTATATATGATATAATTTACATTATATTTATATCATATAATGCAAATTATAATATAATGCATTATATCACATAATGCATTATATCACATAATGCATTATATCATATAATTTATATTATATGATATAATATGCATTATATGATATAATATGCATTATATTACTGTATATAATATGCATTATATGATATAATATACATTTTATGACATAATTAATTTGGCTAAAATGTTTATTTGAAACAATTACAGTTGTAGAAACAAGCATTATATCATATAATATGAATACTCAAAACATTGTATTAAATACAATGCAAAACAACTGAAAAATTATATAAAACATTATATAAAATATTTTTTTAGTTAGAAAAATTATTTTAAACAATGAGAATTGCCATTAACTTAATTATTTAACAAAAATGATATTACATGTATATCAAATAATTTTGTCATAATAAACATAGAAATATAACAATATAATATAACAAAGAAATGTAATTTTCGGACATTCGGCACCCCATAAAATAATGCCAAATGTCTGCATAAAAATATGATAACACTTCTAAAACCAAACCAATATCACATAGAACTCACTCTCTGAACTTGCGCTTTTCAGCAAGGATTTAAATCCTTAGAAATGCCCTAGTTGTTGTTGATTGTTTATAGCCATACCTAATCATCATTTACAAATAAAGGTTATTTAAACGGTTAATCTCGATAAATGTTTGTATAACATACCACTTTGTTTCCTAAGACCAGTAAATGTTGGCTTTCTGAAAACGTTTATCAACACAGTCTTTACACAGTTAAGTATCCACATCTCCATTGAAAATCACTTAAAAGACAAAGTGTTTGATAAGTGACAACTATTTGATTTTGTATTGATATAGCTGCTTCAATCAAACATTCAAATATTCGTTTAGTACAGAGTCAGACTTACCTTCGTCTTCGAACTTTGCTGAAAGCCTGAAATCGTATCACTGCCGTATTTACTCCCGCAGCCAGTATTTTGTAATTCTTTAGAATTGGTATGACAATTGGTATGACACAAACCAGCATATTATTAAAGTTTTTCAGCAATTCAGCCACAGAATAATAGAACGGGATGTACTAACCGTAGAAAATTCGCAGCAAATTCACTCCTCGTAAATAATCCGCCATTTTGAAAATATATTGGCATCGTCCCAGTTACCCCAAACGTATGGGGTAATTTTTACCCCCGTAATCCCAATTGCAAAAACTACCCTCCGTTACCCCCAACAAAGGGGTAAATATTTGGACATATTGCCCCAGATCTTGGGGTAGTTTTTACCCCCTGAAAAGTCACCCCATCCACTTTGAACATTTTACCCCAAAAATGGGGTAATTTTTACTCCTTGAAATTTACAGTGTAGTTATTGGCCCCCTGTTTGTTAACAGAAAATACCTTCTGATTTAATATAAGGTATATAATTAAGCCCACACAGATATAAGCCCAGCATTGCTTTACATTAGCACCTCAATTAGCAAAAATAACAAAAAATTAGAGAATAAAAGTAAATAATAAGATAAAAAGTTACGGCAACAGTATCTCATTACTGACAAATCATTTTGAGGCTGCTTACATAACGTGTGTAGCATGTTTTGCTATATAACACAGGGCACATTTTTGACATTATAAATTCTAGTTAATATTTGTTACTCAGTACTTACATTTTCCTTAATTGACTATTGAAGCAAAAACTTGAGTAAAAAAGTTGTTATGCATTTTGAAACATTTTAGTTCGAGTGACCGCAAATATTATATTAATTTGACATTTGATTGTTTGTAAGAAATGTAATAAAATCTACTATAATGTCCTTCAGGAAGCACTTCAACAATCAATCTTAAATATATATGCGACCGGCATTGCATGTGCAGTTCTACTCCAAGGACAAAAGTGTTTACACAGAAACACTAAGTGGAGGCCAGGCCTAACATGTGTATCTATAAACCTGTACAATGCATGTTTACAATGAAACACTACTAAATGTACAAATGCCCATACAACAATTAAAAGCACAACATTTATGCATGTACTTGTATTAGAGTAAATTATATCACCACATAAACATAATCAGGATGATCAAGGTGCATTTCACCTGCTTGGTGGCTGAGCTGACACATTCATATCTAGTTCATTGAGCTCAAAAACTGTGTCATTATAACTCAATATTAAAAGCATAAGCTATAACGTGTTCCTCGCGTAAATTTTGTTGTTTCGACGTATTTTAAGTACTTCAAATCACAAAAGTAACTCAAAGAACACCTGGATACAACACTAATCAAGGTACTAACACAACAGAATATTTTAACTGCAACGTTGAGTACATTTTCATCACTAAAATCGCTACAAAGTCTTCCTAGCAACGCACATAACAACGCATATAATAACAGTTAAATCTGCATTTTTCATGGCTTTATTGTTAATTTAATGGTGTTATTTTATAAAAGAAATAAAAAACCTTGTCTTGTGTGATTATCGAGTTATAATGGCACTCGAGAAGTGAGAAAAACACTCGGCTACCGACCGTTGTTGTTCAGGACTGTTAAAAACAGAGTTTTGCCAGCAAAAGCATAACGACAGAGAATTTGCATAAGCATAACAATGGCAGAGAAAGCTTGTGTATATACTACCAATTAAAATATCCAGACCTATAGGCTATTATTTAATTCACTTACCTGGCAGCTTATCTGTAGTCACATTTAATATTGTATTAGCATCACCAAACTTGTCGCCATTGTTCACGGTCTTTTGACGTAATAGTATCGCTGTGTTTGTTTTTTCTTAGCAAGACGTATTTCGCGTTGATTGCTGGTGTTTTCACTATGTTTTTGACCTTACTTTCTGCCCCGTAAACAGGCCAAGTTGGTTCATGGATATATATATATTCCGCTCGCCCGGTGGCCGTTGACCATATATATATATATATATATATATATATATATATATATATATATATAATAAAATAAATCGGATCCGAGATCAGGAACGGCTTGGATCTCGCGTGATAAGGGACTAAACGCCGGTCTATATTAGCACCCTCGCCCTCAGGCCTTCGGCCTTCGGCCGGCGCTTCGCGCCGGGCGAGGGGATAATTAGAAATACGTTATACGCAACACCCCTCGCCCGCTTATACTAATACTGTTTGAAACTTTTATAGCGTAGTTGCTAATTTACTACTGTAATAAGGTACTGTAGTTCCTTTACTTGAATTAGGTATTAGCCCATTTATTTGCAAAACTGAATAAATTTGCAGTGGACAATATCTCTGAGAGCTTTGTGTTGTTTGAATTTAATTCTTCCATAGGACATCAAACTAAATAGCTTAAACTTTTTAAATGTTTGGGTGCAGTACCTGGCACCTGTACTGAACAGAATAATGGGGAGGTTTACTGCCGTTTCTACCATAAATCACTAAGAAAGAAATTACAGCACTTGTCTCACACTATTGATGATTCATCAAGGCCAGCGAGAGCAAAACTCGGGCCCCAGGACTGACATGTGTACCCCTCCCATAAATTTCCATGAGATGTATGAATGATCCCTTAATTGCAATATATATTTTTAGACACCTCATACCTTTATAATGTAATTATTGTATGGTAGTAACAGTACAGCATATAAATATACAATTATTGGATGAGGTTGAGCATCATGATATCAAGAATTATCCAGACCTGCCAAAGCAGATAACTTTGACCGAGGTCTGGATAACTCCTAATCTCATGCATAAGCCGAATCCAATAATTGTTTTGTTATACATTGTTCAAGACAGTCTTACTAAAAATATACAAACAAATCTACTACAGGCATTTTTTAATTTGTAATTTTTGCATGCTTGGTCCTAGTGACGTCATCAGCGTTAAATATTTTTTGTTTGGACACCTTCGTGCAATAATTCACAGTATTCAACAGAAATGAGGTCGCACCTGCCAGAGATTAAGAATTCACTGGAATTGACAAATAGGAAACGAGAATGAATTTTGAATGTATAATAAATGCTTTTAGCCAGCGGAATTGGAGAAAGTGTTGAGATGAACGGCCGGTACTTTGTGTTACTGGTAGGTACGCAATACGCATAATGGTTGCAACATTTCATTCGTCTGCAGAATACACCAATCACAAGTGATTGACGGTGGCGATGTGGCCGGGCCTCTTGCAAGACCCGGGCATTTTGGCATTTTTAAATTTTTGAGTGCAGCAACAGAATAGTGCTGTTTCTACCATCAATCACTAAGAAAGAAATTACTTTTATCACAATATTGATGACTCACGAAATAATCAATGCAGTATTTTGTATATAGACACCAAAGGCTGTTGAAGGAAGAAAGTGCATCTCTATCATACAATGAGTGTCCTTTAAAAAAATCAAATTCGTTCAAATGTCTACGGATTGCATGCATATAGTACAAATGTATAGGAGTCTCATACATAGAGATACATAAGGTCTCATACATAGAGATGTATGTCAGGGAAACTGATCGTTCCTCAAGTCGGGACTTGAAACTGATTGGTTAATAGAAATCCCAAGTTTTGTACCTCTTGTATTAGAAGCAAGTTACATTGTGTAATGCTAGTTAGGAAATTCCATGGCATTTTAACATCATATCTACCAGTAAAGAGGTATTTTCCATGTTTCAATTAATCTGTTCATACATGTTATAGCACCATTGTCTATTGCCTTAATTGAGAATATGTGAAGGATATACAACTTTTGAGTTAAAATTAGTTTTTGTAACATTGTACTGTACATTTGTAACAACTGTAATTTGTTAGAAAACAAGACCCCATAATATTGATACCAGTGTTAGCATTGAAGGGGCTATCCTGTATAAATATTATTGTATTATTATTATTATTATTATTATTATTAATACTAATAATAATAATGCATTAACAATAATACTACTAATAATAATGCCCAATGTAGATTGCAGATACCATATTAATTGCCATGTAACAAAGCATATATATGGCATTGTGTACTATAGTATGTAAATTATATCACCGTGCACAATGCACATATATATATTAGAACCTATATTCAGAATGCCATGCATAGTCTGCTTGTCGACAATGATCTAGCTAACACACATAGTAGTGTCAACATACCCAATGTGAACATAATAATAATAAACTGTATTTTACATTGACAGAATAAGTTGTGACCCACTAGGCCAGCTAAGTATCCTTATGAAAAAATTTGTATGTCTAACATGTTCCATAATGGATGGAGAACTGTAAAGTAACACAGATTATTTTGTATGGAATACATGCCAGTATACAAAACATGGACGTCAAGATCATATCGTCAGAAACATAATATTCCTGGTTGAAAAAATGATAACCTTCTTATTGCCAGTGACGGCCTCTAACCATTGAGATTCAGATGGAGAGAGGTTACAATGATGCACTGGTTCTAATGATATATGTACTGCCTAATGCACAGCAGTTACTATATATTTCAGTAATGACTAATGATAGGGTGTGTTAATAATTATATACACTGCTGTTATATCAATAGAATCAGTACATCACTCACCATAGCTGAGTCTTGGTAGCTCAATGGTCAGAGCATCTCACTGGAAATCAGAAAGTTATCCCTGTCCGGGAAAGAGAATAATTTTTCTGAGGATATGAGCTTGCTTGACAATCATCCATGTACTGTATCGTCTGTTTCCCCCCGAGCTCTCCCTTATTCACTGCAGCAGTGTATTTATTAATTAGTATTAACATTGACAAGTATACATAGTAATGCTTGTTTATTGCTACAAAATTGTAGGACTGCAGGCCCAGGTCATATAAACACATCAATAGTATGCATGTTTTTTCACCCTAAACTACTGTATATATAGGCTAATTATCAAGCATATATAGTATTTATAATTTTAATCAAATAATAAACATACTGCACATGCAATTCCAAAATTTGTACTACCACTTACTATTCTGCAGTATTATAAAGAACAAATGGTATATATTTTAAACTGCATGGATTTAATTCCAACTGTCAAAATATTATACATATATGTTTTGAAAATTCAAAACATTACACACCTTCAAATTTTCCCAAATCTCTCTGTTAATATTTCAAAATGTGTCTATTAGATTTCGGAGCTTGGAGCAAATACACAATACAGTGTACAATTATTTAAATAACATTAAAATTAGCGAGTCAAGTCAAAAAGTTTAATAAACGATAAAGTAAAGCACTGAACTGAAGGTAATGGCTATTCGTACGGTAGCCGTACGACGCTATAGTCTCTTAGAATTCAACGAAATGCAGGTAAATATCACCAAAATCCTAACCCTAATCCCAACCAAATTGATATATATATATATATATATATATATATATATATATATATATATAATATATATATATATATATATATATATATATATATATATATATATATATATATATATATATATATATATATATATATATATATATATATATATATATATATATATATATATATATATATATATATATATATGTATATATATATATATATATATATATATATATATATATATATATATATATATATATATATATATATATATATATATATATATATATATATAATATATATATATATATATATTATATATATATATACCTATAAATCCGATCCGAGATCAGGATTAGCTTACATCTCGCGTGATAAGGGACTAAACACCGGTCGATATTAGCACCCTCGCCCTCAGGCCGCGCCTTCGGCCTTCGGCCAGCGCTTCGCGCCGGGCGAGGGGATTATAAGTGCTCTTTCAAGTATAATCATAAAAACTGAGGCAAATTTTCATTTCATAGACACTTTAAAGGCACCACATGAATATAACATACGACTAGACATACGTGTACGCAACAACCCCTCGCCCGCTTACTGTTTTAGGCTTTAATATTGCCAAACTGAACAGATTTTCAAACTGCTTATTTTTTGGGTGCAATTTGTGGGTAGTGTACTGAACAGAACCCAAGTGGGAAAGTCTGCCAACACTAAATTGTCTCGCAGGCAGGGTTACAAACCAATTGTGTAACTATTGATTATTGAAATTAATAATTAATTTTAATAATTATTAATTTAAATAATAATTTTATTAATTATATATTACATAATTAAAGTTAATTATGTCGTTATAGTTTTAATAATAAATTTCAAAATGCATGTTTACAGTAACAGTGGCATACTCATAATTTTACTCAAAGTACAATTGTATTCACAAGACTGCATAACCTTGTACATACATGTACCCTACTGTAATAATGTAATCTGCATGTTCCTTATTGCATAATTGTCAGAAAAACATATACATGTACCCTACTGTAATAATGTAATCTGCATGTTCCTTATTGTCTAATTGTTAGTATAAGCAGATACCAAAAGATTCAATACCTAAATTTATCCTAGACCAAATTGATAAGCCTGATAAATCTTTTATTCTTTTAAAGACTTCTGTTTCTTAACTTTTATTAATATTATATAATTATGCACATACATGTACCAGTATTTCAATGGTATTCAAGTACCGGTAACACAATTTCAAAAAATGAAATGACAAAAGCCCATAATATACCACAAAGAACGATATTGCTTAATCTAATTATTTCACCAATATATATAGTAATTCAGGATGAAATTCTTTTCAGCTGCTTCTTGTCAGTGAGGTGATACCACTTGTTTAATCCCTAACATGTTCCCCTGAACCTACCCAATTATACATTATACAGTATTTATCTTTCAAAAGCTGTGTAAAAACAGTGAAATCCTAGGACTGGCACTGTCCAGGCCTACTATCCAGGACAAAGGTGAATTTAAACAGACACACTAAGCCATTGGCCATAAGGGCATGCCATAATATCAGATCAGCGTAAATGATGATTGTTATAGCCAGTATTGTGTATGTTTACAGTTTACACTATTAAAGTCAATAAAATGAAAGCCAGGCCCAGGTCGTGGCTGGCCAGGTTGGTCCTATAGACTTGCAATATATGTTAAAACACAGCTAAAGTCTGTAATTTGTTATACACCAGTATACTCTATATCAGCTAATTTTAGAGTTTTGCAATGAGTGTTGTCTGACTATATATTGATAAGCTCGATAAACATTTTATTCTGTTAGAAGACTTATGTTGCTTTTATTAATATATAATCTTATTATATATATAATTATGCATACATCATACATGTAACACATTTCAAAAAGATGAAATGACAAAAGTCCATAATATGCAACAAAGAACATTGCTTAATCTAATTATTTCACCAGTATATCATTAATTCAAGATGAAATTCCCTTCAGCTGCTTGTTGTTAGTGAGATGATAGCAGTTGTTTAATCCCTAATGTGTTTCCCTGACACAGTGAGTGTTAACCTATACCCAATTATACAGTATCTATATACAGTATATATCCTACAAAAGCTGTGTAAATATATACATTGCAAGCCTAGGACTGGCATTGTCTTGGCCTAATACAGGACAAACACACTAAGCCATTGGCCAGACCAGCATGCCATCAGATGAGCGCATAAACACTTATTGTTATAACCAGTGTGGTACATGTTTGGCTTACATTTTACTGACTTTAATAGTCTAGGCCCAAGGTGTCGTCCAGGCAGGTTGGTCCTGGTTAGTCCTATAGACTTGCAGTATAAACACATCTATAATCTGTACTTTTTACATCCTTACCACCAGTACTGGTACTCACTATATAGGCTAATTATCAAGTATTAAAATTATTCCATTGTGGGTGAATTTGCAAAGTGGCCGAGTGAAACAATGGTGATGGATAATTTAAATAAAAGTATAAAATCTGTCATTTAAAATTTGTAACATTTGTTATTCTGCAATATTTATAATAAAGCACATAATTTATTGGTATTAATTGTGTGTAAGGATAATTCAATTTCGAGCGAAAGCCCTTCAAAGAGTGATTTCGTGATGTCTGATTGGCGCTTTCTCGATATATGAACAAACCGAAATTAAAATAATTGCTAACCCTAATCCTAACCCACTCCTAACCCTAATCCTAACGCAAATCCTAACCCTAAAACTGACTTGGGTTAATGAAATAATTTTAAATGTCGTTTGCCATGACGCCATGCCAAAAGTAAAATGTTCCGACCATAATATATTTTGAAATACTAACTATAAGAACTCATTCTACATATCTAATGAAAGCTTGATTAACAGCCTCTGACATACCTACAACCTACAAACTCCGAGTAAATATTTTAGATATTCAGACGACGATACCTTTTGAACTACTAACTCAAGAAAATCATGCTATACATCAAATAAAAGCCTGAATAACAACATCGGACATGTTTGCCAAACTATCTTTGTAACTGACTAACAGATTTAAAAAACCGAAAACGGGTTTACCTTTAGTTTTGACGCCACGTATAAAACTTGATTTATACGAACTTGATTTACGAACTTGACATCTTCCGACGACGATATATTGCATTTTCACTGCCTTTTCACGATCTTTTTGAACTCAAATCTTCATTCACCGTATAACCCGACAAAACACGTACTTTTTTATATATTTTTTTTACCACATCTAGTTGCCAGGGCCAAATTTCCCGATACCGCGCATGGGCCGTTGATCTTGAATATATATAAATATCTAAACTGGATGCAATTCTGGATTCGCTTGCATTTCCCGTGAAAAGAGACTAAACGCCGGTCGATATTAGCACCCTCGCGCTCAGGCCTTCGGCCTTCGGCCGGCGCTTCGCGCCGGGTAAGGGGATTATTGGATGAGGCTGAGCATGATATCAAGAATTACAGACAGAGGTCAATGTTATCTGCCGAAGGCTGAGGCGGATAACATTGACCGAGGTCTGGATAATTCTTGATGTCATGCGTAAGCCGAATCCAATAATTGTTTTATTATACATTGTTCAAAATAGTGTTACTAAAAAATTGTATACAAACAAAGTGACAGTCTGGTAATAATCTAATACAAGCCATTTTTTGTTTTGAAATTTTCGCGCGCTTTTCCTAGTGACGTCTCAGCGTTCAATAATTTTTTTTGGACACCTCCGTCCAATAATTCACAGTATTCGGCAGATATGACGTCGCGCCTGTCGGACATTGAGAATTCACTGGAGTATGTTGACCAATAAGAAACGAGAATGAAGTTTGAATGTATAATAATGATAAATAGCCCCTGTTACAGTGATCCCATAGTGGGGATAAAAAAATGCACCAGTATAAATGAATAATACTAATATTTCAGTTAGTATCACAGATTTGGATTTTTCTTTCCACAATTTAGATAACATAGTCTTTTTGTTTCATAAAGATGGGCATCCCTTTTTGTCACACCCCATGCTCATTGCTCCAGGTACCCACATGTTCGCATCGCGGGCCTATTTTTATACTTCGATTACGCTTTCCGGCCTGAAAATCTGTAGCCAAGATTGTTGTCAATTCTAGAATTGTTGCAACACACATGTGATTGTCAAAACGTCGGACATGTGAAATGGCACCGGGAATTGAAACTCGACTTCAGGAAAACCCGATATATATGTTTCTCTCTTATGGCACCATATAGTTAATGGAATACATGGTCTGGAAACGCGGCAAAATTCATGTTGAGGGGGGCCTGAAGGTGCACAAATCCTTTGCTTTAGGTTTATTTATATTTGAACAACATTAAACTCAAATGTTTCTCTTTGATAACGGCTTCGTTATACAGAAAATACAATATGTTCAGTAACCGTGAAAGTCACAAACTGAACAAAAACATAGAACAATGATTTTTACCGGCTTCCAGACCATGCCATTGACTATGATGGAACGTACTACGGAAATTCCGTCGGTAAATCATATACTAGAAACAAGTAACGATTGTTACAGTTAACGCAACACGCTTGCGAAACGCAACGCAACGAAGATATCCACGAGCAAGATGCCATGAGCTACGCCTCACAATTATATTCTCGTGAAGTAATACATGGGCGAACAGGTGTGAGTGTTACTATGAATTTACTAATTGATATTTTGTTTGCATAGATAGAGGGAATACGGATGAGTTGAATAAAGGCACCCTAACTTTATTTACACACCCACTTATTAAGCAATTCAATTTTTAATATCATGTTTTGATAACGAGATAGGTAATTACCTTTGTCGGTGATACTGTAGGTAGGTAGTATCGACAATCGATGTACTGGAATAATTTCAGATACGGTATAAATTGGATGATATTATTATAACACTTAAAAACGGGCGTATCTATTTTGGATGGCAAATATTGAAGTGAATATGTTGAGTAAATGGCGTGTATCAGCAGCATGGAGTAGATAGTGATTGTGAATGCGTGAGATGCAGTATGCTTTAGAAATGCGAGGCGACCTTCGTTATATAACTTAAGTTATATATAAGATGGATTTTCATTTAGCGAATATATTCGCGCGAGCGACTTTCTCCTTTTGTTTTACGAGCGCTCATCAAGTCATCCGCGCGACTATATTCGCTTCTGATCGAAATCCACCTTAAGTAAGTCTTACCGCGTTTCATGAAGCATGCTTTCATCGGTTTATACATCCCATCACACAGAATAAACAATGTGTTATCCGCTAAATTATGTCAGAGGGCAGTATTTATTTCAGGCATAGAGTGACATTGTAACGTTTCCCTTTAATGTACGTGATACAGATGCGATAGTGTAGTAAAACATTCATGCTTACATACATGATAACACATCGACAGTAGCATCCAATATTTTTGCTTGTATTATATAATTTGCCAAATATCCACTTTTCCCTTACTTTACTCATGAGATGATGCAATATTTTACTGTCTTGTAATATATATTCGTACAATTTGACTGATGTGTTCGACAAATTATCCACATTACCATAACTTTACAATGGTTTAATAAGATCTGTAGCGTTTGATATATAACAAATTAGTTAACACATAACATGTTCTTCGGGAAAGTAAAATTTAATACCAGAGAATATTGATGTTCTTCCGACAATATCGAGATATTTAGATGATTCCAATAGCAGGAGAACGTTATGTTAGTTTTTATAAAATTTGTTTTGTGGAATAAAAAAGCGAATAATCTTTAAATTTTCTGGGTATACAAAGCTTGCAGAAAGATTTATATCAGAAATATCGTCTAAGAATTTTTTTTAGGCTAAACCATTTTCTAACATATAACCATAGATCTATAACCATAGATTTCGTTGAATTGATATATCCTGCTCTCGTCTAGCATTCAGCATTTTGCGCAGTAGACAGTTATTCTGATGTTGCGTCATTTATTACATGCTTTGGACGTAATCTTGGAATTGTGGGGAAAGATTTAAAATCCATTTACTGGGAAGAGGTTGATTCCACGTAAGCTTATAACATGCAGGGCAAGAATCTCTCGTATATTTATGCTATCTTCCAGAGATAAATGGATTAACATTATTGCTGCTTTGTTTTAATTTTTAATCTAGACATCTGGGCAACAACAACATTTCTAAAATTCCTGAGAATCTGTTCAAGGATATACCATTTCTTTATGATCTGTAAGTTGTTGAATAGTTGTTAATTATTTAGTTAAAATACTGTCAACACCCAAAGAGGCAAAAATCCATGTGATTTATCGAACACATGAGTAATAATTTGCGGCTATACAGTAGAATTAAAGAAGTTTATTTCTCAAATGAAAATAAACATCGTTCAAAATAGCAATAGAATCACTTTACAGTCGCAATTACAAGTCACCGTTTCTTCTCGACATAACGCGATTCTCACTGGGTGCATGCAAAATTATTTGCAAATAAGTTCAATTCAGAGTTTTTTTACAATTTTCATGTTGACTCAATACGCTATATCCTTATTTGCACCAAAATAGTACGACAAAATCCTATTTAATAATAATATCCCCCAACCAATAGAACATTCCATAATGGCGACCAATTTAAATATTCCTTTCTGTACATCTTAATTCGCCCTTGTTTCACACTTGTCTATCGGCAAATAAAATGTGTTTTTCTAAATAATCTTTGCTTGCTAACGAGGTTGTAAAGTTGTTGAGGAGGTTAAAATGCCAAGCCATTTCAGTATTTGTAACCCTAGGCTATGTTAATTGTTTTGTGAAACTAAATATAACTAACTAGAAATAAGAATCAGCAATAATCCCCTCGCTCGCCTTTTCTAACACTAACCCTCCCTAACCCCACCCACCCCACCCCTACAATTTATTTTCCCCATTGATGGTCCCCAGTGCCGAGACCGCGAATTTGTAATTGTAGTCTATTTCGATAAGATTTTGAACGTTATCTCGGTCAATATTTACTCGATTTCATTGCACAGACTTTCATGTTTGAAACCAAATGGTTGGAGCTGTTGAAATGGCGAGCTACAGGTTTGTCAACATCATTGTTACTCGCGGAACGAAGATGTTCCGCAAATTAACCTGTGTGAAAGGCGTCGCCCAGTTTCACCGATGTATATTTTAGGGCATTTATCGCAAAAAATGCAGTTTTTGTAAATATGAGGGGATTAAAATTAGGCATTCCAGGCATTTAATTTTCTACTGGTAACCATGTAATCCAGCATTACCTTATCATTGTCTTGCTGTTGGTGTCTAAACCGATATCAAACGAAACATTGTATGCCTGGCATTGAGAAAGTACTGTCAACCTGCAGGACGAAAAACAACGCCTATGATTAAATGGGCCAGATGACCTGTTGAAATCCAACGCTCATCAGTTACGGTAGACAGTGTTGTTTAAAAGCGAGAAGTTTTTGTTAATCTACCGACTTGCTACGGAAAATCCCTCTTATTTCAAGCTACACCAATTATTGCAGATGAAGTACGGGAACTAGCATCGTGGTTGTTATTTCTCCGCTAAAAGCTCTGCAAGACTGCAAGTTGGAGGACTGCAAGTTCGCTACCTAAATAAGATAAATTTATCGGCAGTCTGTTTAACAGATGAACATACCGATTAACTTGTTCGAGATATAATTAATTGAGAGTACACGCATGTTACTGTATATGGTCCCCTGAATGTATTAACATGGAGGAATATTTTCGAGCAAGCAATTTAGAACGTATTTCATGGTCTGCGTTGCTGAGGATAAAGCGCGTTGCATTAGTCAATGGTAAGTATCGATTAATGTTATTTTTCTTTGTATCTGCAATATTTTATTGTAGGGGATTGCTTCAGCAGGTCATAGCCTTTATTTAATATAGAATAAAAAGCGTCCTTTAATATCATAGAAATATTGTTATTTTGAGTCGATATCAATACTTAATTAGATTTTGTAAGTAACCTAATCTTCTGCAATAACAATTTAGCTTTAACATGTAGCTATTACATCTGTTTCTCAAGGGGTCTGCCTGGTGCTATAAAATGTGAACTTGCATCCCGAACGTTGTATGGCAATCTTATTGATCTCTAATTGTTCCTGATGTTGATGCTTGTAGTAACAGCACCAGCTACCAAACAGACCAGAGCCCAGAGCTGTTATCTAGCTGTTATCTTTAGTACTTAAAGTGGTGTCAAAGTCTCCAGACCAATCATGCAAACCTACAATATTGTTTACATTACGTAGAGAAGGATATTCCACTGGATTTGCTATTTTCAGAAATAAGAGAGCATGTCAAATGTAAGGGTATATGTGCAGCAAGGTCAATTATTTACTGCCAGACCCGGAAGCAGTGTACAATTTTTTACCGAGTACACTGTAAATATGGGGGTGTTGCCACAACACCAAAATCGGTGTAAATTCTTGCAGCTGTGTGGACACCAAAAAGGTGTAAACTTACACCGAATCTAGTGTAACTTAACATGGTAACTTACACCAAAATCAGTGTAAATAGCTTGCAGCTGTATGGACACCAACTTGGTGTAAATTTACACTTGGAGAGTAAACTTACACTAAACTTTTACACCTCATTGGTGTAAATTAGCGTGCAGCTGTGTGCACACCAACTTGGTGTAAATTTACAGTTGGAGTGTAAACTTACACTAAAATAAGTTGTTTACACCTTATTGGTGTAAATTACCTTGCAGCCATGGTGACACCAGCTTGGTGTAAATTCACACCACAACCAACGGTGTTGGTGTAAATTTACACTTGGGGAGTAAACATGCACCAATTAAGTTATTTTACACAGTGCATAGCTGGGTGTGTAAATTAATATCGTACCTACAATGGGAGAATAAACATCACAATAGCTGTAGTCATTTATGAATTACTTCAGTTGATTTATCACCATTTGAGATTTAAGATTACATATATAACTAAAATTGACATTCAGCAAAAAGTATTGTTAATAGCTTTATTAACAGATCTTTATTTATCCATTTTACAATTATTTGCAATTGCAGTTAATACTTAGTAATAAATAAATAGATAATTATTATATGCAGAATGAGAAATGTTGTAAATTGTCAAACTCAGAAAATGTAACGTTCTGATCTCTGGTTAGACGCTCTAAACATTGAGCTACCAGATGGCAGAGCGAAGGCTACGTTTAATTGTGTAATAGTTGGTACGTACAGCATATGTACTGCTAATTCAGCAGTCCAATATATCTGTATATATTTATCAGAATATATATATTAAATATGACTTGCAGCTTGGATATTTCAATATAGTAAATTGTTTACTACACAAGCTTTAAACTGGAGATCATGACGGTTGCAGGTTCAATTTCCGTCTGGTGCTCAGAACATTTTTCTGAGATTGTGTTAAAGCTTCAGTAGTGAACAATTTACTATATTGAAATAACCAAGCTGCAAGTCACATTTAATATATGCAGAAATATTATAACCTAAATTCACTAACAGTTTGTATATGCAAAAACAGGCCAGAATTTGTAGCCTATCAACAACATTTTAGTTCTAGTAATTTTCAAACATGGTTACATGATGTATCTTCAAATTACTAACATTAAACTCTTTACTTCACACATTAACAACATTAAAGTGCCACTAACGATAATAATAATAATAAACAATAATATTTTGTTTGAAAAGACACTTAAAATGATTAAGAATGGCATTGGCAGCTCTTCAATATCTATTTTCCTTCTCGATGTATTCAGTTATATATGTTATTTCTTGAAACTTTGCATGTGGATGCATATAGATATCTAGGAACTATTAAATAGATATTGGAGAACTGTTGGCACCATTATTCATCATTTTAAGTGGGTTAGTGGCACTTTAAAGCAACACTATACAAAAACAATTATGCATATATCAGTTAAATCATCATATAATATTAAATGTTTTGGCTTGTTTTTTCTTGCCTGCAGAGCATGTCTCCTGTCTTTGCATTTTTGTGCCATTGCTGCCTTGATTTCTATTGTTTGGGCATTTGATAATCTTTTGAGAACTTTGGCTAAAAAGGGCAAGAATAAAAAGATAAGACCTAACATCCCTATATTTGGTGTTAAAATATAATAAAATAAGGAGTCTTTATATAATAATTATCAAAGTTGAAGCCTGCAGTCGATAATGCAGAAATGTCGCAGGGGTGGATCCAGACTAGTTCAACTAGTTTCCGGAAACTAGTCACATTTTTATAAAAAATAAAAATTAACAATGCATTACTAGTGTTGCTTTTATTGATATTTTTACCTTTCACCGTGCGCAGTTGCTTACACGTCTATTTTGCTAAATGATAGCCTGTATTATAGGCTTTTGGGGAGGGAAAATTGGGGGACGGAAAAATTGGGCGATCGAGTGCCGCGCGTGGAAATAATCGTGTGGAAACTCTCAGGCAAATAGAGTGAACGAGTCAATACTGTCTCCTATTGGTTAATCACTTCAACTCAATCAGAGTGAACTAGTCAAAACTGTCTGCTATTGGTTAATCGCCTTCAACCCAATTAGAGTGAACTAGTCATGAACTAGTCTGATCATATAAATACGAAATGGCCTCTCGTGGACAACCAGTTTGTCGTAAGGAAGACTGTTCACCTATCAATATTGGACTTGTTTAACAAACAATTTAAGATAAGACTTGACATCCCTATATTTGGTGTTAAAATATAATAATAAATAATTATCAGAGGACTCTTTTAATATAATAATTATAAACCTGCAGTCTGATAATGCAGACAGGGACTATATGCAGGCTAATTCAAATTGGGTTATAGGTTTCTATAGGCTAATAGGTTTTTCTGTAGGTTACCTATAGAAAATGTTCCAATTGCCTATAGAAGTCTATAGGTTTCCTATAGGATCCTATAGGTTACCTATAGACATGCATATAATTATAGACAGGCCTATATAATTTTTTTTAGGGTGTTGATTTCTCTCAAGACGACCGGTCTCAATGCAGAGCAGGGAAACTGATCTTTCCTAACTCAGAATTGAAACTTTGTTAATTAGAAACACTAGGATTGCAGGTTAGAAATTCGGTGAAGGCATTTTCACATCATATCTAAATAACTAATATTATCTCAATGAATCTATTCATACATACATGTTTTAGCAATTAAGGCAATTGATAATCTGCAGGATATACAACTTTTGAGTTAAAATTAATTTTTAACATTGTACTGTACATAATTATATGAATTATGTGTTTATATTTGTAATACTTTAATTTTTTAGACCATTGATACCAGTGTAATAGTATTGAAGGCTTGATTAACAGCCTCTGACAATCATACCTACACTAAAATATATTGGGACTGATTGCTATAGAAAAAGCGAAAGCGACGCTCGGATTGGGTTCACAAACTATGATAAATATATTAGATATTCCGACGACGATATCTAATTATGAACTACTGGCTCTAGCAAATCATGCTATACATCAAATGAAAGCCTGAATAAAACTCAGACATATTTACAATTATCTTAGTAAGTGTAACTGACTACTAACAGCATCAAAAAAGGGAAAACGGGTTAACCTTTTGTCGCCAATTAAAATTTACGAGCTTGTTATCTTCCGCCAACGGTTCTGTATCTTTTGAACACTACATTTTCAATGAACTTTTTGAACACAAATCTTCATTCGCAGTATAAATTCATGTTGTTACCAAGGCAACGAAAATTGGACGGCGGTTGACGGTTGATGCATAACCAATTCTGCAGACAGCATCCCGTGAGAAAGGACTAAACGCCGGTAGATATTAACACCCTCCCCCTCAGGCCTTCGCGCCGGGCGAGGGGATAATTAGGGATAATTAGGGATAATTAGGGATAATTAGTTAAAATATAATAATAAACAATTATCAGAAGAGTCTTTTAATATAACTAGAAATACGAATTCGCAATAATCCCCTCGCCCGCCTTTTCTACCCCCCCCCCCCCCTACGGGAATTTCTCCATCCATGGTGCCCAGACCTCGCACGCCGTGGCCGTGTATTTCTGTTTTGCAAAAATTCACAATTTCCAAAAGCCCGTTTCGTCGAAGAAATGTTTGAACGTTATCTCGGCCAATATTTAACCGATTTAAACTCTGAAAACAGATTTGGAATTAGCGAGTCAACATACATAACATACGCGTTTACTATATTACGAGAACGTGAGTACCCTTCGTAAAAACGGTTTATGTACTTCGAAATTAGTCGATTATAAACTGGTCACTTATCGTATATTATTTTGAACGTTATCTCGATCAATATTTAACCGTTTTCAATTCTGAAATCAGATTTGGAATTAGCGAGTCAAAATACATCACTTATGTGTCTACTATATTACGAGAACGTGAATACCCTTCGTAAAAATGGTTTATATACTTAGAAAGTTAGTCGGCTTTGTCGGCTATGATTTATCTCGATCAATATATAAACGTTTTCAATTCTGAAAACAGATTTGGAATTAGCGAGTCAAAATACATAACATATGTGTCTACTATATTACGAGAACGTGAAGGTAAAAATGGTTTATGTACTTAGAAATTAGTCCGGGCTTGGTCGGCTATGATAATCTCGATCAATATATAACCGTTTTCAATTCTGAAAACAGATTTGGAAATACTCGGACTCGGATTTCTATTTCCTCAAAAAACTATGTCTCTTGTGACGGTTCAATTTAATCTGAGTATCTAGTTACCAGTGCCACATTTTCCGATGCCGCGCATGAGGACGGTTGATGCATATATATATATATATATATATATATATATATATATATATAAACCTATAAACTGATTCTAGATCTAGGAACGGCTTGGATCTCGCGTGATAAGGGACTAAACGCCGGTCGATATTAACACCCTCGCCCTCAGGCCTTTGGCCTTCGGCCGGCGCTTCGCGCCGGGCGAGGGGATAATTATCAAAGTTTAAACCTGCAGTCTGATAATGCAGACAGACTTGATAATTCTTCATGTGAAAAGACTAAAAAAAAGCTGAATTCAACAACTCAAATATACATTTTCAGCACAGTAAGGGGCCGAGTAAGGTAAGACGTGGCTACACAGCCTTAATACGAGATGTTCCGTCGCTAGTTATTTATACTGATAGTGATAAACAAGTAGGCTGTTTTGGGAAGAGACCTTAACAGGTATTAATTAGACCAAACTCCCTGTGCATAATGTCAAGTAGAGCGAGCCAGTGTATCTTGGCGGTTTATAAAGCTACTCGAATGACTCCGCGTCGCGCTCGCGTAACGTTTTATTCACTCTTACAAGGCCTTGCAATGATTCCATGAAGCAAGACTTTGATAACAGTCTACAACAAATAAATCCTCGTTTGGGTCAACTAAAACGGATTGTTTCATTTCAGTGTATATACCGGTAATAATTCTATTTAAATTGACTCAAGAAATATTTTCTTATTACAAGTAAAATTGATTGTCGGTAATATTATTCTTGATAGAAGTTGGAAGTCTTGTCAAGAAAATATTTCGTTGTTTATTTTCTTGTTTTAAGCAAAATCGATCAGTTATTGGGGCTTGGTAAGAAAATATTTTAAAATTCTTAAAATTTTTAAAATTCTTGTCTAGAATCAATTTTACTTCAGTAAAACAAGAAAATATTTTCTTAAAATCAGTCTCTATATTTCCGCTTTCCTCAATTCCTCTGAAGGTTTTTTGAGGTTGGCAGAAAAAAATGGAGAGTAAAACTGTGAAAGGTTAAAAGTCTCAAAGGAAAAAAGGTAAAGAAAGTTTGAAAGAGGATAGACAAAGAAAGGAAAAAATGACATAAGAGTGAATAATAAGCTGTAGGCAGTGAACTAGTGATGTTTGCGACTTGCGAATTTCCAATATACCGGCACTCCATACTCCAGCAGCCTGATGCAGGTGATATTATGGTCGAAGACTGGAAGACAGCAGCCTCAGCATCTATTAAGACAACATCCTCTATGCGGTTGTTATAATTGATATCATATATAGTGTATAAATAGCACAGAGCAATGAAAGTGACTCTTTCCAAATCTAGCTACTTCTGAAAACATCACTCCAGTTATATATGAATACAACTATGTGCATTAAACAGTCAGTAAGTGTGGTGATTTCTCACAATGTAGTAAAAAAATCTAAACAATATGTGCCAATACAGTACTGAGTAATGTATACCTTCAACTTGACAACTTGATCTTTAATACTGGGTTAAATGTTGGTGAAAGATTTCTGATGAATTTCTAACTAAAAAAATATATAGTAATATAGTAATACCCGTACGACGTACACTGTTGACTGTTCATCCAAAGGACGTCTGCATTTACACTGAATTTAAAACGTGTTTTCCACATTATTTTGCACGGGAACTTGTGAAAATGGTATGAAATATAAATACAAACTTTTACCTTTTACTGTAATAACTGTATTGAAGTGTAAAAGTGTATTAACATCGATAGTTCGATACAAATCAGTTTGTTGTTTGGCTTGGTAACCGGGCAATAATAAAGCCCTGGATAGTTCTTACACGAAGTACTGTACTGCTCACACAGGAAATAATCACGAGAAATACTCAAATGACATGAATCAGCATGGAAAAGCGTACCAATTTACAAAAAAAGACAAAATGTAATAGCGAAAAGCGGGTTTTAACATGCCGAGTTTTAGATTGTAAACAGGAGTTACTCGCCAAAAACTATCGGCAACACCTATTATCTCTTCATCCTGTAGAGATTCCACAAGACCTGTCCCCTTTCGGGCAGTCAAAACTAAGTTTCTTCTCTTCTAGTTCTATTAATACACTTGAACAAGTTAAACAACCAGCAAGCACAACACAAAAGAGATGTGGAGCAGAAGTTGAACAGATAGACCAGCCTATTGAGAAAGCTTCGAAGTCTTTTCTGGACGATGTCAATGTTCATACTGTTACGGGATTAGCTATTAACAGCGAAGATGAAGTCAAAGAAATTGACGATAGTCAGAAACTTGACGTCATTATGACTGACATTTGAGAAGTGAAAGACAACTTAGTATTATTATAGTAATAATAATATATTAGTATTATAGTATTAACTTAGTATTGTGTCGTGCCTGAAGGAGCAAATCACAAATGGAGTCATACCCACGTCTGATGCAAGATCACGAGAAAAAGCAGTCAAGGCCAGGGAGCTGAAAGGAAAAATTCTGAATGTTCATTTCTTGTTGGTGTTATCAGGTTTAGCTGATGTCTATTCCCAATTTGGTGTTGTGGTCAACATATTGCAGTTGGTGCACTTACTGCCCCATGAAAGCTGTGGATCTTTTCCAAATAATGGTACAATGCATTTGCGATCATCATAAATGTGATTCATTAGCGCCCGCAGGCAGAGACCAGAAGTGCTTGTGGCCCATGTATCACAAAAGCAAAGAAACACTGCAAGAGAGAAATGAAATTAAAAGCATTCCCATTTTTCTGCAGTATGCAATCCCATCAGCTGGCCTACAAAGTTAAACAAGACGACAAAGTGCAGCTACCAGGTGCAGAGGAGAGTGCAGATAAGAAAATACAGTCATTGATGGAAGAAATACACCAAGGACTTAAGTTTGAAGTGTATGATCAAGAATCCATATGTGTTATCGAAGCAACGAAAACAGTTCTTGACTTACCTACAATTGGCAATAAGTTACATGCACCAGATGGAGGTAGCATCAAGGTTTGAATAACAAAATTTCCTTCATTTCTGCGAGCTGTGAATGAAATCCCGATACTATCTCTAAAAACTGTTCCCGACAACATTCTCAAAGAACAGTACAAAGACTTTCTTAAAAGGTTGGAAAAACTTACAGCTGCATACACGTCAGAACAACTTAAAGATCTCGATCCGAAATATCTCATAAAGAAATTCTTCGACCCAAAAGAGAAGTGGTTTACTAACATTGAGATGATAATGCAAGCCATCGCTGTTTGTTGTGTGAAACAGTCGTGCGAGTCAGTTCTTGAGTCATTAGTTTCGAAATACGAGAATCACTTCAACAGCAAGAGAAACATGGGAGAATATAATGTTAATGAAGAGTTCTTTATTTCAGTCAATGGCCCAATCTTGCTCATTGCAATAGTGTAATTGAAGAAGCAATGGACAAATACTGGAAACAAAAAGACTGGTACTTCCACAGGACATCACTAACGGATCACCTGAAGGATTTTGATAGTGATTCTAAAGTTTTACACCGATTTTCAATGGAAAGAGCAAGTTCCCATTCATGGAACATTGAACATTGAATGACTGGCGTGGACAAGGCGGACATAAACATCATACTAGCTATGTTTTTACAAACGAATATGCTAAGTATCATTGCTAAGTAATTTGAAAAAAAATTACACAAGCATGATGCAACAATAAACTTTAAGGCATAAGTATAAGTTATTAAGTTGTGTATTTTACTAATTTTAGTGAAAATCAATATATAAAGGCTAATTTACATAAGGGATAATTTACATCATAAAAGTATTAGAATTTATTCGGTAGCCACGTTGAAATACGTCTATTTTGAAACTGAAATGGTGGGTTTAATCTTGTTTAGTGGTGATCAAATTTTTAAAAAACATAAGATTCCCAGGCGTTTACTTGCAGAAAATATTTTCGTTGGCCTTTGTGGTCCCAGAAAGAAAAATATTTTATGCAGGCCCTGGTAATGTTACACCACGTCGTGTGTAGATATACACTGCACCAGCGTTAATGTATTTTACACTAAAAAAGTGTAGCTTTACACTTTCAATGTGTGAAATTACACTCAGTTTCTGTAAAATTACAACATTTTAGAGTATGTTTACACCGCAATAAGTGTCAACAAGACAGTTTTCTACTTTACACCTAACTAGAAATACGAATTCGCAATAATCCCCTCGCCCGCCTTTTCTACCCCCCCCCCCCCCCTACGGGAATTTCTCCATCCATGGTGCCCAGACCTCGCACGCCGTGGCCGTGTATTTCTGTTTTGCAAAAATTCACAATTTGCAAAAGCCCATTTCGTCGAAGAAATGTTTGAACGTTATCTCGGCCAATATTTAACCGATTTTAACTCTGAAAACAGATTTGGAATTAGCGAGTCAACATACATAACATACGCGTTTACTATATTACGAGAACGTGAGTACCCTTCGTAAAAACGGTTTATGTACTTAGAAATTAGTCGATTATAAACTGGTCACTTCATCGTATATTATTTTGAACGTTATCTCGATCAATGTTTAACCGTTTTCAATTCTGAAAACAGATTTGGAATTAGCGAGTCAAAATACATCACATATGTGTCTACTATATTACGAGAACGTGAATACCCTTCGTAAAAATGGTTTATGTACTTAGAAAGTTAGTCGGCTTTGTCGGCTATGATTAGCCGGTCACTTCGTCGAATATTATGTTGAATATCTCGATCAATATATAACCGTTTTCAATTCTGAAAACAGATTTGGAATTAGCGAGTCAAAATACATAACATGTGTGTCTACTATATTACGAGAACGTGAATACCCTTCGTAAAAATATTTATGTACTTAGAAATTAGTCCGGGCTTGGTCGGCTATGATAATCTCGATCAATATATAACCGTTTTCAATTCTGAAAACAGATTTGGAATTAGCGAGTCAAAATACATACTCGGACTTCTATTTCCTCAAAAAACTATGTCTCTTGTGACGGTTCAATTTAATCTGAGTATCTAGTTACCAGTGCCACATTTTTCGATGCCGCGCATGAGGACGGTTGATCATATATATATATATACCTATAAACTGATCCTAGATCTAGGAACGGGATAAGGGACTAAACGCCGGTCGATATTAGCACCCTCGCCCTCAGGCCTTCGGCCTTCGTCCGGCGCTTCGCGCCGGGCGAGGGGATAAGTGTTACCCTAACCCAAGCGTGTTGTTGAAGTACAAATTACGAGTGTTAAGTTACACTTGAAGCGTGTTAATTTTCATTTTACACCAAATCGGTGTAACGGTACACCGGTTAGGTGTTCCCACAACACCGCGAGATTTACAGTGTATATTTGAAACCGCTCTGGGTAACTCATTTTATAACGATGCTGTGCCAAAGTGTAAAACCCTTTTGGTAGAAATGTACCATGCTGGATCACCCCAAGTAATAAAACACCACATTTCTAAAATTTCTAAAAACTTATCAAAAGACAAAGGTCATATTAGAGTATTGATCTCAACCATCGCATTTGGAATGGGCATAGATTGCAAGAAAGTGAACAAAATAATTCACTTTGGAATATTTTGGAATATTAGAATATTATTTGAATTTTGTGTTACATTCAGGAGAGTGGTCGTGCAGGAAGGGATGGTTCCCAAAGGAAGTATATATTGTTATTTAATGGTCTGCTCTCTACTAATTGTTGCCAAGACATGAAAGAAGGGTATTAAGGCATGGCTCTTGACTTCGAAACTGAAATTTCCTATTTTCCAGAGATTTTGTCCAAACTAAGTGAAACTTACCAAACATATTTATCATACAGTAGGAACTAATTTACGGTTTTGTTTCCATGACAACAAGGTCACGTGACTCATTGGCGGCCATTTTGTATGAAAATATAAAACGTTCTTGAAGCACGCGAATATATATAATTTAAACAATTAAACAGCGTAATTTGATGCAAATATTGATCTCGTTTATCAAGCTAAGTTGCCAGACTGTTTAGCTTTACCGTAAATGGAAACTTTTAACGAATGATTTTTCCTCTAATTACAATTTCTCTAATATTTTTGTTTATGCATATTGATTCCTACCAATCAACTTAACATGATAAACGTAATTAAACGTTGTATCAAATTGCGCTGTTTAATTGTTTAAATTGTATATATTCACGTGCCTCAAGAACGTTTTATATTTTCATCCAATATGGCCGCCAATGAGTCACGTGACCTTGTTGCCATGGGAACGAAACCGTAAATTAGTTCCTACTGTATGATAAATATGTTTTATAAGTTTGACATAGTTTGGAGCAAAAAATAAACACAGTTGTTGTGATTTGTTGGTCTTAATGTTCCCGAGACAACAAACTGTACTGTGTAGTTATATACTGATTGGTTAACTATTCCCTGCCTAGATGGGCTTTTATAAGTTTACTCTTGCTTACGCCAGACAAATTTACCTATGAAAGGAAAGATATAAGGGGAAAATGGTTGCTGTAATAGTTGACTGGGTCAGCCAACAAGACTTCTGAACCATGCAGAGGACAAATGAAATTATATGTTGCCTTATACAAGGATATAGATCATTACCATACTTACATATGTACCATGCAGTGTATTTTAGCCGCACAGTTCATACTTTCTTGTACACAGTGCTTGTTAGCGAATCAGAAACCATGATTTGGTAGAATTGCACACAGTATTGTCAAAAAGTGCATTACAATATGTTATTAATTATTGGACGAGGTTGAGAACATGTTGTGTTATCAACGCCAAAGTTTGTATTGTTTTATCTCATGCCGAAGCTGAAGTCTGAGGCAGATAACACAAACTGAGGCTTGATAACACAAGATATCATACAAAAACCTAATTCAAATAATTGTTTTATTATACAATATTATAAATGTAGAAACCTTTAATAAGCTAAGGAAATCTTTTGAAAATTATAAACTTGGATAATTAATAATATCACGTCCCATACAGACAATTTCTGACATTTTGTAGGTGGCAAAACATCAAGAATTGTCTGTAGGTTTTTTGCCAATCAAAATCGAGATTGTATGAGTATTGCATAATAATGTTGCTTTATAAACATCAGTCAGTTTAATTTTGTAAATAACATTACATACCTGTAACTGAAAATATGTTCCGACCAACATGAATCGTAGCGAAAGATGCTCACCATTAATCGTACTGCATTCAAACGAGATGACAGTAGTAATGGACATGGGGGTGCCGGCACACCTAGAATGTTCATACAAAAAATATCGAGCCCGATGTCGTGACCAACCAGAGTATACCCTACGCATGGAAAACGGCCGGGTCATGGTAAGAGTGTCTGGTGACGAGTCGACGACACTACAAGACGTTATATGAAGATTCTAGGCGTACCGCACTGTTAATTTCAGAGTGTTATAATAGCACCTTCATAGGTGTTAATTCGACACCTTGTGGTGGTGCTAAATGACAAGTGTTATTCTAGCACCGATTTGGGTGCCAATTTAACACCATAAAATCATGAGTTGGTATAAAAGTGCTAATTTAGCACCTTAGATATCTAACACTTTTTTAAGGTGCTAAAATAACACCTTACCTGTAAGTGAAAGTGCTAAAATAGCCCCATTTCAAGAGTTAAATTTTGGGTGTCAAATTAGCACCACATAAACACGTTTTTCGCATTCAAAATGGCGGACGATGAAGGAGCGGCGAAGTTTTATAGACAAGTAAATTGGGAAAAATATCGCAATTCTTAGTAACTTATTGCTATTTATATGATCGCAAAGCAAGTTTGGTTAAATTGAACAACTAAAAGATGAGTGGCAGTGGAGTGAAGGCAGAATTTGGAAGGATTTTAAATAATAACAAGTTGGTTCGTGATATGGCAAGTACCTTTCAATTGCTGGTGAAGAAAATGATCAAGTATGCTTCCGGGTGCACCAAAAGAAGCATAAAATCCCTGGTAAGCATGATGGAGAGGTTGTTGGACGAGGAGCCAGATAGAGAACCAGGTACATAATTTAAATAATTCTTACTTTTTCATGAGCATATAAAACCCAAAGTATCCTGTTCCCAAAATTTACCTTTGGTGCCTTATCCTCCCTAGGTCCACCATTCATTAGAGCCCCCATGCACTAGCAAATTGCTTGTGAATTAACACATTTTTAATTCATATTCTTTTTCTCTTAACAGAGATAAAGAGTACAGTGGCTGCTTTGATCTTACAAGATGTATTAAAGGAGGCAGCAGAACTATTGTTTCTAAAAATTTGTTATGTAAGTGTTTGCAATTAACAATAAATATAATGTTAAAACGTATTGCTTTTAGCCCATTATCTGGCAAGGTGCCCGGACATGCCCTACTTTAGTGTTTTACTGTGTCAAACACCAGGGTGTTTTTCTTGTTAGTGGTAGGGTACTGCCAGTTAATGGGTTAAGCTATTTATAAACTGTCTGTGAGCCTTTGTCTGAGCCTTGACTTTGGTCTCCACTTTAAAAGTGTATTTAACTACCCCTTTTGTGTTCTAGGCCTGGAACAAGGGTAATATCATGTTTGTAAACCATGTACTGTGCCATATAAATAATGTTTTGATTTTTATATTTAGGACGATGAATCGAATGATGAAGAAGTTTCCAAGACAACCTACCCAAGGTTTGTTGGATCTGGAGATCTTCCCCACATGGATCCCCTGTTCATTGCTGTAGAAGGACAAATATTCCTGGAGTTATCTTCAGTTACCAGTAATCAAATACCTATGGCAGTGGTACTCGTTGGTACATGTTATGTATTAAACATGGAATACACACCAGGTGTATCGAATGTTTATGCCTTCTTGGAGGCTATATTATGTTGAGTCGGCCACAAGAAGCGAAGAAAAGGATTTCTGTGCAAAAACTTATTGAAGAATTGAACATTACTATTAGCTCATAAACGTACACTCGCTCATAAACGTACACTCGCTCATTGGATAGATAGTATAAAGTAGATAATATACATATTTTTATGCATATATTATAGTTTTTTATACATATATTATAGATAATATACATATTTTTATAAATATTATTGCAGTTTGTGTGCCAAGGAAATACATTTTAGGATATTATGGTGGTGATCCCCTTACGAAAAAATCCTATAGGATCCTATAGGAATTCCTATAGGAATTCCTATAGAATCCTATAGGAACAAACTTTCCTATAGGAATTTGAATCGGAATTCCTATAGGAAAATTCCCATCCTATAGGAATTCCTATAGGATCCTATAGGAACAAAAATTATATTTTTAGCAAAATTTTAGCAGATGTTTCATATAAATATCCCAAATTTAAAACATAATGCTATAATGCTTTATTTTGAAAATAACAGCCGATTTTAATTTCAAATTTTACTACCGATAGTCTGTGATGTCATTTCGGGATTTATATGAAGTTTCACCTAAAATTTTGGTCATTGGTTTATAAGAATATATCAGTTCACTAGCTGTCTTGGACCCTCAGTCGGGCCTTCGGTCGATTTTCTATCTCACTTAATTGTGCATCTTACACAGCAAAAAGTCATTTTCTTATTAAGAAAATGTTTCTTATTTCAAGAATTATTAGTCTTTAAAACAAGAAAATAATTTTCTTAATTAAAGAAAAAATTCTTAAAATAAGAATTAAATGAGATTTTCCAATTTCTTAAAATAGGAAAATGATTTTCTTGATAAGAAAAACAATTCTTAAAGTAAGAAATATTTTCCTTTTTCTTAAACTATTAAAGAAAATATTTTCTTGAAATAAGAAAATTATTTTATTTACAAGAAAAACAATATGTTAAAAAAGATAAGATTTCCATAAAAACAATTATTTTGAGATAATAAAAATTCACGAAATAAGAAAACCTGATCATGTAATTATTATATATTTTGTCATTTATTAAGTAAAAGCCTACCCAGAAAAATAGAATATATATTCATACACAAAAACAAATCGATTTTACTTAAAACGAGAACATATTTTCTTATCAATAATTAACCAAGATTAAATATGAATTTCTTATCAAGATGACAAGAATAATATTACCGACAATGAAATTTACTTGTAACAATAGCATATTTCTTAGTCAATTTCAACATACTCATTACCGCCGGTATATAACTGAAAGTGAATAAACATTGCGCAAACGCGACGCGGAGTCGTCTTGGTGTCATTCGAGTTAGCCTAGCGGCTCGCCCCAATCCCCTCCACCTCACCGGAGAGCTTTATAACTGGCTCGCTCAACTTGACATTAAGCTGATATTATATATAATTTCTAATAGCCTCCTCCACAGGTAGACTTCTGTGGCATCTTTAGCAATGTTTTGGCTGGGATTCCAGGGAAGTATAGGGATTGTGAAGGGATTGGTGAAGGGTATATGGACATTTCCCAGAGGTCCTAGCGAGTTAATGTTGCTGCGCCATATTTGAAATTTTGAATCTCTCGTGGTTTGTGTCTTGGATTCTTTATTGCTTTTTGTGTTACCAATTCTAAAGAAGTGGCTGATCATCAATTATTCGTCGATCTTACAAAATACTGGCTGCGAGGGTAAATACGGCAGTGATGCGTTTTCAGGCTTTCAGCAAAGTTCGAAGACGAAGGTAAGTCTCACTCTGATCTACTATAAATATATTATATAGCTCCTAAGTGCGTCTGAACGTTTGAAGCAAATCAAATAGTTGTCCTGAACTTATCTTATCAAAACCTTTGTCTTAGAGTATTCCATTGTGTGAGAAGAGTTATTTTTCAATTGAAATGTGGATAATCAAGTGTCTATTAATCAAAATATTTTGAATGATCGAGAAAGCCCATCCTTTATCTGGTCTCAGGAAACAAAACGGTATGTTATACAAATATTTATCGGGAATAACCGTTTATATAACCTTTTATTTGTTTGTGATAATGATTAAGAGTATGAACAACAATCAACAAAAGGGAATTTCTAAGGTCATTTAAATCCTTGCTGAAAAGCACAAATTCAGAGAGTAATGGCATTGCTTTTAGAAGTGTTGTTATCATAATTTTTATGTATAAATTCAACTTCCAAACATTTGGCATTACTCAAAATATTTCTTCATGTGATATTGCATACCGGTTGTCAAGTAGTTATACATTTTTGATTTTTCATGGAATTAAAATGCATGTGGCAAACAAAGTGCCAAGTGAACCAGCTTAGACGATACATGGATGATTGTCAAGCTCAAATCCTTAGAAAATATCCCAGACAGGGATTGAACCTGTAACCGTCTGATTGCCTGTGACACGCTCTAATATCAAAACTCTTATGGAGATCGAAGGTCACAATGATATACTGGTTTGATTGCTATATTCACTGCATATGCAAAATTCACTATATACCAGTAATACTTAGGAAACTGTCTGGGATTCATTTTCTGAGGATTTGAACTTGATGATCATCATGTATCGTAATACTAATAATAATCACTATTGTATATATTTGCATAACAAGATAGTTTAATGAGACTTGTGTTCTATGGGATATAGAATCCCAAGAATTACAGTAGTTAGAAGGCCCCGAGTGTACTTCTATCTAATTCGAGGGACTCTGTATCCCATAGAGCATGAGGGATCATTATCTAACCATCTTAGAGAATGGTTGAAACCGCAAAGTAATTTTAACTGTTACTATTTATTTTTTGCCTCGCACATTTACCAGAACCATTGACTTATTGAATTCATTAGTGAACTCTACAGTATATAGAATCCACTGTGCTATGACAAAAGAAAACAAAATATCTTTTAGTGGACTCTACTCTATATACTATATAGAGTTCACTATTAACCTGTCTAATCATGAATTAAAGCACTATGGGTATAGAGCAGTGGAATACTCAACATGGATTGGTTGAGTGGTTGCAACCATTATCTAATGCTGTATTTTAATTACGTTGTTTCTAGATGAAGTTGCCATTCCTGCTTAAATAAAACTAAGATAAGAGCAGCTGGAAAAATTTATTTAGCTTATTTTGGTAAGTTTGAGTTTATTTTATCAACTAATAAATTTTTTATTATGCTTGTGAAAGAGCATATACATAAAGTACTGTATATACCTTCAAAAATCTGTATGATTTTTAAATAATTTGAAAATTTTTTCTCCTAACCGACAAAAACTGGGTGTTCAGTGGATGCACAGTACACCGACTTCACCAACTCCTTGACTGGGGGTACCTGTTTATGTTTTAAGTTTGTCAAAGACTGTGTACACTCTGACAAATTTAAAACATTAACATGTAGCAGTACGGTACTCCATCCTAGACTCAATGGTTAGATCATCTCACCTTGGTTTTCAGCCTACCATTATTTATGTTAAATTACCATCTAAAACTGTACTTTATTCACATTATTAAATAAGGAAGAATGGTGTTCTGGCTTGGTCAATATTTTCTTTAAATGCAAATGAGATGCCTTGAGAGAGAATCCTAAGTATACTAGGTATATTACTCCAGTGATGGATTTACAGGGGGTATATGCACCCCCTGGCCTTGGCCAATGGGGGTGCAGTGAGGGTGCCAATTGCTTTGTCAAATTCAGTTTTTAGGTATCATAGCTATCATATGATTCATACAGTAGATATATTGGGGCTTTCCAATTTCACGGTCAGACCGGTCTGTCTGGCAATATTTTGCTAAATGGAACACGATACGTTTGAGGAGTGCGGCTGGTCTGCCCGGAAAATGTGGGCCTAATCAAGAGGAGGTCCATTCTGACCAGACTAACCAGTCTGACCGTGTAAATGGAAAGCCCCCTATGATTCATATATTAGCTATCATATGATTCATAGGTATTAATAGGTATAAAAAAATGTTCTGGTGGGCTTTGCTCCACCATACCCCTGCTGTAGCTGCCTCAGGGGCACTCCACCCTGCCTCGGTCATGCCCCACGCCTCAGGATCTCACTTCACTAGCACCCCCTACCAGATCAAGCTGGATCCATCACTGTATTACTCATTTAGTTTTTCTTTTTGTGCAGATTATGTTGCAAGGTATCTCATTTGCATCTTTCAAAAACTAGGATATTTCTACAATAAGATGAGATATTGACAACAAGCGAGCATGCTATTCGTCATCATTTTGAGAGTACTTCTAAGCAAAATGCAAAATTGGGATGTATGATTTTCATCTTACTGTCCCTTCAACAAAATTGTGTTTAAAAAATGGACACATTTTAATTAGTACGGTACTGGATAAGTATGTTTTGTGATGTTTTGTTGTCTGAATAGATTTATATAATATAACAAAACATTTAATGTCTGCACGTTTGGAAAAGTAGTTAGTTTTGTTTTCCATCCAGGTTCTAACACAACTCATTCCTAGACATTGTATGATATTAAAATATAATTAGAAAATCTTTTGTTTCTATTTACAGTACTAAACTAATATTTGTTTCTTTTAAGGATTATGAAGATCCAGATTAGATACATGGAGTACAAAACAAGTGGGGAATGTACCAGTGCTGGTATTTGATAAATATTTTGTATATGTAATTGTGGAAAAAAGGATCTTATTCAAAACTGATGTTAGAGATATGAAGGAAGCTACTGTGGGGTTTTTGGCATCTTTCTACCTGTTAGATTTTGACTATCCAAAGCAAAACAAGATAGGGATGAATGCCACAAGACATTGCTCCCCCTTTTAATGGGATGCTCAAGCATATAAACATTATAAAAGTGACATTTAGTCTATGTGACAAACAACATAGATTTTATTATGTAGACCTGTAGTTTTCAAACTTTTATTAGACTAAAAGTAAGCATGTATTTCAAGCAAACTCAATAGTACAATAAAAGTGTGCAATAAGAATGGTAATAGGTGTGTTATGGTACTTCAGGAAAATACTTGTTTTAATGGCAAGAGAACATTGAATTTGCTTACACAAATAAAAATATAAAAGGTCCTTCATCACAGAAAACATCTCTCTGACAAAGGGCATTTGCTTGAAACGTACCAGCTTGTATACCATATAAGCAAACTCAGTGTTCACTTGTCATTAAAAATTAACATCATGAAATAAAAACCAGTATTTTCCTGAAGTACCACAATATACCTATGACCATTATTATGAATGTATTTAATTGTCAAATACTAGAGCATATATCACTGAATGAAGATGATGCTCTCATATTAGTGACCATATAATATGGTCACTAATATGAGAGCATCATCTTCATCAGTGAAATAATAATGGTATGCTGAATTAACATCAGGCTAAAACCACAATAGTCATTTGCATTTCTATTTACACTTGTGAATTTGTTATACTGTTGTAGAAATGTCTTGATGTATAATTTCAAAATATCATAAACCCAAGTACCAGCATTCCACCTGCTTCCAACTTGACTTGTAGCTCAAGCAGTAAGCGTCAGACTAGTATACCATATATTATACTATATAAGGTCATGGCAGTTCAAACTCCAACCCGGCCAGTTATGTATGGGTTTCCCTAAGGTTGTTTATCAAAATGGGATTTTTTATCAAAATGGGATTTTTTACTGGAGTTATCAATTAACTTTATTGAAATTGTAAGTTTTTATTCCTGTAGAAATTAATTGAATAAATCATTTGGTTAACTAACATTTTTGTCTCAATTGTTGCTTTTCAATTTGTGTAATTGGCAGGATATCTACCGTATATACCTGTAGTATCTCCAATATGGATTTTGTATAGGATCCTATAGGATCCTATAGGGTCACGGGCCAATTTCCAATGGGATCCTATAGGAATTTATAGTTAAGTTCCTATAGGAATTCCTAAAGGTTTTTTTTGTAAGGCGTGTATCGAATGTTTATGCCTTCTTGGAGGCTATTATGTTGAGTCGGCCGTCAAGAAGCGAAGAAAAGGATTTCTGTGCAAAAACTTATTAAAGAATTGAACATTACTATTAGCTCATAAACATACACTCGCTCATTGGATAGATAGTATAAAGTAGATAATATACATATTTTTATGCATATATTTTAGGATATTATGGTGGTGAAATAGCACCATAATCAAGTGCTATATTAACACTAAGGCGTAAGTGCTAAAATAACACTTAAATCCGGGTTATTATGACACCAAAAATGGTGCTATTTTAGCACTTCGCAAGGTGCTAAATTGACACCTTAAATAGAGGTGTTAAAATAGCACCCCAAAAGGTGCTATTCTGTACCTTTTTATTTAACACCACTTTTGGTGCTAAATTAACACCCTAAAATTAACAGTGGGGTGCCCCCTGTCCGTTGCTACTACACAATAAAGACGGTGATTGTGTCTACGCATGGAAAATTACCATGGCAAGAGTGTCTGATAACAAATTGAAAACACTATGATACGTTATATGAAGATTCTGGGCATACCGGTACCCCCATGTCCATTACTACTACACAATAAAGATGGCGATTTTGTGGCGCCGTTATGAACGTGGAGTGTTTAACACGTATTTGTGGACGTGCCATCGTTGTTTATCACAATGTTTTTATGGCCAAACGCAAAGGAATCAATGGCATTGCCTTTAGAAGCAGTTATGGTGTGTATTATACCGATAACCTCAACCAATTAGAATACTACGGTAAGAACTATGACAAAGCCATCAAAAATATCCATTCAGCGGTTGATGAAGCTAAAGCGAGGGTCAAACGCTGACCTAGACGACTATACATTCGAGCAATATGCCACTAACGACGTGTGAAAAGCGTCAACATATTTTATGTCGGTGGAGACGGTATGGTGGACGTGACTTGTCGTTTCAACAAGCGCGGCGGACGCAAGGTTAGCGTGTTTTTCTTAGCAGCACTCGCGGTGTTCTTATTAAGCGTTTGTGACCGTACGTATACGAGTCCATATACCTTTTGTCATCGAAACAGGATAACTATGGCGTTTAAAACGTGTCTGTGGATGTGTTTTTATGACCGTACGCGTAGGAGTCAATGCCGTTGTCTAAAAGGTATCGTTTGTTGTCGAAAAACGATAGCGACACCTTGTTTATTTCGTAGCTACATGACCGATGTATCTCGCTTCTTAGGCCTGTTTTAGACGGCGTGCTTATCATGTGCCGAACCTAATAATCATATTTGGGTCGACTCAATATATTTAGCACGGCTAACTGATATATAGGGCGAACTAAATGAGTCGCACGAAATCCGCGTTGTGTTTCAGTGAACCTAATGACCAGCGGTTGCGTTACCGCGTTTCCGCGCCAAGCTTGAAATTATATTAAAGATAGCGAAGCTATCAAGGAAAAATCGACTGAGGACATTTGCAATTTGGAGGCTTATCGAGAGCAACAGAAGGAGGAGAATGTTCCTTTTCAGTATGATGTCTTTACTGACCATGAGGAAAAAAATATTATTAAATTTGCTTCTTTCATTACTTGGATTAGTTCAATCTTGTGCGAGTGTGGCAAAACCAAGGCATCGATCGTGTCGACGATTTTATCGCAACCCTGGCTGGTGGCAAGTGGTTTGGAGTAGTTACAATGATTCAAGATTTAAGAAGACCTTACGAGTTTCACGGGGGACGTTTCAGTATATTTTTCAGCATTGTTATATATAGCTCTGGTTTCTCTAGATATAATACACTGTCATTGGTTGATTTGTTGTCACAGGGTTTAGATAAATTCAAATGTCTACCGAGCTGGCAATAAGTTGTTAATTATTGCCTGCTTGGGAAATAATTTTTCAGAAATTGTTAAAACTGTTTATACGTGGATAGCCTTGTATGTTTAGTCTAATTTCTCCATCGCTATATAACAAAACGCTTAATATCTGCTCCCTTGCAAAATAGTTAGTTTTGCCTAAAGTGTTGATGTTCAACTTCGTCTCAGGAAACATCAAGCCTTGTGGGAAAACAGAACTAACTATTTCCCTCGAGAGCAGACATTAAGTGTATATCATAGAAACAAGTTTTGTTACTTTAAATATTAAGGAAATCGACTTTATTAAAGGGATGTTTTGTCATACGGACAATGTTGGCATTATTAACTGTCTCAGTCAACAAAAGACTGGCACCATTGTCAAACAAAATTGTCTGACATCATTCAGCAACTATAAAAGGTCACCCACCACAAATGGGTTAGTTAAATATTAATGTTTTATTAAGTGACCAATGTGCAAAACTGTAAATAAGAACATTGTACAATATAAATAAGTGCACATACTGTACTTTACATCAATGGTCATGTATTTATCTTAATTTTGTTATAAATATGATTTGCTAATATCTTGCCAAGTGGACTAATTACATCAAACCTGTTGACTTTTAAATAAACTCTTTTTTCTTAATGTTTTTATAAATGTTTATAAACTTTATAAAAAACTTAACCAAACACAACAGGGAGTGTTGCAGTCATACATGTGCATATAGATTTTTGTTGTTTTATTCCAGATCCCTCAGAGAGTATGGTGATGGTTATCAGACAAAAAAACATTATTTACATTTTTATCTGCAGGCTTTGTCACTTGTGATGGTGATGGGCATATCGAAGAGGTTGGCATTGGTTGGGAAACATGGGATGTGGCAAATGATTGGGGGTTAAACCCTTGGTTAAAATGGGAGACCACAGGGTAGCTACTTGTCCAGTTATTTGGTTGGGGCACCATGCGTGGTTGGTAGGTTGCTGCTTGGCTTGATCCAAGATGACATGTACCTTGTACTGGAGATGGCTGGGACTGAGCAGTATTGGGACTGTCATTCATTGAATTAAACAACAACTGAAAAAGTTGTAAATCATGTTGCCTTGATCGTTCAAACTCGTCTTTCATAAACTCAAGCATGTGATCCGCAGACTTTTAACTTTTGTCAATAACTTTTTTTATTAACTCATTGGTCGATTTAAGCACATCCTCATGCCTGGCTTTTTTAGCTTTGACAGGGACAACATTATTTCTTGTCTTGGAAAAGCCACTTACACCAGCCTCATATGAGGTATCTTGGTTGGAGGTACCCTCACCTGAACTGCTTGAGGGCTCTATCGCTTGCTCTGGTTGACAAGAATCCCTGCATTTTACTAGTTGGAAGAGCTGATTAAACCAACTCCCATAACCTTTGCTTTCTTGAAACCTTTTGATTCCGGTAGCTGTCTTTATGGTAAGGGCAGCTTTCTTGCATTCCCCTACACATTTTTTAAATTGATTTCTTGCTTGTGCTACAGTACAATCAAATTTACCACCTCGCTCTTCACATCTCTTCTTTAACTCATGTAAGACCTTCTCATAGATGACACCATTTTGTTGGTTTTTCGTGTTTGTAAAAATAAGTTTTTTCTTGGTGTAGTCGTCACTGGCTATAATATCAATGAAATCATTGAGAATGGCATCCGTCCAACGCCCTTTTCTGCCAGGCTTTTTTTCCAATTGCTGGTTTCAGACCCTGGGGATTCATCTTCCAGGTCACTTTCATTCTCTCCTAATCGATCAGAATTGTCATCATCATTTTGCTCAGCTGCAATTAACACAGATAAAAATTGACATTTAATATCCACCTTTCCTTTACAAGAATTCAACACAAACCTTACAGACAGGCTGATTTAGTACAACAATTGATTATTATATTCAGTCAGGAGTCCAAAATAAATACATGTATACATTTTTTAAACAAAGACTCTAGAGCATTTAGCATTATACTATTTCTTCCAACTTTTTAAACCTTTTTGAATAAGTCCCAGCTGTTTTTCTATTTTTATTCAAGTAAAATTCTCTCGTGGCATTATGGCATATCTATTCATTGTACGACAAACCTACGGCTACAGGTTGCTGGTTATAAACGAACAAATGTCGTACCTTTTCCCGTTGCATTGTCGTCAATATTATCATTGATTCTGAATGGATCTTCTAGTTCTATTCTCGTGGTAAAACACTCATTACAATAGCCAACAGCTTTTCCCGCTTTCCATCCCCGAACGTCTTCGTTATCTTCAAAGATCGAACACTTATTGCAAATAGCAATATTACATTGTAAACACTGATATTTTGTCACACTTTTACAAACATTGCAAGAGAAAGTCTCCATGTTTGCCATTGCCACAGAAAGATCAAGATCAATCTGCGCATGTTTTTTTCACGAGAGATTGCATTTTGGGATAGAAAATAAATGTTAATAATTTATGCATTAGATACGGTACATGAGCAGTTCGTCGTCTAAACCAACGTCGCACCAAACCCATTAAGTGCGACCAAATCAGTCGAACTTAATCAAAAGGTCGAACCAAATAAAAATTGGCGTACCTATTCGTTTTAGACGCCGTACTTATCCTGAACCTAATCGCTTGTATTAGGTTCGGCACATGAAAAGCACGCCATCTAAAACAAGCCTTAGAACACTTCATTCTTTATTACAGCCAACTTCCTGTCAATGTTGTTAGCCAATAAAAAAACCGCCATTTTGCCATCCATTTTTTTATATGACACCGGGACGTCCCGGTATACCGGGATCTCGCCTTGTATATAATTTACTGTTAGTTTCGCAGTTGTGTTTATATGGAGACCGGGACATCACGTTTGACCGGGATCCCGGTTGAAGCAACCGAGATCCCGGTACACCGGGACAGATTTTTCCCATATAAACGCAACATCCCGGTGTACCGGGATGAAGTGAATACCAGGCAGGTAAAATATCCAAAAAGTGGCAAAATGAAAAAAACATTCGTTGTGATATACTTTTTATACGAATTTTTGTTTCATTTAGAAATTATTATGAACATTTTCACGCATCCCGGTCACCCAGGACATCCCAAGGGAAAATAAATCATATTTTCATAAAAATAAATCATCCCGGGCAACCGGGACATCCCGGTATACCGGGATCATATAAACAGGCCTACGTTGGATAACACAAAATTCGCCGTGGATCTTGAGTTGGAATGTAAATTTGTTCGAGTGTCGACCAACTTCCTGTCAATGTTGTTAGCCAATCAAAAAAGCGCCATTTTGCTATCCATTTGGATACTAAGCTGGGTAAGATTTCGCCGTGGACATCAAATTGGATAAAACATTCACCGTGGACATCCAGTTGGATACTAACAATAATAATTGCGGCCACCTGTTGTTATGCAAATTAGACCGTTTGTTGATTACCGGTTTCAATTGCCGATGTGTCGCCATCCTTCTTAAAGTAATAATCGCACATATGTTTCGACGTTGTGTGATTCCACCCGATAATAAACCCAAGAAAGGTAGATAAGGCGCTACGATAGCAATTATGCTTTCCACATCTTTTTTCAATAACTTGTCCTTTTGTAGCTTGTTAATTGTTTAGTTCGTCTGAGTTTTCGATACCATAGCTAATCCACCTAGTACATCGGAGAACTTACTGATGAGCATGTCAGTAATGATCCAACCTCTTTTTCTCGTACTCAGTGCTCACAGTAGATTTTATTAATAACTTTTGCAGACGCTTTTTAATATAACTTTCAGATTGACTCACGTCACCATCGTTGGAGAACCTAATTCGCTCGGCTCTTTTCACACCGACGTCATCATCAACAGTTTCTTTTACCAAGTTTTCAGCAACTCCATCGTTTTGTTGCAAGTCTTCAATTAGCGCTTCAATCGCGGGCTTTTCCTCACTTTTGCGTTTCAACGTAACAACTTTGTAATCATACGGATGTCTTGTAATCTCAATGTAATCTCAAGCCGCGAGTACTTGCGGTCCTTTAATGTGTTTACAATCGACAATTATTCGTCTTTGGTAACACTGTTAAGGTAGTCGCCCAAAATAACTTTCATATCGGTCTTACTTGGGCAATAGAAACAGACGAGCTTACTAAATGTTTTCTCTGTACGGTTTAGCGATTTAAGTCAGTTGTTGTGTGATCACAATGACAGACAACACAAAGTGCCGTGCACTAAAAGCTAAGTTAACTAATTGAATGGTTCGATTCTTAACGTCCTGTCCGCTCGCACAATTGTCTAGTATAATCAAAGTATTAGTTTAAAAGTGTTTGTTATGTACTTGAGAACAGCGTCCACATTGTCTTGTGAGCAGTCCACTGCAATAAAATCAGTTGTATTATATAACAGTCGTGTATATAACAGTTTCAATGTTTGGATAAACGAATTCTTCACTGTCCGTTCGTGTTTTATTCACAAATAACAACACAATTGATTGCATAGACTTTCTTAGCAGATTAATGTTCTCGTTTACCACAGTGGTGCCTTTGTCCCATTTATCACTTTTCATAATCGTAATGTGTTCATATAGCTCAAACTACGGCCACTTGCATAACCGGACGTTATTTCATCAGCGAGTTTCGATCGTTTCGTATTCAAGTTCGAGGTTCTCTAGGGTGTATCCATCCACATATCCACTATAGATTGCGCTACCATAAATGTCAGTGGCCTTTGATAACGTGATTATATACTGAAAGTTATTGTTCATGTTAAATGGACTATACAAAGATCTAGTTACCAAGACTAAATCCATAAATCGCTGTTTTGTCCCGTGAACACCAAACATCAGCTCGTCGCTCCGTTCTCACCGGCAACACCATAGTCAATCATTGTGGTCACGTTGACTGGAACTTTTCCAAAGGTCGCGGGCTAACTTTCAAGTTAGGATTTAGAGTGATGACATGCTCGTTCGTGTTCCTTTTATGGTTCACATTTGTGCTCATATAAACCCAGGGGATAGTTCTGTCGCTTTGGTGTTCATTGCCTAACACATGTTTCATTACCGTTTATTTTGAGTGAAGTAATCGTACACGAACCATGTGACCCACGACCGCGAGTACCCACAAGTTTTGAGCCAACCAAGCGAGACCATTTGCACCTGCTGATAACACGTTGTACAAGAAGTTAGTCAACCCAACAGCCCTGCATGGACCCAACTTCGCGGTTGCGTTCTTAACAGCCTGTGCGAATGACTTTGTTCCTTTAGGTGCTGTTATTTCGTCACTAAATTATTGGCAGTTTACCACCTTTTCACTTTGCTATATATTCAAAACACTGTCTAGCAGCACTCTACTTTTTTAATAACAACAGATCTCCCAGCGACAACAATATATGCTAAATAGCTGAGGTAACATTATTTGCGATTACAGTTGATGTATGCGTGAAGGAAAAATAAGATACGTTTTAAACTTGAGCAAATATTACTAAGCTCTATCGAGCCTTTTTCTCTAATATCCTCCTCGAGTATACCATTCACTATTTGACGAAATTGTGTATGTAACCTTTCACCGTCGTCGTCTTCGTCAACTTTACAATGAAAACTTTACATTTAATACTGAAAAGTCAACGTAGCCGGTGCGAACTCAAACGGTTTGTTGTGTATATATAAGAAAAAGAACGTGCGAACGATGTTGGAGCACAGCTTTAACTTATGTAACCACGACGTATTTGATATTTTATATTCTAAATTAATTCCAATACTAAGCATTTTCTGTAATTTTTTTCTATTCTAGAGAGATTCAAAACAACAAAATATCTGCTATTTCTGAGAACCTGTTCAAGTATACACCAAATCTTCACTATCTGTAAGTATTCTATTTCATTCTGTTGTTGACTCGTGCAGTAGCCCGAGTAACAAGACGCCCGCTAGGCGTTAACTCGGGCTACTTGAGCTAGTGGCTTTTTGAAAGACATTGTAGGAAAATTCAGCGATTAGGTACAATGGTTGGATAATTTTCCATCATTGCAAACCCATAACATAGTATTGGCCAATGGCTTTAATTATATGAACAGAGCTCAAAATAACGGCCGGTCAACGGACAATGACCGGCCAAAAATGCATCTTTACCGGTCACTTTTTTACCTCACCGGTCATTTTGAGCAGTCGACACATTTGTATGCCTTCCAGCGATAGAATTTGAAATCGTTTTTTCTCTTCGGTATATCTTCTGAAATCTTGTCAGAGAAAGACTGTATATTTCCAGGTATATTTCATGGCGAGTACGCAATTTCACAGTAAGTACGTCAAGTTTCGTGCGACAAAAACATTGTTTGTTCTTGTCGACATCCAAAACGTAAATATATGCTGGTAGCACTTGAAAGGTTTCGATTTTGTTTCGGAGGAAGGAGGTGAGCAGAGTGACGACGAGGAAGCAATGGAGGAGGGTAGTTACGTCGAGGGTACAGACTCAGTCAAGCAAGATAACACTTTGATAAGAGAGCTGGCTGAGTTGGAATGAAGAGTTTGTGCTGTTCTTGACTTAACTTTGAAAGTTAACATGTGTTCAATTTATACATAATGTTTTTGGTATTTGTTAATTGGTAATAATTCTTTAGGTAGGCGAGTCATTTTAGATTATAAATATAAAGATTATATCTAGAAAACAATAACATTTTATTTACTTTAGACAACCACCTAATCAACGATGATAACGTTGCATGTTCACTTTTACAATGATTGCTAATGTCTTGAGCGTTTAAAACATGAAACATTAAAGCGATGTCTCGAAACAAATTCGTTATCATTTGTTTCACTGTATGCGTATTAATGACCGGTCAAAAACATATTTTGACCGAGCTAAGAGATAAGTTGACCGGTCATTTTGACAGGCGACCTATACCGGCCGTTATTTTGAGCCCTGTATGAAGGTTAGTTGGCTCAGTATCCAAGCTGGCTTACTGAGAAGTCTGCCCTGCCAAATGAGCCATCCTGTTTGCTGACCTAATCCAGCTCTAGCCAACAGGGTAAGCCTGACAAGTAAGCCGGCCTGTGCTCATGTAATAACAATTCATATGGTCTGTCTGGCAAACAGGTTCAGTTTGAGCAAGCATTAAATCAGTTAATCTTTTTCTCACTGTATAAGGGATAGCAGTAAATCAAACCATTTAGCTGGAAGTAGCAAGGTGTCACAAGCTATTATAAAACAGTTTAAATAAATGTAATTTAAAATCTTTATTCTTTGAAGTTATATAACATTTTGAGCCCGTAAACATTATTCATAATTTTATCCTATATGTGGCCTCACCATGTTGTGCAACATGACTCTGGTGGCTGTTTTCAGCATTTAATAATGCATGATCATCCTGTTCCACTTCCTCGATTTGGCGTTTTCTTCTATTAAAAATGGTTGTTTTTGGAACATCAATACCAGGATCATACTCATAGCGTTTGTACGGTTCTCGAGACATGACTATTGCATTCTATTATAAAATAAACCCTGGCCTGTTGCCTGTTGTCATTGTGCAGAAAAACTTTTACTTTGCATTTTTCAGACCAATAATAATGCGGGCTCTCAAGATTTTCTGAGTGTAGAGGACAGAGATCTGGAGCCAAGGGACAAGCACTTCCCATGATGCAAGTGGGTCAGTGTTTATTGTCATTTCGCGCGATACTTTCGAACATCCTGTGGTTTTGAAGCCAAGCTCGAAGTCCAGTTTATATATATTTCTCGATTCTTCACAATGAAATACGCATTGTTCGAATTTGTGGCTGAAAAGTCATGTGAGGTTGGTGAAACCCGTTTGATTCTGCATGAAGACTCTGAAACATTCGACGGTGGCATGGTCACGTGCATTTGTGAAGATTTCCAAAAAGATTTTGAATTCTTCTATTGACCCAGATTATGTGGAAACAACATCTTATGTAGCAAAAGTTCTGAAATTTAGTGGTAAGTATGTTTGTGCTTCGTTTAGTTAGTAATTTAGGTCATCAAACAGTTACTAAGGTTTATAAATCTTATTAAATGTTGCCTTTGGTCATTGGCTTGAATAAATCTAGCTGTTCCTATAATAATGTTATCAACATTTACTAAATATGAATCTGTTTCAAATAGATGATTACGAAGATATTCGAAATTACAGGAAGACTTATTGTGAAACTGGGTCAACAAGCACTCCTCACCGTGGTAGAGGGCAAAGGATATAAAAGAAGAATGTCAGATATCACGAATCAGATGATGAGGAACCTGCTGGAACTGAAAAGGTATGTTTCCATATCCATCGAGCTGAATGGAGCTGAATACAAATTTGTATTCAGCTGAGTTGGTGTGAAGCCCAAAAGAATAGCAGTGTCACATGTGTGAGGGGAGAATCGCCCAGCACATTATAATGTATTTTACTCTGCTTATGAATGAGACTAACCTATATTTCTTTCCATGTATATCATAGGCAGGTGAATCAGAAGGAACTGATGATGAAATTGTAGGTGCATACAAATAAAGATGAAATATTATAAGTAATAATTATCAATTATTGGATGGGTCTAAGCAAAATATCATGATTTGTCAGTGGCAAGCTACCAGTTATTTACCGATGCTGAAGACAGAGGCAAATAACATTAATAATGGTCGCGATACACTGACAAATCATAATATTTTGCAATAGTGCGCATGCTCAGAAAATTATTTGCAGTCAGTTATTTTCAGGTAAAGTAACCAATCAAAATTCAGGTCCTAGAAACAAAGTGAATGATAAAGAAAATAAACAGATGAGTTTTTAAAGAGCAGAATGTTTTTTTATGTTTAATAAAGGAATTGTACAGTTCTGACGATGAAGACAAAGTTGTCTTGTTAAAGAAAAAAAAACATCCTCCAAAAGAAATTAACAAAGAAGGAGCAAGAAATTAAACATCTGCATGATTATATTAACAACCTAAAACGTAAGATTGCCAATTACAATCCCTCATTTTAAATATTTTAATTCTCTGGTGCTGTTTACAGTTATACAGTTTCTTATTTTGTTTTCTTATGGACATTTTATTTGTATTTCAGATATGCCATCCCTTCAAGATGTGTTATGCGACTTAAAAGCCCAAGTGGAACAATTGCGTGGTGAGGTCAATTCCCCAAAGCGAGTAACCACTGTGTTGTCAAACGCTACATCAAGTTCTTTGTCATGCCCTTCACCTCTGTCATCATCATCAAATTCTTCATCGGAATCAAGTGTTGAAGGAGAACTTGTGAGTATTGAATTTGAACTTATTCTGATAAATAATTTTTAGTACAAAGTTGAAAACTTTGCAGTATTGTGATAAGGGGCGAAAATTCACATGATAATATATATATATATATATATATATATATAGAGAGAGAGAGAGAGAGAGAGTCAGTGACGATAGTGTTAACATCTGAGAGTTCCGGGGGTTGCGGCATCATTATTTTGTATTATTTTGGTACTTCGATTTACTTTTCCAATAATGTGAATTGTCAAATTAATAGCATTTGAAACTGCCTGAATAATTAAATTGTGTTAAAAACCCACTACTGTAGTGAATGTGGGAGAGCTTGGAGTAGACAGACGATACATGGACGATCGTCAAGCTCGTATCCTCAGAAAAATGAGTCTCGGTGGTTCAATGGTTAGATCTGAGTCTCGGTTGCTCAATGGTTAGAGCGTCTCACCGGCAATCAGAAGGTTAGAGGTTCGATTGCTGTTCGGGACTCAGCATAATGTATCTGAGAATACGAGCTTGATGATCGTCCACGTATCGTCTGTCTACTCTCCCACATTCACTGCAGCAGTGTGTATATTAACACATCCAAACATTATCAATATATAGTGACTGCCGCATAGGCAGTACATACCTTTGCTCTCTATCCGAATCTTGGCGGCTCAATGGTTAGAGCGTCTCACCAGCAATCAGAAGGTTACAGGCTGGATTCCTGTCTGGGACTCAGAATCATTTTTCTGAGGATACAAGCTCTACGATTGTCCATGTATTGTCAATAATTATATTAATTATTAGCCAACTTATCAATGTTAACCCAGGGTATTTGTTTGAGGTTATGAAGTAGTCTATTATATGGCACTTATGATTACAAAATGAATCATGTATTTCTTGGTCTTCGGACTTCGCTTCCTTTAACTTTGGCAAAACATTAGACTAGCATTGTTTTCTGTTGTTTCTTTCTCGTCTGGATAATAAATTTACTTTTATACGGTAATGTTTATTGTGTATTGTCATTTATTTTGCAGAATCAACTCTCTTATTATGATTTTGTGTTTGTTCCCAATAATCACAGAGCATTAGCCAGTGAAATTTCGGTTGCCATAATGTTCTGTCCAACTTAATATCACCTTTATCATCCTTGTGATTAAAATAATAAGGATCAACAATTGTTTTTCTAACTAACAGTATATTAACTATCAATCATACTGCAACTTTATAAGCAAGCAATCTAAAATCCTGTGGCATTAAACTTGTGTCATGTATTATGCTACTATTTAATTTATTACAATACATAATTATATATAATTTTGCACTATCCTTGGGACCTAGTTACTAATTTCCTTTACATTTTGGGTGGCAAATAATTCAGTACATGTAAATATGGAGGCAGCACCGAACACTAATCTTAATACCATAACAGGGATGTATCGTCAAGTGAGCAAAATGTTAAGAAACCTAAGGTTCCTTGAATGGAAGGTGGAAACTGTAATTTAAATATAGTACTAGTAGTGTAAATCATCAAGTTTGAAAGGATTTGTGTAAAATAATTTTCTCTCTTTACACAGATTTCATTATGTCCAAAGGATGCCATTATGCCATTATGGCCATGTTTAGTAGCCGTGAAGTTCTTTCACACATTCCATAACGGGAAAAGCCTCAAATGCATACAAAGGAAAAGAAGCAAAGCCGCAACTTGACCAAGAAAAAGTGAAGAGTATTTGTGGTGAGTTATTTAACTCTTAGTGTATATAGTTTTGGTGTTTCCTGTTTCATATTTATGAAATATACAGTGTTGAGTAAAAATGACCCCGGTTCATGAAATATTTAGGCCTCATTTGCACAGGCTTCACATTTTTAATGTTGAAATAGATGGAATGCGCCATAAAATTTCAATTGTTCTGACAGACCATGGCACGAAATGTTGCTAAACATTTGGTAAGATTTTTCTAACCCAGTGTATATAGGCTATAAATAGTGACCAGTTATTTATAGTGTGTACGGGAACCCTAGAATAATTCAGTATTTACTATTTAATTTATGTAGAATTTGCATCCGCAAAGTATGGGTGCAGTGAAGCTGACATCAGGCAAATAATGATTGCAAAAATCAGTAATGTGGTGAAAGTCATAAAAGCAAAGCAAAGGTTAACTTCGGAATATAAGGAAACATAATGAAGGGATCAATGGAAAATGTGCGCAGAAATGGAAAACAAAACTACCAAGTGAGACAAAAATAATTGCTGCTTCTGAACAGAATAGTGGGGAAGTTTACTGCTGTTTCTACCATAAATCACTAAGAAAGAAATTACAGCAAATTGTCTCACACGAGAGCAAAACTCGAGCCCCAGGACTGACATGTGTACCCCTCCCATAAATTTCCATGCGATGTATGAATATTGATCCCTTAATTGCAAGTATATATATGACACCTCATACCTTTATAATGTTATTGTATGGTAGTAACAGTACAGCATAATATACAATTATTGGATGTGGTTGAGCATCATGCTATCAAGAATTATCCAGACCGAGGTCAATGTTACCTGCCAAAGCAGATAACTTTGACCGAGGTCTGGATAACTCTTAAATATCATGCATAAGCCGAATCCAATAATTGTTTTATTGTACATTGTTCAAGATAGCCTTACTATAAAAATATACAAACAAATCTACTACAGGCGTTTTTTAATTTGTAATTTTTGCACGTTTGGTCCTAGTGACGTCATCAGTGTTAAATAATTTTTGTTTTGGACACCTCCGTGCAATAATTCACAGTATTCAACAGAAATTAGGTCGCACCTGCCAGAGATTAAGAATTCACTGGAATTGACCAATAGGAAACGAGAATGAATGTTGAATGTATAATAAATGCTTTTAGCCAGTGGAATTGGGGAAAGTGTTGAGGAACGGGCACTTTGTGTTACTGGTAGGTACGCAATATGCATAATGGTTGCAACATTTCATTGGTCTGCAGAATACACCAATCACAAGTAATTGACGTGGCGGGGCCTCTTGCAAGACCCGGGCATTTTGGCATTTTTAAATTGTTGAGTGCAACAGAATAGTGGGCGGTCTACTGCTGTTTCTACCATCAATCAATGCAGTATTTTGTATATAGACACCAAAGGCTGTTGAAGGAAGAAAGTGCATCTCTATCATACAATGAGTGTCCTTTAAAAAAATCAAATTCGTTCAAATGTCTACGGATGGCATGCATATATAGTGCAAATGTAAAGGGGTCCATTCAAATTAGATTTACTAAGACGTACCCTATTAGGGATAATACTCCAATTGTTGGTGTGGATAGATTATATACCGTAAGTTGATAATTCTACCCACATTGGACTACTGTGATGTGGAGCTGGCAGCAATATGGATAACTAAATATTGATGGTCATAATCAGAGGTCTCTAGGCATAATGCATGTCACGGAAACTGATTGGTTAATAGAAATCCCAAGTTTTGTACCTCTTGTATTAGAAGCAAGTTACATTGTGTAATGCTAGTTAGGAAATTCCATGGCATTTTAACATCATATCTACCAGTAAAGAGCTATTTTCCATGTTTCAATTAATCTGTTCATACATCTTATAGCACCATTATCTATTGCCTTAATTGACAATATGTGAAGGATATACAACTTTTGAGTTAAAATTAGTTTTTGTAACATTGTACTGTACATTTGTAACAACTGTAATTTGTTAGAAAACAAGACCCCATATATTGATACCAGTGTTAGCATTGAAGGGGCTATCCTGTATAAATATTATTGTATTATTATTATTATTATTATTATTATTATTAATACTACTAATAATAATGCATTAACAATAATACTAATAATAATAATACCTAATGCAGATTGCAGATACCATATTTGCCATGTAACAAAGCATATAATATATGGCATTGTGTACTATAGTATCTAAATTATATCACCGTGCACATATATATTATAACCTATATTCAGAATGCCATGCCTAGTCTGCTTGTCGACAATGATCTAGGTAACACACATAGTATTAGTAGCTGTCAACATACCCAATGTGAACTTATAATAATAAGCTGTATTTTACATTGACAGAATAAGTTGTGACCCACTAGGCCAGCTAAGTGTACTGTAGGTCTAACATGTTCCATAATGGAGGGAGTACTGTAAACACAGATTATATATGGAATACATATCAGTACAAAACATGGACGTCAAGATGATATCGTCAGAAACATACTGTAATATTCCTGGTTGAAAAAATTATAACCTTCTTATTGCCAGTGACGGCCTCTAACCATTGAGCCATCGAGATTCAGATGGGAGAGGTTACAATGATGCACTGGTTCTAATGATATATGTACTGCCTATGCACAGCAGTTACTATATATTTCAGTAATGACCAATGATTGGGTGTGTTAATATATACACTGCTGTTATATCAATAGAATCAGTACATCAATGTAACGTTCACTCACCATCTCAGTCTTGGTAGCTCAATGGTCATAGCATCTCACTGGAAATCAGAAAGTTATCCCTGTCCGGGACACAGAATAATTTTTCTGAGGATATGAGCTTGCTTGACAATCATCCATGTACTGTGTCGTCTGTTTCCCACCGAGCTCTCCCTTATTCACTACAGCAGTGTATATATTAAGTATTAACACTGACAAGTATACATAGTAATGCTTGTTTATTGCTACAAAATTGTAGGCCAGGCCCAGGTCATATAAACACAGCAATAGTATGCATGTTTTTTCACCCTAAACTACTGTATATATAGGCTAATTATCAAGCAGATAGTATTTATAAATTTAATCAAATAATAAACATACTGCCAACTGTCAATATATATTATACTATATATATGTTTTGAAAATTCAAAACATTACACACCTTCAAATTTTCCCAAATCTCTCTGTTAAGTATTTCAAAATGTGTCTATTAGATTTCGGAGCTTGGAGCAAATACACAATAAAGTGTACAATTATTTAAATTACATTCAAACACTCATTAATAATTCATGAGGAAAAGACAAAAAAAAATCACGACCGTATCGTGGTTTTAAATGTGTTAAAGATTCGTCCTGATTTACATAAACTTTATCTTTGATTTTCTTGGCTTAGACAACATCGATTTTCAAAATTACTACGCCAATGAACTTATCAAATGGGTCGTGTTTTAAGCCGTTTAATAAACTCGCAGCACGTGTTTATTAGCGAGTCAAGTCAAAAAGTTTAATAAACGATAAAGTGAAGCACTGAACTGAAGGTAATGGCTATTCGTACGGTAAATATTACCAAAATCCTAAACCTAACACTAATCCTAACCAAATTGCTAACCCTAACCAAAAAAAACTATGCAGAAAAGGCAAATTAATTGCTAAACACAGACCGGTGAGTCGCTGACAATCACAATATACATAATTATAATAGTATCCTTTTACGTTTTACTTGTGTCTGTCTTTGATTATCTTGTCCTTCAACACTACAGTTTCGGCTTGAAATCAGCTGATAATCCAGGGCCAAATTTCCGATGCTGCGATGAGGACGGTTGATCATATATATATATATATATATATATATATATATATATATATATATATATATATATATATATATATATTTTCGCTTACCTCAAAACTGGTCTGCTACAACTTGTTTCATCTGTAAAAGAATCTTCAGGCAGTGCCTGAAGGCACTGCCTGAAGATTCTTTTACAGATGAAACAAGTTGTAGCAGACCAGTTTTGAGGTAAGCGAAAATCTATTATTTGCTCTAACTATATGTTGTTGAGCACTCTTTGCATTTCGTAGACCAAAACCTACACGTATATATATATATATATATATATATATATATATATATATATATATATATATATATATATATATATATATATATATATATATATATATATATATATATATATATATATATATATATATATATATATTATATATATATATATATATATATATATATATATATATATATATATATATATATATATATATATATATATATATATATATATATATATATATATATATATATATATATCAGGGTTCTGCCCACGGTATATATATATATATATATATATATATATATATATATATATATATATATATATATAATATATATACCTATAAATCCGATCCGAGATTAGGAAACACTTGGATCTCGCGTGACAAGGGACTAAACGCCGGTCGATATTATCACCCTCGCCCTCAGGCCTTCGAGTAGTATAGAGAGTGGGGGTGCGAGCCCAATCGATGTCAGCCATAAATATGAATGCCGAAACATCACCAAATTTGTGCCAAATCACGATTCGGCAACATTTTGGTGTTATTTCGGCACATTCACATTTGTGGATAACATCGAATAAGCTCGCACCCCCACACTCTATACTACTATGGCGGTCGTTAATTGGGTCAAACACCCCTCACGTTTTCTACTCAATTGATGTCAAACACGCGCGAGACTCACGAAACAATACCAAATTTAGAAAAATCGTGATTTGGTATAAATTTGGTGTCATTTCAGTCACATTTAAAAAATAGAATGTGTCGTTTCAACATTTTCACAAATTTATGTCGAATCACATTTAGGAAAATAGTCGTTTCAGCACTTTCACAAATTTGTGTCAAATCACATTTAAGAAAATAGTCGTTTCAACGCTTTTACAAATTTATGTCTCGTAAAAGTGTCTCACGCGTGATAAAATTGCCACCCGTTATACAAATTAGATTATTACCAGCCGCGTAAGTAGATTTCACACGCGTGGAGAAAACAACCGCTAAACCATGGGAATTACGTCGCAGTGTTTAAGACGTGTCAGTGGGTGTGTTGTTATCACTCACAACAATGTTTTTGTGACCATACGCGTAGGAGTCAATGCCATTTTTTAAAAGGTATCGTTTATCATCGAAACAGGATAACGACACTTTATTAATTTCATAACTACCGAGCTGATGCTTAACACTTCTAATGGTCTTCATTGTGTGTCGCAATTGTTTCTGCTCAAGTAACACACTTTTGTAATCTTCGTGTCTGATTACTTTTTTAATTATATTCTTTCTGATACCTTTAGCAGTTTTCCCACCACCTCCATCCTCTTTCAAATAACTGTACATCTTACTACGCAACCCAACGAACTCAATAATTGGCGTCCCAGCGCACTCGTCTTTCATCTTCCCAATAACTTTCTTGTTCTCTTTAAAAGCGAATGGGTTGTCCACAGGATAGTCGCTATTGTCGAACTTTTCGCGCTCCTCCATGAAGTCAGAGTAAACGTCATCGGTTTTGATTGTGTACAACAGACTGTCAGTGTCAGTGAAGTGCAATCTGCAGGTATCGCTAGAGTACTTTTTCATAATATAGTTGTAGTGAAAATCGTACATCAGCGTTTTTCTCAAGTCTAGTATACACATACCCACATATGCAGGTCGATTTAATGTCAGCGTTTCTTTAACTTTATGGACAGCAACTAAGTTCTCGCTAAATATCTTGCAAGACACAAACGTCGGCTTCGAGACAAGCTTTTTTAATTTATTCGCAGTGGTCACTAATCTTACGTCCACACGCTTCCTCAAGTTTTCCATCGTTTTCCCAAACACGCTGTTGTTCATCAACTTGAAGAAGTCCTTCTCGAAAGCGTATTATTATTATTATTATTTAATTGTTTGCCCATATTGAAGTATTACAATAGAACAATTATTACATTGATTATGAAATTGATTGGGCTAGGGGCCAACTAGAAACCTATAAGGCTTTTTAAATAAGACCCCTAGTGTAAGTTATATATTTTAATTATTACATAGTCAGTTCGATAAAATGTGTATAGTTTAAAGGATAAAGATAATTATTTATATTTGCAAAGTAAGAATAAGATAAAGAAGAAAAGATAAAGAAGAAAAGATAAAGCAGAAAATTGATAAATTTACGACATAGAAAATTATTAAGTGCAACCCAGTGAAATTCAGTGAAAGTGATACAGTAATATAACATAATATATTTACAGAGAAAGTATCTATATTTTAATAAGTAGTAAAATGTTGAATGATTTAATTATTCAAATAGAAATTCTTAGTTTCCCTTTTAAAGCTATTAAAGGATTTAATATTTATTAATTTAGTTTCCAAACCATTCCAAATATCAATACCTTTGTTGGAAAGAGTGTGCTTTACATAATTTGTTCTTTTGTATGATTTGTGAAGTTTTGAAGCATTTCTTGTGTTATGCTGATGGATTTGATCGTTTGATACAAAATAATTTGTAAAAACTTCCGGTAAATTTTTGGTGTAGTGATAACGAAACATGAACAAGCTAATCAAATGATCATTGATTTTAAAGATATTTAATATTTTCAGATTTTCAAAAATTGGTTTAGTGTGTTCCATATAAGAGTTGAAAGTCATTAAACGTACAATTTTTTTTTGAATGTTCATTAACATTTGGATTCGTTTGTTGTATGTATTACCCCATATTAGGTTACCATAGATAAGATATGGATAGACTAACGCATAATAAATTAATTTTAGAGTATTCAAATTAGTAAAATGCCGTATTCTCGCTATCAGACCAGTGGATTTAATAATTTTTTTTGACACCATAGATATATGGTCTTTCCAGGTTAAACACTCGTCGATAATGATACCCAGAAATGTTGTGTTCATTACTTGTTTGATGTTTTCACGGTTAATTATAATTGTTGTATTGTGATTTTGCTTTTTGTTTTGTGTTCTAAATAAAATAAATTTTGTTTTTGAAGTATTGATTGATAATTTGTTAATAATTAACCATTCAGCTATTTTATCAATTTCAAGTTGAATAATTTCGTTAAGCTTTTTAAGGCAAGAATTACTGTAAAATATATTTGTGTCATCTGCGAATAATATCATTGAAATTATCTGGCTGCAGTTTTGAATATCGTTTATGTATAGAAGAAATAGGAGTGGTCCTAATATTGACCCTTGGGGAACACCACTTGTAATTGTCATTGGTTTTGACTTTACTTGGTTGTATTTTACAATTTCTTTTCTATTTTCTAGATAATTTTCAAACCGTTTTTGAGGTGTTCCCCTTATACCATAGTAATCTAATTTTTTAATCAGAATCTTGTGATTAATGGTGTCAAACGCTTTTGACAAATCTAGAAATATACCAATTGTGTATTCACCTTTATCTATTGTTTTTGATACTTTGTCTACCAGTTCAATAATTGCGAGTTCAGTCGATCTATTTTGTCTAAAGCCATACTGATGTTTAGATAAAATTTTATGTTTTTCAATATATTTAATCAGCCTTTTGTACATAAGTTTTTCTAGTATTTTAGAGAAACAAGAAAGAACCGATATTGGTCTATAATTTTCAAATTTATTTTTTTCATTTGCTTTGAAAATTGGTGTATGTAGATTATCTGGAATATTTCCATGTAAGAATGTCAAATTAAATATATGTGCCAGTGGTTTTGAAATTTCCTTTCCAGTTAGTTTTATAACTTTGCCAATAATTTCATCATACCCAGGGCTCTTATTTTTTTTAATATTATTTATCTCTATTTCAATTTCATTTTCAGTTATGGGATCGAGGAACATACTATCTCTGTAATAATTACTTGGGCCACCTGTGGTGAGCACAAGTCTTAAATCCAGCTTGATTTCTGTGTTCGTCATCGTCATGGTCATGTTCGTTTTATACGTCGAGAGAATGTAATTATTGCGTGGGCGTATAAATAGCGAATTAAAGCGATTTCGGCCCGTTTTATTGTCAATGAATCGCAGTCTGAAAAGCATTTACGAGACCTGTAAACCCGCAAATTAATGCAAAGATTCTCTCCAAGATAACTGGATGACTGAGAGAAACACAGACGAGAGATTGAAGAAAGAACTCGCAGAACCGTGGACGAAACGTCAACGACAACATATAGTCGAAATTGAAGCGATTTCGGACTTTCATTTTATTGACAATGAATAGCAGTTGGAAAAGTTTACCGAGACCTGTAAACCTGCAAACCATTGCAAAGATTCTCTCCAAGATGAAAGAAACACAGATGAGAGATCAATCATGATGACAGAATGGACAGCCGAAGGACAGGGAAATATTATTATGCTGTGTTAACATTTATCCGCGAAACTCCGTAATATTTATCATTATGAAATGTTGTGTTTTTGTCTGATTTAAATCAATTCTATATCGAAATGATCACTTGAATTTGGCGAATCGAACGCTGTAGGTTTCGTCTACTTAAAATGTGAAGATGAAAGAAACACAGATGAGAGATCAATCATGAAGACGGAAAGGACAGCCGAAGGGCAGGGAAATATTATTATACTGTGTTGACATTTATCCCGTGAAACTCCGTAATATTAATCATGAAATGTTGTGTTTTTATCCGATTTACATCAATTCTATATCAAAATGATCACTTGAATCTGGCGAATCGAACGCTGTAGGTTTCGTCTACTTAAAATGTGAAGATCAGATGTTATATAAGAAAATGCGTATTAGCGATTAAAGCGAGACTCGCCTCTAAAATCAAAGGACATGGCTTCAAGATCTATTCGTTGTTTACCCGATGATTTAATGCTTTTATGTTCGTTAAACCGATGTAATTTCGTAACAGATATGTTTCGTATACCTTTCCGTTGTTTTTATATAAATTTTGACACACGAAGACCTTCAATCGAACAGATATTAGAAAAAATAGCATTGCCCGTGTTTAGTGTTTACATTAAATTTCGTCTGCGTGTCAGGCGTTCTGCATTGGGGGAAGGGGGGGGGGGGGGGGGGGGGTAGCCTGCGTGTAGACGCCTGATTTTTCTTCCTCATTCCTCGGGCTGCAAAGCCGAGGTTTGTCCAGTGATTAAGTGGCCCAAGTTAACGCCTAGCGGGCGTCTTGTTGTTAATAAGATATTGATTAAATGACTTCTGTGGGTTCTCCAGAATTTTTTTTGCTAGTTCAGGGCCAATATTTACAAAGTATTTATTGAATTCATCAGCTATTTTAATAGGATTTTTTATTGTAGAATTTCCAACACTAAATTCTTTCGGTAGTTCTTTAATTTTTTTTTTCTATTAAGGATTTCATTTATTGTATGCCATGTCATCTTTGTGTTGAGTTTGTATTTTATTAGTTGTTCTTCATAATATAATTTCTTGGCAGATTTTATAATATGGTTTAGTTTGTTTTTATATTTTTTGTATACAATATTATTCCTTTCAATTGGTTTGGTTAAGTAAGTTTTATAAAGTTTGTTTTTCTTATTTACTGATCTAACAATACAATTTGTCATCCAGGGACTTTTAATTTTGTTAACATTTTTCCTTGTCATATGTTTTAATGGGAAGTTAGTTTCATAAGCTGTTGTGTAAATTTTTGAAAATTCATTAAAGGCCTCTGTCGGATTTTCCTTAGTAAGAACATCACTCCATGAGGTGTTTTTAATAGAGTTGAGAAATAAATTGCTAGTCTCATTATTAATAAGTCTTTTATATTTGAGGTTTGTTTCTTTAATGTTATTAGTGTGATTGTTTGAACGTGACATATGTACAATTGGTAGGTGATCAGACATATCATTGAAAATAAGTCCATTAGTACTAGACATGGAATTTTCAATGTCATTTGTAAAGATATTGTCAATTAATGTAGCAGTATGGCTAGTAATTCGTGTAGGTTTTGTTATTAATGGAATAAATGATGATGTAAAGAGCTGTTCAGAAAATCTATTTGCATAATCACAAGATTCTGATTTAAGTAGGTCGATATTAAAATCTCCCATAAGATAGCAAATTTTGTTTTCTTTTGTAAGTTTTTCAAGTATTTTATTCATTACGTTTTCAAATATTTCAATTTTACTATTTGGAGGTCTGTAAATTACTCCTATGATTTTATTCTTACCAAAAGGTGTTTCTATTTCAATAAAAATAGTTTCAATTTCATTTTCTATATTATAATTTAAATCATCGCGAGATTTATAAACTGATTGTTTTGTGACATATATACCTACTCCCCCACCTTTTTTGTTTGATCTGTTTGAACTTACATAATCATATTCATCAAGTTCAAAGTTTTCATTGTTGGTATCATTTAACCATGTTTCTGTTAAACCAATGATTTCAAAGTGCTTGTTGAGAGAATTTAGTAAGTGTTTAAATGAGTCAAATTTATTTTTAATACTTCTGATATTTAAATGCAGTATTGACCATGAACATTGATTGGTTTTGGTGAGTTTCGTAGTAAGTTCATTGAATTCATTTGGTAGGTAATAATTGCAATTAATTTCTTTCATGTCAAGTAAATTATCTAAATTTTCACAGTTATCAAATAATGTGGTATTGTTACTTCTTTCAAATGGATTATATTTTAATTGGTTTAGTCTATCCATATCTTTTTTAGTTAATTTTTCGTTTTTATGATATTTAATTGATAGTCAAGATCATCAAGTGACTGAAAGGGTAGAGAATCGTTTAAACAAAATTGGCACATTTCAATTTCAATTTCCTTGCTACATGAAAGATTAGTATCAAGTATCTTTATACACTCCGGGGTACCATGAAAGCACTTTTGACAGTTAATACATGTAGCAAAGATTTGAAACCTACCAATTGTTTTTAAACAAGAAGAGCATTTGTTATCTGTGTTTGTAGACATGATTGGTGATTAAAATGTTAAGTAAATATAGATTAAGAAGATATTATTTAGAGTTAAACGTTTAGAAAGGATATGATTGAATGTATGAAATATGAAACTTGCTTCATGTTGTCTTGAAAATCTGGCCATCAATGATCAGTTTATCCCGCACCATTTTTACTTTCTTGCCAGCAGCTTTAGCTCTCTTAAACTCCGGGAATAAACTTTTCCGCACCCTCGCAATCTCCTCAGGAAATTGTTCAGATATCCCAATTCTCGTTCCTTTCAGTTTTCGTGCGTTGAATTTAATAAATTCTTTATCCTGGTGGTAGTTAAACTTTACAACTATCGGACGTGGCTTTTCTGTTCCTTCTCTTCTCCTTCCCAGTCGGTGAGAACGGTCGATTTTGATTCTGGACGCAGCGTCTTTTATTTCAATTTTCTCCTCTAAAAGTTTGTGTATGATCTCAGTTGTGTTTTCGTCTTCCTTTTCATCAATATTATAAAAAATAAGATTGTCGCGCATTGACCTTGCTTTAAGGTCAATGACGCTATTGTTCAGTGTGGCGTTGTCTTTCTCGAGTTGGTCTAGTCGTTTTCTTGTTGTGTCGTCTGATTTATTGCGGTTTTGATTGTCGGCTTTGAGTTCACCGATTTCTTCGTGAGCGTATTCAATTGAATGTTTCACATCTTTTAGGTCTTGCTCTATAATCTTCATCTTCTCCTCAATCACTTCCAGCTTGTCTAGCTTCTTCATCATAGTTTGCATCATATTGTGGATATCTTCAAGGTTTATTTCTTTTTTTGGTTCTTCTTCGTTAATCTTTATCGGCGTGTCGTTAGGTTTCATAATTTTCGGTCGAACTGACTTTAAGGGCGTATTATTTATCGAATTATTTAAATTCTGCGCACTGCGCTTAGAGGCATGTTGCTTTGACGCCATCTTGTCACGTATTAGAGGCATGTTGCTTTGACGCATTCTTGTCACGTACTGCGTTCTTAGCCGCAGTTATTTTGACTGTATTAAAGTCGATGTACTTACCCAACCACTTAGACTGATCAAATTGCAAGACCCTATGAACCTTTTTGACTTTCAATCCAAGATCCATATACAACTGCAGATTTCTATAGTGACACACATACTTTTCTTTATCCATCAAGTTAGTCACCAGCTTCTTCACGCCACCAACACTCACATTAAACTTTTTTTTGATTTTCGTGCAGTACGCAGACAACATGTCAACAGTTATTTCCATCTTCTCACGAGCCAACGGGTAATCGTTATGTAGGTCATGCAAATGATCTGGATACTCCAAGTCGACTTCAAGCAGCAGAACCTTTTCACTATCGTCGTGGTAGTCACACAAGTTCACTCTCTCTATTTGTTTCTTAGTTAACCATTTAAAACCGCCTGTGGGAAGACTTTGGCTCATTGCCCATCCATACAAATTATTGGCATCAAGGTACATCAAATACTTCGACTCTTGCGCTTTATCGTACCCCTTCATGTATTTATTATTCACCACACCATGTCTGTTACATATGTAGCTCACACCACCACGCATACCCAATTCTATGAACTGGAACATGTCAATGTCAGACAATAATTCAAGTTCCACTCCAGTCAGCTTTAACATCGCGTCCCAAGCCAATCCACAATCATGGCCAAAAGTCGTGGGACAGTGTTGTTGAGTTCTTGGAAAATCCAGTCAGCCCCCCCCCCCCTCTCCCCCCATCAATGTTGTATTTTTTGGTGTTTCAAACGACAACGGACACATAATTCTCATATAGTTACATTGCATACATTTTATTCAACATTGTAGGGGGGAAGGGGGGGGGGGAGTGTTCATATGTGTGATAATAGAATTTAGTAAAACTTGAGTAGGTAATAAATGTGACTGTGTCCCAGCTACTTTTGGCCAGGATTGCAGGTGATGTGAAATAGTGACACGGGTCTAGTTTATACTCACGATGACATGTCTTTCTAAAGTTCTCAAAAACGTCAGCAAGCAAAAGCACATCACTTTTCAAATTCAGATCGTGATACCCACCCATATTTTCAACATCAAAGTAGTCCCACACATCGCAAGCACGCTCGTGCATTTCTTCCGTAATGTCTTCATCATTCAGAATGCTATAAAAGTCCTTTTTGGAGGGTAGCTCGCATTCATCGAATCTATCAAAGGAGTCCATATAATCATAGGGATAGACCCCCTTTCTTGTCATTAGTGCCAACCCGTCGTCATGAAACACTTCTGACGTGTATTTGAAAACGTCTCTTGGTAGGTTCTTCACCAAGTTGTCTAGACCACTACCCATGAACTGAAAGCTGTCCAAGAATACCAAGTTTTTTCCAAGCATGAAAGCCATGTACTTCTCCATGTTGTTCGGTATCACATTGATGTCTTGACCAAACTTACCAATCTCCTGCATAATGAAATGGCTATCATAACCACGTAAGTTATGAAAGATCACAGGTATTTTATCAGTCAATTTAAAGTTCACGTTACAGTCGCGATGTGCGGACCCTCTGTACTTACCTGAGACATGACAGTGGTCTCTCACTCTAACGTCAGCACCAGTGTACTCAACACTACAAATATGGCAACTTTTAGCCTCGTCAAAGTCCTTCTTACCGTCATCAGTCAGTATCATCTCTTTGTTAAAGTGACTCTCAGATGTCTTTTTACAATATTCGACAACTTCTAACATCTCCCCAATGAACTTGTTAACTGCGTTTTCACCACGATATACTTTCACTGGCTTACTGTACTCGTTATCATAGCAACAAACCAGTTTATACCCATAACCACAGTCAACATGCCTCTGATAAGCATTTATGTAGCTACGCTCGCTTGATGGTGTTGTTGTGTGCACCTTCTGTGTGATAGCCTCGAAGTCTGCGTACACCACAAATGGCACGTTTAGTTGTCTACTATATCTCATATTTAACTTTCATACCTTTTTGCGGCATCTTAATAGCTTGCTTCCCATTAATGACCAAACATACTTCCATATGACGTTCAAGCACGTCCGCGCGACTAAAACACTGCAGGCAATATCTACAAAAGTGCTTTCTCGCCTTATGCTCTGTCTGACGATACATGAATTTGTTGAAATCACGAATATACACATAGTGCTTGTTACCCTCATCATTAGTTATCAACAACAAGTCCATATGGTCAGGATACACCTCCTTAGCAACATACACAGGGAATGGCTGCTTATTTTCGTACCCAAAGACAATAATGCTAATATCGTTAGCCCTTTCAATCTTGTTGTAATCTTTGAGTGTGACTGGGAAATCAATTCCATCGTAATTCAGCTCGCTGATGTGACTAACGTACTTCGACGTTCTATCAGAGTGTTTTCCAACAGGAAACTTATGTGCTAGGTGACACCATCTAAAGCACTCGTTGTCATCCCCATTATTTACATTTATTAAACCTCTCATACTGTTGCACAGCTCCTTTGGCAACGCAATATAACTACTCCCATTCAAAGGTCTGTAAATAGCGATATTAACGTGATGTGCCTCCACCTTGTCGATAGTCCATCCAGACCCTTCAGATAACCACCCAGCTATCCGCGTCAAAATCTGTTCCGATCCACGATTGGCAACACCCTCAATATCGTGTTCGTTAATGACGACGAACGTTTTACTGTTAAAGTAGGCAGTTTTATATGTGGTCTTATTATGCTCTAGGGCTTTCTCGAAAGTGATCTTAACTGTCTCTACCACTTTCATTCCGTTAGTCTCACCCAATTCGCGTCTCAAAAGGTTGATGACAGCGCTTCTAGTTGCGTTTAGTTGGTTGATGTCTCTAGCGTTAACCACCTCGATTCCATAAGACCTTGTGAATCCTCTCAGTGCTCGATCCAACAGCTGTGTCGACGGGTCTTCAACTGTAGGTTGTGCTTCCTGATCTCTAACAACACCATCTCTAACAAGACGGTTATATGTCCGACTACCAATATTAACTCGCCTGTTTGTCAGCGGTTTAACAATAGTCGCATCTGTCGAGTCACTAAAAATACCATCTCTAACAAGTCGATTGTAGACTCGCCCATGAACATTGACTGCTCTACCTGTTAGCGGATTTACAACGGCTGCACCAACCACGTCAGTTCTAGCGAGTAAGTTTTCTGTGACGTTACCCATGGCTTCTATATACTACACTTATATATATTTTTCCTAAGCCACTCGTTGTAGTACTGATCGCTACTTTCACACCATCCCAACTTTGGATACACCACCCCAAACAGATTGTCGTCAAACTTCTCTTTCACCTTTCCGTCTTTAAGGTCTGACACCTTCTCGAGTGTCTCGAATTGTCTTCTATGACACAACCTAATAATGTAGTATCCGTATCTGCTGACGTTTCTACCCTTTATCAACCCACATGAATACAACGCATCGACAACTTTCAAGAAGTCCTCTTTCATCAACTCGAGGTGCTCAGACTTCACAACGTCCCGTAGTCTACTCCCCATCCACCAAGACCGCTTGTGAGCGCTTTTTAGTCGTGTGAGTCTCATGTCACTATAACTCTGAACGTAACCCCATTCGATGTCACCACACTTTGGACATGCGTACCCACCACAGTCAGTCGTGTTTTTCACAACATTGCAATCCAAGCAGTAGTAAAGTCCGAAGGTGCCTCCACACTCAATTTGCGTTTCGTTCGCATTCTCATCAATTGTGTAACCATAACTCATCTGCTTCATAAGTTTGTCCATCACTTATAATAAGTAAATATTTTCATCGAACCAATACCCATGCCGCTATTCCGCCACCCAAACCTAACACACCAACAAACAATAATTGGTATTCCTTCATTTCCGCACTCGGTTGGTAGTAATCCGCAATCTTCGGACTCTCAGTGAACACTCGACCGCCATACTGAATGGTCATTACGCTTCTAAGTTCTTCCAACGCGTGATTTGTGTCATTGACGTCAGCGTTAGCATCCCAGAGCTGTTGTCGCAAACGTTGAATCTGATCTTTTTTAGCGACTTCGTTTTCATACCACGCTTCTTTCGATTTCGCTAACTGTTCCAACGCGTGGTTGTGTCTCTTCATCTCAGCTTCGTAGCCCGTGTGATTAAACTTCGAAAACATAAAACCAGCGCCTGCAAAAGCCACCGCATTAAATATCCCTCCAGCCACAACACTCGTCATTAACTTACGTTGATTTGAATGGATCTGTTGGTATCCACTTTTTCGATTGTAACCATTTTACTAACAACGTTCCTGCACCAACAGCTGCAACAAGTTTAACTACACCTTTCACAGTCTCTGGTGTTCCTAATGGTTCTTTTAAAGCCTTTTTTGAAATCATACTCACTACCACAGCGCCAGTCGTGACAAGAAGCGCGTCATACAATTCATTCATGAGCTCTTTTCGATCAATCGTAGTCATATATACATTGTCGTGTGTTTTGTTCAAGAGTCAAATGTGTCGAGTCCTCCAGTTGGACGACTATGGCTTTCTGACGCACTAGCTGCAGTACTCGCAGGTTCTAATTGTGTTTCTTTTTCACTGCTAATTGTGTACCATAACGAAGCACCAGCGATGATAACACCAAGTGTTCCGACAATGTAGCCATAGCTCCACTCGCTGCTCTGTTCTTCGTTGGCTATCATTTCACGCATTTTCTTTTCTTTCGCAGCTTTCAATATCTCAGCCAACTTCTTACCAGCAGCAACACGCTTTGGGTCCTTCACCTTAATACTCTTCACGTCAGCTGTGATCTTAGCGTCGACAGCTGTCTGTGAGTCTTCAACCATCTAATACACTATCGCGTGTTATCTTACTCACAGTTGATCTCGCAGGTATCTCACAGTTGACCTTACAGATGACCTTACAGATGTCTCACAGTTGATCTCACAGTTGACCTCACATGTGTCTCACAGTTCCAAACGAAACATACCCAAATTCTTTCTCCGAGAGTGTAGTATAATGACTTGCCTTCTGAGAACTGGGTCACCACAGCATCGCGACATTTTTCAGACTGCCATAGCGCTTCACAACGCTTGGACAGAGCTTGACGTCGAGGTCTCTAAGATTCTGATCAACAAGTTAATTAAAATGGTTCCTCTTGGGAGCTATTTAGCATGCAAACACCTTGGATACGCAGGTTCTGACCACTTGGACAACCCTAGCGTCAATTCCGGTATGTTGATGTCCCAACACCTCGAGGTACTGCTCGCGAGCCTTGTGTGGAAGCCAAAAAGGTCTGTTCTTAATGCATGGTTAAGACTCGCTGAGAACTATGACGCTTATGTGTGTGAGGGGTGTCAAGGTGTGTTTGAGCGTCAGCACATGTCACTACAAATTTCTCACAGCTCCCCAAACCAAACGCACTAAAAATTAGGCTTTTTCTCTGGAGGTATAGTATAATGACTCAAGCCCAAGACGTTATAGAAGCGGAGATCGTCGAAATGGTGAGACACACCTTTATCAATGCGTATACCCCACGAGACGCCTCTGGACCTAACGTCTTAAAAGGGTACTCGTCAGTCTTCACGTTGTGCGACCCCTATTGTAAAAATGAGGAGGTGGCAAGACGATTTGGCGCTCAGATTCTCACCACAAAGCGCATTCACGAGGCCTGGGTCAATCTTCAAGAAGATTGAGCCAGCAGGATGATTAACGAGTTAGTTAGCAAGATCCCTGTGTGGTGTTACTTACCATTCAAACACGTTGTGTTAGCAAGTAGCGACTACTTAGGCAACCCTTGTGAGTCCACCGCCACACTACTCGGTAACTACCTCGAAGTGTTCTTAGCGAGTCTTCTATGGAGACCGAGTCCAACCAAACTCAAAGCGTGGCTAAAGCTCGCCGCAAACCGCGACGTTAACGTTTGCAGGGTGGGGTGTAATGAAATAGTGGGTGTGGATGATATCGAGGACCACATATTCTCGTCTACCCACCAGTATTTTGCGCATGACGCCAGGGTGTATACATGTTACCCGTGCGGTATGGTCACCAATAGCCCAATGTGCCGCTCAAGACATGAGAGCTCGAGGTCTCATCTTGAAAACTTAGAGCTTCAGCGGGCAGTTAACATTGGACAATGGTTGCCGCAGTAAAAAAGATATTTCTGAGGGTATAGTAACCATGACAGAGAAAGTTGGTAAACTGGAAATCGTGATTGGTCCCATGTTCGCAGGAAAAACGACAGAGACTCTCCGTAGACTAGTCACGTTAAGTAAATCAGGACTCAAAGTCCTCTACATGAACAATGCAGGTGACATCAGACGAACTGACCACACGTTCTCCACACATCGTCAGACCATTGTTGTCGGATCAGACAGTTTACCTGCGAAACTAATCACCAACCTTCCAACAATTAGCGAACTGACTGGCATTGACGTCATTGGCATTGACGAAGGCCATTGGTACTCTGATCTATCAATTATTCGTGAGTATGTCAAAGCTGGCATTCACGTCATTATTTGTGGTCTCATAACAACAGAACACTTAAAAAGACTTGGTGAACTCGACAAATTGTTCCCAATAGCAGACGACATCACCTTTCTAAAAGCGTATTGCGCCGTTTGTCGTGACACTGATGGAACAACTGTTGAAGCGTCATTCAATTGGAGATACAATCCAGGACCATCGTTTGTTGGTGGTGCTGAACAATACAAAGCAGTGTGTAGACGTCATCATCCTTCAACACAAAATTAAGGACGTTCTCAATACTTCTCACTTTTTTAAATTTAGACACTGGACACATGAAGCGCCCAATGCCATAGAGACAACATTTCCACACGACATGCATAGACATTAGAAGCATTGAAGCCAGTAATGTCAAATGTCGTCGACACATAAAATTAGACGTTGGTATCTACTGTGCGTTTTCTGGTTGTTCACACACTTTGCCACGATGCATCCAATGATTATGGTTGTTCAACGTCACATTGCTTTTAAATTTACGAATACACCAAGGACACTGAACCCTGATGTCTAAGAAGTACTTTGTTATCTCGTTAATAGCGAAGTCGTATGACTCACACAACAACGTTAGATACCCAGCCAGTTTGAACCCAGCCATCAGTTTCTTTTGGTCTTCAGACGTCCCACCTGTGCCACCTGGGTTCTTGAACTCGATCACGAGTCCATTATGCTTTTTGTGTGTGTTGATAATGATCAAATCAGGTGTTCCGCGTGTTTATTCTTTTCGCAGAAGTGTCCTGATTCTCACCACAAGCGGCTATCAAAATAGCTTCTGGATAGTACTTCCTAATGTAGTCGACGACTTTCGTGTGTAGGTCAAACTCATTGATCATCTTGAATTGATTCTTCTTGAGAAGTGTGAAGGTTCCAGTCTTTCTGATGCTTGGTAAAACGTATAGTGTACACCCATTTTCTGAACTGTCTCGCACGCTCCATTTTACGTGAGAATATCAGTGAATATACCCCAGGCTCATTGATAAGCACAGTCTGCGGGTCAAACTTTGCAGGGGTCGTCAAATCACCGCCCCTCATTTTACAATCGGATTCAACGTGAGCACTCACTGCATCCTTTGGTTGAGCGTAACCTAGAGCACACGCGACGTCTTTCGCTTTGAACCATATTTCGCCTTCGTTACTTATAACCGTCGTAATGCTAAAACCATCAAAATCAAATAATTGCACTGAGTTGGTTGTCATTACTATATCCTACAAAAAAATATTTTTTATGGATTGGCGCGTCAATCCACTTGGTCTTTATAGATCTGATTTGTTGCGTACCAACGCACCCGATGTGTTTTAACACTCGATTTGTTCTTCGGTTTACTACTTCCACGTCGTCTGAAGAAGTCTCTCACACTACGAACCAGCTTTCTAAACCAACCCATTATAACATAGGATGTGTCATCAGTGCGTGCTTTTATGGTGTCGATGGTGTCGTTATTATGTCGTCTGGTTCTTCCGGAGGTAACACAATCGGTTCGCCGTAAGTCTTTTTAGACCTCAGACCAATCTCAGCATGGAGCTCGAGAGTTACGTCACCACGGCCAAATGACCCACCAGCTTTGAACATGTGGTCAGTTGTTTTATTTATCTTATATATTTCACGTTCTTTTGAAATACATGTCCCCATAATATTTAACACGGGTTTAGTCTCAGCTTCGAACGCTCACTTTATACCATATTCCTTCATCATTTCTCCACCCATGATTATGATGTCTCGGTTTGTCATGTAGCCACTCACGATTTTCATGCCGTAGAATTCTATCGGTATGGGTATGCATAAGGCGCAAGTGGTATTCTTGGTCGATGTATTCCAAAAATTGTTCCATAAGGCGTGCCTATCTTTTTCATATTCGCTGTGAAGTCTGAATCGGTTGACTTGATGTTGTTGACTCTGACGTGTGAATTGCTCATTTGCCAGTGTATCGATATCATATGCATTCTAGTGAGGTCAATGCTACTCGGAATAGTGCATATGTTCTCCCGATCCATTGCTGGGTTGCTGCCACCATACGCGAGTCCATTAGTCATGCCCGTCTTGTACCCTATGAACTTGTCCCAACCACCGTCGTCGTTTGATATAATTGTCTCCCAATTTGACCCCATGGTTCTTATGGGTAGCCACACTACAACAAAAATGGAAAGATCACACCATTGCATACTGGGGCAGTTAAAGTGAAGGCCTGATTCAAGTGGAATTGGTGTTAACTCGGGGGATAGAAAACTACGACCTTGACTGTTGATGCCAACAATAGGGCTATAGGTTGGGTTGTTTTGCACTAACATATTTGTTGAGGTGCCGATAGCTTTCACTTTGGAGGTATTACTATGAAAGTCCACGTTTTTCATGGCGTGTGTGTTGGTGTTGAAGTCGAACACTACGTTGTGCCCACGCGCTTTGAAGTAAAGCGGTAAATACAGTTGCTCTAAGACCTTTTTATTGATGGCGTCAAGGTCATCGACTGGGTCTGCTATGTTTTTGATTGCTGAGCCTTGCATGTCTATGAGCCCAGACATCCTTCCCCGGTCACACTTAATTTAGGATCTTCGTCCAGATGTCTTTTCGTTCTCTTTAGTATTCTATCGTGGGGGTCGCCAGACTCATATCCATAGTTTAGACTCATTACTACTTCAAGGTGTATTTACTTACTAGATAGCCAGAGACTGCCGAGAACCCTAACACTATCGCTAACGTTGTCGTGTCTGGCTTACTCGTGGCGGTAACGTGTGCTATTTGATTGGTGGTGACCACTGTTTTCTTCACAGGTGGTGTAACTACCAAGTGAGTCGCCACACTTTCTTGGTGGACGTTTTTAACCGCAGTCGTTGGTGTCGTCGCATTCAAGCGAGTGTTCACTCCAAATTTCATGGACTCCGTGGCAATCTTTAGCAGGTTGTTGTACCCAGCGATTTTGTTCTTGAGGATCACCACGTTACTTGGCATTAACCATGTAGACGGTGACACTGCAAGATTTTGGACAACGTTGGTGTCTCTAATCGATTTATTCATGTTGAGAATCCATGTCGATACGTCGTAGTTGACAACACTGCCAGCGAACAACTTGCGGAATTCTTGCTGGGTTTCTAGACTTCCTGCAGAACCACCAACGACTGACACACGTGTTCTCGCTTGCGCACCAAGTGTGGAGTACACAAAGGCTTCTATGCTTTGATTTAGATATTGCAACCCAATGTTGGAAAAGCCGTCTGACAATCGCGCGACGTATCGTTTATAGTCATTCTGAACGTCGTTGAGTGTGTAGACTCTGGATTCACCTAAAGTGCCATCTCTCAGGACTTTATTCTGGTAGTAATGTTTTCTAGGAATCTTGGAAATCTTACCATACAATTCGGAAGCACTAAATTCTCTACTTATTGATCTCATGGTCTCGCCACCCTCCATTCTTCTGAGAAGTCTTCTAATGGTGAAGCACACATGAAATCTCATCACACTTGTGACCACGGGGTGAACTTCTTGTGACACTGATAGATGTTGCAACGAGACTCCACAACAGAAACTCGCACAATACGTCGCAAACACAACGCGATAGTAAGATTCGCTGTCGTCCCACTTTGACATGGTCTTTGACGTGGTGATTTATAAGGTTGGTAGCTTTGACATGAAGTATCTATTTTGGTTAACAAAGACTTTGAAGTTATTCACTGGATAATTCAACACGTTTTCCGTTGGATAGCCATCCCAAAGCCCCCAGTGGTTCTTATGACCTTTTGGTAGTGGTTGGATAGTTCCATTGCCTTGGCATATTATTGGGAACTTACTATTGTGTAGCCACTTCCACATGTTCCTATCGTTTTTAAAGGTTGTGCTGGTTATGTCTGTGCTAAGGATGTCGCTGTTTTTGAAGTATACGTCAACATTTAATACCTCGCCGTCTTGTGAAATATTTGGATTGAACTCGAATTTGCTTAAAGTGGCGTGGGGGTACCTTTTGACGAGGTCTGCCTTTGCGTCGTGTGTAGCCTTCGATGTGTTCGCCATCGCACGTTCGTAGTACTTTCCATAGTAGTCGTGAAGGGCTTTCTGCATATATAATGTGCCGTATGTTATACACAATGCGAAAGTTGACGGTATTCATTGAAGGCGTAGAAAAAGTTGTATCCTTTGACAACGCGATGATGGTCACGCATGATAACCCATGCATTATGGTTAAGACAGCCACCGTGTTTTGGGACTACGACAACGTATTGGCAAACACAATCGACTTTTCCCTCGGTAGTCTTTTGCGGTTCTCAGTACCTCAGGGACATTATAACTTCAACGCGTTGGTCGAGTACATGAATCTCCAGGTCTCCGACATGAGACCAAACGTGTCAAGTCTTGAGATAGAGAAACTCCCATCTGGTGGATGTAGAGTAAAGACTGTGGCTCCGTTTTGATTGCTGGGGGTTGGACCTCTTCTTGGCTTTGCAGAAAACACATTAATCCAAGGGAAGGAGTGGCACGTCAGCCCAAACGAGGTCGATATGTATAGAGGTCTGAAGTACATAGAAGTCTCGTGTGACGTTGTTGAAACCGAAAGCAATGTGGGTATTGATGGGAAGCGTAGCAATGTGATCACAACGTTGCCAATACCCACCGAACAGTCTTTGAAGGGGTCAGCACAACGTCATGTGGACATCGAATCCAAGGTGAGTATTAAAAAAGGTGTTTACCATAGTATGACGTTTCGCGTCAAACCAAATAACGACGATCTTAAAATTGGCGCGGTGCTATTGGAACTGTATGTAATGTGAATTATATGGAACTTGGTGTGGAAACAGAACAAGGGTTGCGAGACATCTATTATAATCCCAAGACAGGGTTCAGTAGTGCAGAGAGGTTGTATCAAAGTGCGTTAGGAAATGGGTTGAAAGTAACTAGAAAAACATTGAAAGAATGGTTGACAACACAGGACACTTACACTATATCACTCTAAAAAATAAGGTGTGCAAATTAACACACCTTTTCTGTCCAAAAAACTACACACCTTAAGATGGGTTAAACAACACACCTTAAGGTGTGTTTCTGACTTGTCCAAAAAACAACACACCTTAAGGTGTGTTCTATGAAAAGGTGTGTTAACTAACACACCTTGGTGTGTTATCTAACACACCTAGGTGTGTTATCTAACACACCTTGGTGTGTTAGATAACACACCATAAGGTGTGTTATCTCACACACCTTGAGGTGTGTTATCGGTAACACACCTTAAGGTGTGTTATTGGTAACACACCTTAGGTTGTGTTATCTAACACGCCTTACGGTGTGTTATCTAACGAAGCTTTGATAACACACCTTAAGGTGTGTTATCTAAACACACCTTAAGTTGTGTTAGATACCACAGCTAAACATTAACAAATCATTTAAACAGTGGTGGATCCAGCAAGGGGTGCTGGCCGAGCAGCCGAGCACACCGAACCCAGCACTGCCCAGCAGCGTGCTGTTGTGACAGTGCACCTAGTAGTTTCTTGGTTACAATAATACAATTTACAGATATTGAATAAATAGTATAAATATCTTTCAATCTTTGTGCCTGATTAAATTTAAAATATATTTGTCCAATTGTCCCAATATTGTTATGACAGCAAACGTGCGTTATTTGTTGCCAAACTCGCTTGAAATGATGTAATCATTGTAATCATGTAATGATAAGTTGATCACATGTTTTGATGTTAAACCATTTAACCATGCACATAGCAAAACTCATGCTTTTTTAATAGCAAAACTCATGCTTTTTCACATTTGAATATTTGATTGCTTTTTTAATTTCTATTTTCATTATCGAATACTTATAATGTTAGACGGTTTACAGCAAAATTAAGAATTTGCTTTATTCAATTATTGTATCAAACTAAATTAATTATTAATATTGAGTATTTTGAACTAGTGCTGCCTTGAATTCCAAATCTTAAGTTGGTCTAAGACTGATAACAAGTTTTGAATACCGCAAACATTTAATTTTGTACACCCCTGTCCACCCCCCCCCCCCCCCATATAAATCCACCACTGCATTTAAAGAGAAATACTCATGCAATAAACAAGTAGTTTGGACATACTGTACTGTAACTGGTATATTTCTAATAAAACGCAATTGGTTTTACATTACACAAGTAATTAGCAAATATTAATGTATAAATATTAAATAGTTTTAAGGATCAGTCTAATGTCACAAATTAACCTTAAAGCAGGTAAATTTATATAATAGAATAGATATAAATAAAAATATATATACTGTATAAACATTATATTGACAGCTATATAATTATAATAGAGTGAATATAAAATAATACAAATACTCAACAATTATTGGACGAGGTTGAGCACGATAAATAGTGATTTGTCAGTGGCGAGTAGATCTGCGAGCCACTGAGAAATCACCATATTTTGAGATAACCGAGTTCAATAATTGTTTTATCATTCAATCTATTTGTTGTGAAATACATTTAAATGTAGGACCATTTTAGTTACATTTTTCGTGTTTTCACTGTTTGTTTTTGGTCTACTAAACAGGACAAGTTAGATTATCATTCACTTCGTTTCTATATCCTGAATTTTGATTGGTTAGTTTACCTGCAAATAACTCAGATGACTCAAATGCTCAGAAAATTATTTGCAGCAAAAGGCAAATTTTACAATTGCGCATGCTCAGAAAATTATTTGCAGTTAGTTATTTGCAGGTAATCTAACCAATCAAAATTCAGGATAGAAACGAAGTGAATGATAATATAAAAGGTTGGTGTAATTCCAAACTACTGTATATACTATATACTGTATATTATATATATATATATATATATATATATATATATATATATATATATATATATATATATATATATATATATATATATATATATATATATATATATATATATTATATATATATATATATATATATATATATATATATATATATATATATATATATATATATATATATATATATATAATATATATATATATATATATATATATATAATATATATATATATATATATCACATAAATAATACTAGTTTACCCTATTTGCACAGTTTGCAATTGTTTATTCCATCTTACTTCTGAGTTCTGCCATGAAGGTGCAAATAGAGCATTCCAGTAGAATGTGTTGATGCATAATAAACATAAATCAGATCCACCAATGCTTTGTTTGAACATTCCATGAATGTCGGATCCTCCCCAGTAATAAAGACTTGTCGAATGTCCTCCAATGATCCAATACATGTAATTTTAAACTGTACCAGCTTGTCTTTAAAAATGTTCTCTACATTTGTAGATGACTGTAAAGAGAAATTATAATATATATTATATTCATGCAGGTTATATTTACTCTCAACTGTATTTCTCAAAGCATTAATAATTCATGAGCTAATTATCCAATAATAAGACCCATCTAGTCACGGGATTGCATTTGGATAACTAAGTCAAACACTGTGTCTCAGAACACTAAAATATCCTAATTACGTATGCTGATCAAATGTATTGTAGTGTTCAACTATTAACATAACCCTCCCATGAGAGAATATCATCCAATCAAATATAACCTATACTTGTGTTAATTTGGGAAGCTATTTAAACAACTCCAGCTCGTGTCCCACCTGGATATCCAAACACTCGAAAACAATTAACAAAAACACTCGCACTACGCGCTCGAGTTTCATACATTGTTTGCTCGTGTTTGGATATCCCGGGTGAAACACTCGCTGTCGTTGTTCAAATATTACGTGAATGATTGTCACTATTTGTTATATGATTGTCACCATTAAATAGTGGTGTTGGTCATGTGGCTTTCACTTTGGTATGGCCAGGTTCACTTGGCAGTTGCCCATCCCGCCTGATGCTACTGGTTATATCTATAACAAGCCTGCAATTCACCACCCCCTGTAATTCATGGTGTGTATTGATCATACTTCATAGACTTTAGAACAACTTATGTCTTATAACAACTACAAGGATACTAAGCTTTAGAGTTTAGGCACATCTAGCATTGACAACTAAGTGAATAAATTATATTTAACTGATTAATAAATTATTTAATAAATTTATTTATAAAGATGATTTAATAAATTAAATTTAACGTACAGTAGGATGAAATGTTGTTTACCGTTCCTTAATATATTAGATAGATAGAAGCTTTATTTTTGCAGGGTAACTCCATCAGCTTGATGCTGTTCTCCCTGGGGGCCCTGACTCAATAAGTTAAAATATTTTACAATACAACTATATATAGTTTTACTATAGGCGACAGAGACTAAGTTAAAAAGTTAAAATCTATGATCCTAATAGTTTATAAATAATATGTAGGTAATTAAGTAATATTAAAATGTTGGGACTTTAAATAAGAACGTTTAAAAATCGAGAGTGAACTACATTGATATCCTGCGATAACAAGTTCCACATCTGCGCCGCTGAATATTTTCTAGTTCCAGAGTTATAAAGATTTAAAGATGTCAAAATCAAGGGAAAATACGGAACAAACAAATTGCTGATTCAGCACAACTTTATAACGTCATATTGTTTGAATGTTAGTTTGGTGAATGTTTAAATTAACTATAGCTCAGTTACTATATGCCAGAATTAAATGAACCTTTACACACAGATAGTGAAAGATGAAACACAGTTGATGTCACTGATTTTGTTGTCAAGGTAACACTGTTGTACCCAGGCCCCTTGCACGGATTTTATAAATCACACCAGTGTATTTATCACTGGGTGTATAATTTTCAAATTATTATAGTATAAATTTATTTTAGGCATGCATAGGTATGACAAGCACACGTCTGATATTATTTTATTCTTATCAAGACAGAGTATGAAGGTGTTTTATAAAATCCGTTCAAGGGGCCTGGGTACAACAGTGTTACCTTGACAACAAAATTAGTGACATTATCAACTGTGTTTCATCTTTCACTATCTGTGTGCAAAGGTTCATTTGATTCTGACATATTATTGAGGCATAATAAATTCTTTCATTTTGATTTGCACAAATTCGATGTCAACATGAAAGAATTCACCATGCCTCTATAGACACTATCAGATGTCTATTTCTCACCTTTTGAATATTAAGCCCTGCTCTCTACTGGTACACGCAAGAAACTTTGTATAGTGCGTCTACATGTTATACACAAAGCTTTGTGTATTTTTGGTGTAATTACATGAAGAGTAGGTGTAAAAATGCTGCGTGTACACGAATATTACATGCAATTTAGTCCACGAAGGCGTTACAAAACTTTTAAGCATCACTAGTTTGAAGATATGAATTTTATCTTCTTGTGACATTGTGGTGAAAATAATATTTTACTCAATTGCTTTGCTAATTTGTAAAATACTGTTTTTACCACACAAAGATAAAACCATATACATAATTGCATCACCATTTAACATCATATATGTATGTATAATTAAACTCTGACCTACCCAATACTTTGAAGGATTACTGTCCATCAACTCTGGGAATTTTTTGCAAGTAAGCAATGTGCCATTCTTTTGTAGTCCCCTTGCTTAGGGTGGCCCATAGAAGAATGATACAATTCCACAATAAGATGTTTTCTCACTGGTAAGACACTGATACACTGGAGAAAGTATAGGATGATGCGTACACGGAAGAAAGTATAGGATTGGTTGTGTGTGGAGTTGAATATAAAGGCTGGTTAAATATATTTATGTCACTATTATATGCCAGTCAGTTGGATGGTGTTAATTCCATGAAGGTCTGTAACTCCTCAACATCAACCATCTAAAACATAAAAATCTCAAAATTAACAATAATTTATAAACAAAATACAGAAACCGCAAATGACCTGCTACAATGAGCACACATTTTCTATTTAACAATTTACAATTATACAATCACGTGACTTATATACGCATTTCCATTGGTTCTTGCCCATGATCTATTGAAGGACAGATACATGGATGGCGTCAAATCATGTCAGCAGCTATGTTTTTCTTTTTTCGTGCCCCAAACCTTTGGGGTTGTTTTTGATTATATAAAACAAATAGATTCCATTTTTTGTTGTCTGTTCAGTTATAGATACCTGTACATAGAGGACGTCAGATCGTGGTAAGAACATCAGTGACCCACTCGACTCTGTAGCTCGTGGGCCCATTTTTGTTCTTACTACGTTCTGACGTCATCTGTGCAACCATAACTGAACAGACAATGGCAAAATGGAATCTATTTGTCAATTAGACAACGAGCTTGAGTTGTCTATGAGCAACCATGGTTAGTATCAACTAAAAGCAGAGTTAACATTTTCAACAAATTACATGTATTTGAAACAAATTATTCAACAGCTTATCTGAAATCTTGTTAAACACCTTGAAAAGCAACTATTTTTGCTGCTCGTGCTCTATCACTCTTATATAGTAATATAGAGAGTGACCAGTAGCTCAACCAATAGAGGATTTGTGATAGTCCTCTAGTTTGTTTATACTAATATTTTATAACACTAAATGGTTTCTTTAGAAATTTGGTGTTCATATATTTTTTCATTGTGAAATTTGATTAATTTGCAGCTGAAACAGATAAATGTATGACTATAGGAACAGGGATAAATATTTTAATACTACATTAACAAACATTTGTGATTTGGCTATAAAATTATAAATTAAAATAAGCTATAGTCTATATAGATAATAGAACCAACAAAGTCAATATTACTTTGCACATTGCTTCAATTTATGTTGCCAACATTTTAATTTATATATTTTATATATGATTTCAAAATAATAGTGTGAGCACTGCCATGCAATCTGCCAAAGGCAAAGGTTTCACTCCGTCGTTGACTCGTCTGAACACAAATCACCAAAGCCCAAAGGTAAAAATGTAATCGAAGAGCATCTTCGCAGTATACAAACATTTAACTTACTTTTTAATAAGCATGAATGGGAGTCTTCCTTGACAATTACATTTCGTTTCAAATAAAATATCAATTCGACGTCATTCAACCTTTGACTCAAGTCGAGAAAGAAGACAGGAAGCCATCTTGGATTTCGACTTTAATTTAGTTCTCCGTGAAGCGTGATATAACGCGGAACCCGCGAGTTATAATCACGGGAGTACACTAAATAATTATTAAATACTCTAAAGTATACTAATTATTAATTTGCGTCGCAGGATTTTAACTAGAAGCGCATCAATGACTGAGTTTACGTACCTGGCTTAGGTCTTCGACCTGATTTGCTTCCGTCAGGATAATGGCTTCGTCTTCGACCTGCTGTATTAGTTTTTTTCATTTTGAAGCGATATCCAGACTTTGGTAACACGGCCGAGAACTCACTGATATCTTTCGTTAGATGAACAAGCGAACCAATTAATTCATACGTGCTCATATTATAGAAATCCATAACGTGAAAATCGTATTGGAAGGTAAAAGCGATAACTGCGTGTCTCGTGCAGTGATCACAACGAAACAAACAAATTCAGCGCGCGGCGTTCTCATTGGTTAAGAAGTACAGCATTGCTTCTCCAGAACCTTAGAACCCAACCTCGTACCCAGGCTCTTCCTGTTCCATGCGCTATATTTATGCATTTTTGGTTAAAAATGTTGTTAAAGACACTAAATAAACAAAAAGTTCATTCCATCCGCCAAACTGACGTCTCAGCGCCTTCGATTCCTGGCAGTCGAAAGTTCTCGACGTCTTTTAGCTCATGTTTGAGAGTGTTAACGAAGTTCCTCGATTTATCTACACGCGCGCCATATTGACTGAGTTCACAAGAGAGACTTGATCGCGAAATGGCGCGCACGTGTAAATAAATCACCTTTTCGGATGCCAGAGTTGCCTGCGGAGGAAGCTACGCAGATACAAAAAACAACAATTTTTTATGAATGGAGCAGATACATATCATATTCCATGTCACTTCTTACACCTTCATGTTATTCGGAAGATGTTTTAGTGAAAGGCGGTTAATCTAAATGTGTGTTAATCAAAAGGTGTGTTATTAAGGCGTGTTACTGAAAACTTGTGTTAATCAAAAGGTGTGTTACTGGAAACGTGTTTTGCTGAAAAGGTGTGTTAATCAAAAGGTGTGTTTATCAAAAGGTGTGTTATTTGAAAGGTGTATTATTTTGGAGGGTGTGTTATTTAGAAAGGTGTGTTATCAAAAAGGTGTGTTATCAAAAAGGTGTGTTATGAGTAAGGTGTGTTCTCAAAAAGGTGTGTTATATTTCAAAAGGTGTGTAAATGTAAAAGGTGTGTTATTGCAAAAGGTGTGTTTTCTTTCAAAGGTGTGTTAAATTACACACCTTTGGTTGCGAAAAGGTGTGTAATCTAAAGGTGTGTTAACTGAAGGTGCGTTAGTTAACACACCTAGGTATGTTAATGAACACACCTAGGTGTGTTAATGAACACACCAAGGTGTGTTAATGAACACACCAAGGTGTGTTTTTTAAAATAATTGTCAAAAGGTGTGTTAAATTAACACACCTTGGTGTGTTTTCTAACACACCTTGGTGTGTTTTCTAACACACCATTTTTTAGAGTATAGGTACAAACCCATTGTGAGAAGACACAAGTTCCGTGCGACCTTCGTTGGGTTTCTTGGTGAAGAGCTCCAAATGGACTTAGTGGACATGAGTAAGTACTCAAAACAGAACAAAGGGTACTATTGGATACTAACAGGCATTGAAATATTGAGTAGATACGCTTTTGGTATTGCAGTTTATAGAAAAGACACTAAGAACATGACTAAGGCTGTTGGAGAACTATTGAATGACTTTAAAGATCGGTTTGGGATTGCGCCTAAGTTAGCTCAATTTGATGATGGACTTGAATTCTACAACGTTGGGGTGAAAAGTTTGCTGAAAGACCACGACGTAAAATATTTCAGCACTAAGAGTGACAAGAAGGCTGCTGTTGTTGAGCGCTTTAATAGAAGTCTCAAGAGCATTATGTGGAAGTACTTTTATGCTCGTGGAACGTATAAGTGGATTGACGTTTTGGATCAGTTTGTGGACAACTATAATAGCAATGTGAATCGAAGCATTATGATGAAGCTAAAGGATGTCAATAAGTCGAATGAAGGTGAAGTTTGGACCACTTTGTTTGGTCATCATTTTGCAGACAACTTGCTGCCAAAGTTCAAGGTTCGTGAATCGGTGAGGATTAGTAAGTACAAAAGTATATTCACAAAGGGTTATGAGGCTAACTTCACTGAAGAGCTGTTTAAAGTGGTGAAAGTTATTCGTGGTGATCCGAATGTGTATGACATTGAGGACATAAGTGGTGAACAGATTATTGGGAAGTTTTATGAACAGGAACTATCGCTGGTCAATAAGAGACATGGTGATGTGTACAGAGTTGAAAAGATCCTGAAAAGAAAGAAAGTGAGAGGAAAGAAGATGGTGTTGGTCAAGTGGTTAGGTTATGAAAGCAAACATAATTCGTGGATACCAGAAAGCGATATTCAAAATGTGAGTTAATGTAATATGGCTGAAGGTGGGGAAGGTTTCGACGACCTTGAGATGGAGAACTTCGACATACTTGATAGGTACACTGATGATCAAATAAATGACGAACTCGAAAAACTCATTCAAGATTTAAATTTAATTGACGACAAGTATACGTCGACGGTAATACACCACACATCGAACGTGTTGAGTATGATAAATTGTCTGAGAGAGCAAATATATTGCAGGACGAACAGGATAGAAGAGGACTTCAAGAAACAGAGACGTCATTTATTGACACTGACGATGGTAAAACGGTGACAATAAGGGGAACTATAACACAGAAGTCCTCGCGGTAGAGTTTGTCGAGCAGAAGTCATATGGTGACGTCAATGACATAAGTTTCAATTTAGCTTTTGAAGAGGCGAGCGAAATTGAGAGAAGACTGGGCGAACTAAAAGCGTACACCAAAGAGTTAACAAAATATAATGTGAAAAGAGTCAAGCTAATAGATAAGAAAATACGTAAATTGTATAAAAAAAGACTCGGCCGTGACGACGCGTCAAGGGATATAGTCAACAGGTCATATGTGGAGGACTCAGGGTCTATTCTTTTCAAACCGATAAACAAAGATGGTGAATATGGGAAACCCAAACGAATTCTAATACCTGGAAGAAATGGTTTGATCTACAGTAAAGATAAGAGTAGTAAAAACGCTATCGAGCAGTTCAAACAGTTAGTTAATCAAATCCCCAAGAGCGCAGAAAGAACAGTTGTCACAGCAGAAGCAATCCCAGATGACTTCCCAGTAATTGAAACAAAAGTGGACTATGATGACATACCTGGGCTATCACCAGACGAAAACCGCGAGCTGAATGGTGTGCTTAATCCAAGCGAAGGTGTGTTGCGTGAATCGAGAGTAGGTGATGATGGCGCACTGCAAATACAAGCAGACCACTTTCAAGAAGCAACAAATACAACATCAGGCGAACTAGATGATGAAGACAACGAAAGCATTATCTTTATATTGAGAGAACGCATTGTAGGGCTTGAAGAAGCGCGAGACAAAGTCTTAGAACAGCGAGAAATAGAGGAGGTTAGAGAGCAACAAGAAGTCGACATTGACAGATTTCAGAGACTCAAGGAATGGGCTAAAGAGAACATGGTTGGGTTGAGCGCTGTAACAATTTCAATGGCTGGAATTATAACAACTATTATTATCGCTGGGAGGTCCGCTGTTATGAAAGGCGCTATGGCCACGAGGTCATTCGCACAGGCTGTTAAGAACGCGATAATGAAGATGGGTCCATGGGCTGTTGGGTTGGCTAACTTAGTTTATAGCGTGTTGACGTTGGGTGCAAAGGGTCTTGCTTGGTTGGCTCAAAATCTGTGGGTACTCGCGGTGATACTCGCGTGGTTTGTGTATGACTATTATAAGCTAAAACGGTAGTCTCAGCTTCGAGCGTCTCAGCTTCGAAGATGACAAAACATATGTAAAGTATATGAACGTCACGTCAGCAGAATTGAGTCCTGGTTTTAGACGAGCAACCATGGGTGTCATAAGAGGGGTGAGAACGCAGCATGTGATCACGTTGAACCCTAATAAGGTTAGTCCTGGCGAGGAACTTTACATTGATGTACCGAAGCTTAAGGTTAGTAGCTGTTTGGTGCCTGGATCGTTGGGTCTAGTGTTCGACTTTAAGAATGCAAACGACAAAAGCTGGTTCTTGAACAATGTGAGCAAGTTGCTGTGTGAGAAGCTTGTTGTGAGACTAGCTGGTGAGACTGTGTATGACAACAATGGGGAAAATTACACTGGTGTTTATTGTGACCTTTGAGAAAGCGTTACTGCGCGAGATCAAATGATTGACTATGGTATTGGTCCTGAGAACTTGAGAAAGCTAATTTCTAAGGATGACAGTGGTGCGACAAGTGGAAACGCTGCTAAGGTTAGTGACGCATTGATGTTTAGTGTGATTGGAACGAAACAGCGGATAAAGCTTGGTAAGATCATGGATGACCACGGGTTGTACGCTCCTTTCAGTATGAACAACAACTTGCAGTATGTGATCACACTTCCCAAAGCTACAGACATCATGGTGGCGCAAACCAATGAGAGTGTGGGTGGATATACTCTGGAGAACCTTGAACTTGAGTATGAAACGATTGATAACCAGGAGCTCTCTGATGAAATAACGTCGGGTTACGCAAGTGGTCGTAGTTTGTCATATGAGCACGTTACGTTGATGAAAACCACTGAATGGGACAAAGGCACAACCATTGTGAACGAGAATGTTAATCTACCAAGAAAAAGCATGAAGGCGATTGTGTTGCTATTCACGAATAAGGTGCGAACAGACAGTGAGGAGTTTCTTTACCCAAACATTGAAAGTGTTAGAGTCACAATTGAAGGTGTGCCAAATAGCGTGTACTCACAAGGCATTCCAAAGTCGAAGTTCTATTCACAACGTCGCCACTGGCAACAAGATCGTAAACACAATCTGGTGTGCTTCTTGAAATCACAAAGAAAACGACGACTGCAAACGTCATGTGCAGGGTGTTTGTGATGAGTGATGGGTTGGTCAACTTCATGAACAATGACTTAAGTTCAATCCAGTATTAAATCAAACCCAATTTAATGGAAACTCCGTTTAATGCGCTAATTGTTGGGATGACAGCTTGTGGTAAGACACACTATTTACTCAACACATTGGAGTCTGAGTATCGCGGCAAATTTGACTACATTGTGTTGATTTGCCCTACTTTCGAGTGGAATAAAGCGTATCAAGATTGGAAATATGTACATGACCCTGATGTGTTAGCGATAGACTGCGCACAAGACAATGTCGACGCTGTTCTCAAGTGTGTAACAAACACTTTTAAAGGCACTAACACTCTGATTGTGTTGGACGACTGTGCAAGTGGACAGGACGTCAAGAATAGGACTAGTCAATTAGTCAACTTGGCTTTTAGTGCGCGACACTTCGGGTTGAGCGTTATTGTCATCACACAACAACTGACGTCGATCGCAAAGCCAAATAGAGAAAACATTAGTAAGCTCATTTGCTTTTACTGTCCGAGTAAGAGTGATATGAAGGTTGTTATTGACGATTACCTTGGAAACATTAGCAAAGAAGAAGCATCGACAATTGTGACCGCATTAAAAAATCATAAGTACGCTAGACTCGAAAACTCACTGCGCTATCCATACAGTTGCGAAGTTGTCGTTCCGCAATAAAACATAGGTATAAGTAATAACGTGATGGTGAAACGCAAAAGTGAAGAAAACCCCACGATTGAGGAATTAGTTGAGGATACTCAAACCGCTGGTACTTCGACTGTGGACATTGACGTTAAGAGAGCTGAACTAATAAGTCTGTCTGGCGATGGTGTGGTAAGCCAATCTCGCGTACATTAAAAAAGCGTCTGCAAAGGTTATCGACAAGATATGGCGTCAATATGAGTTGAAGAGAATGGAAATAGCGAACGCCTTTCTCACTGACTTGTTAATCAGTAAATTCGCTAACTTATTAGACGGGTTGAACGCTATTGAGAACCCAGACGAACTAAACGACGAGTTGCAAAAAGACCCGTTATTAAAGAAAGACGTTGAAAGCATTGTCGCGGTTGTGACACCGTACGTGCCTTTCTTGGGCTTGTTGTCGGGAGGAATCACAACGTCGAAACATGTGTACGATCACCATTTTAGAAGCGAGGTGATAAACGCTGAAACTAGTGAACAAACGGACTAATCTATTATTAGCAGGTGGTAATAATCTAATTTGTATAACGGGTGGCAATTTTATCACGCGTGAGACACTTTTACGAGACATAAATTTGTAAAAGCGTTGAAACGACTATTTTCTTAAATGTGATTTGACACAAATTTGTGAAAGTGCTGAAACGACGAAACGACACTTTCTATTTTTTAAATGTGACTGAAATGACACCAAATTTATACCAAATCACGATTTTGCTAAATTTGGTATTGTTTCGTGAGTCTCGCGCGTGTTTGACATCAATTGAGTAGAAAACGTGAAGGGTGTTTGACCCAATTAACGACCGCCATAATAGTATAGAGAGTGGGGGTGCGAGCTTATTCGATGTTATCCACAAATGTGAATGTGCCGAAATAACACCAAAATGTTGCCGAATCGTGATTTGGCACAAATTTGGTGATGTTTCGGCAATCATATTTATGGCTGACATCGATTGGGCTCGCACCCCCACTCTTTATACTACTCCTTCGGGACTAGAAATACGTGTACGCAACAACCCTCGCCCGCTTACTGTTTGAGACTTTAATATTGCCAAACTTAACAGATTTTCAAACTGCTTATTTTTGGGTGCAATTTGTGGGTAGTGTACTGAACAGAACCCAAGTGGGAAAGTCTGCCAACACTAAATTGTCTCGCAGGCAGGGGTTAGAAACCAATTGTGTAACTATTGATTATTGAAATTAATAATTAATTTTAATAATTATTCATTTAAATAATAATTTTATTAATTATATGTTACATAATTAAAGTTAATTATGTCAGTTATGATTTTAATAATACATTTCAACATGCATGTTTACAGTAACAGTGGCATACTCATAATTTTACTCAAAGTACAATTGTATTCACGAGACTGCATAACGTTGTACATACATGTACCCTACTGTAATAATGTAATCTGCATGTTCCTTATTGTCTAATTGTTAGTATAAGCTGATACTAAAAGATTCAATACCTAAATTTATCCTAGACCAAATTGATAAGCCTGATAAACCTTGTATTCTTTTAGAAGACTTTGTAGAAAACCAGACTACACTAGAATGTATTTATAAACTCTTTATTCCATAAACCATAAACATAAAAACTTTAAAACAGAAAAATATAATACCGCTCTCATCACAACTCGAGTTCTGTTCCATAATCCTTTTTGCGGTGTGGCACAGGTATCCCAACACCATTGTTTCAGTTTCCAACACCTTATGTTTCTTAACTTTTATTAATATTATATAAGTATGCACATTCATGTACCAGTATTTCAATGGTATTCAAGTACCGGTAACACAATTTCAAAAAATTAAATGATAAAAGCCCATAATATACAACAAAGAACGATATTGCTTAATCTAATTATTTCACCAATATATATTAATTCAGGATGAAATTCCTTTCAGCTGCTTCTTGTCAGTGAGGTGATACCACTTGTTAAATCCCTAACTTGACACAGTGAGTGTTAATTACCTACCCAGTTATACATTATACAGTATTTATCCTTCAAAAGCTGTGGAAAAATATACATGCCATCAGATGAGCGTATAAATACTGATTGTTATAACCAGTGGGGTGCATGTTTAGACTATTAAAGTCAGAAAAATGTAAGTCAGGCCCAATTAGGTGGCATCCAGCCAGGTTGGTCCTGGTTCGTCCTATAGACTTGCAGTATAAACACAGCTATAATCTGTACTTTTTTACATCCTTACCACCAGTAAAGGTACTCACTATATAGGCTAATTATCAAGTATTGCAATTATTCCATTGTGGATGAGGTTGCAAAATGACCGAGTGAAACAATGTTGATGGATAATTTAAATAAAAGTATAAAATCTGCCATTCAAAATTTGTATTAACATTTGTTATTCTGCAATATTATAATAAAGCACATAATTTATTGGTATATCGTTTGCAAGGACTATTCAATTTCGAGCGAAAGCCCTTCAAAGAGTGATTTCGTCTCGGATTTCGTGATGTCTAGTATGGCGCTTACTCGATATATGAACAAACCGAAATCCAAACAATCGCTAACCATAACCCTAATCCTAACCCTATTCCTAATCCTAACCCAAATCCTAACCCTAAAACTGACTTGGGTTGATGTTATAATTTTAAATTTCGGTTGCCATGACGCCATGCCAAAAGTGAAATGTTCCGACCACAATATATTTTGAAGTACTAACTCTAAGAACTCATTCTACATATCTAATGAAAGCTTCATTAACAGCCTCTGACATACCTACAAAAATATTTTTGTAACTGAAGCTAACAGCTTGAAAAAAGCGACGACGCTTGGTTTGGCAAACTCCGAGTAAATATTTTAGATATTCAGACGTCGATATCTTTTGAACTACTAACTCTAGAAAATCATGCTATACCTCAAATAAAAGCCTGAATAACATACTCGGACATGTTTGAAAAACTTTTTTGTAACTGACTAACAGGTTTATAAAACCGAAAACGGGTTTACCTTTAGTTTTGACGCCACGTATAAAACTTGATTTACGAACTTGACATCTTCCGAAGACGATATATTGCATTTTCACTGCCTTTTCACGATCTTTTTTAACACAAATCTTCATTCACCGTATAACCCGACAAAACATGTACTTTGCTTTTACGGTTTCATTTTTTTAAATATTAATTCAAATTTCAAATGCAGATATTTACCTAGGATATTTACCATATCTAGTTACCAGGGCCAAATTTTCCGATGCCGCGCATGGGCCGTTGATCTTGAATATATAAAAATAAACTGAAAGTGACTCTACAAACACTTGGAATCCCGTGATGAGGGACTAAACGCCGGTCGATATTAGCACCCTCGCCCTCTGGCCTTCGGCCGGCGCTTCGCGCCGGGCGAGGGGATAAAGTATTTTAGACAATTACCCTTGTTTGCTAAATTCAGTAGTTGCATTCTTATAAATATATATATATATATATATATATATAGGTAATATTTGGTCTTAAAATGTATGTATTCCAACACTCGAAATTTTCCTTCACCATAAATCCTTTCAACATGTAGTTTGATCGAGTGAAATGCCAAATATTACCTATAATATACCCATAATCTTATCCCGGCATTACCACCATATATACAGAACTCGTGACTAGGCTCTCGGCAACGGCTTCCGTAGCTCAGTGGTCAGAGCACTGCACTAGCAATCGCAGGGTCGCGGGTTCAATTCCTACCGGAAGGCCGCTAAGTTGCATTTTTCGCAACTGGTCCCGGTTTGGTCTTAAAATGTATGTATTCCAACACTCGAAATTTTCCTTCACCATAAATCCTTTCTATATATATATATATATATATATATATATATATACATATATATATATATATATATATATATATATATATATATATATATATATATATATATATATATATATATATATATATATATATATATATATATATATATATATATATATATATATATATATATATATATATATATATATATATATATATAATATATATATATATATATATATATATATATATATATATGGTTATATATTATATATATATTATATATATATATGGTTATATATATATATATATATATATATATATATATACGGGTTCAATTCCTACCGGAAGGCCGCTAAGTTGCATTTTTCGCAACTGGTCCCGGTTTGGTCTTAAAATGTATGTATTCCAACACTCGAAATTTTCCTTCACCATAAATCCTTTCTATATATATATATATATATATATATATATATACATATATATATATATATATATATATATATATATATATATATATATATATATATATATATATATATATATATATATATATATATATATATATATATACATATATATATATATATATATATATATATATATATATATATATATATATATATATATATATATATATATATATATATATATATATATATATATATATATATATATATATATATATATATATATATATATATATATATATATATATATATATATATATATATATATATATATATATATATATATATATATATATATATATATATATTGTAGTGTCAATTGTATAATCAAGTCACATATATTCTATAAGAAATTCTATAGAATATTCTATTATATTCTATAGAATATGCTATAGAATATAGGATATTCTATGTTATATTCTACAGAATATGCTATGGAATATTCTATTGAATATGGGACATTCTATAGAACATGCTATAGAATATGATATAGAATGCTATAGAATATTACATATATAGAATATTACATACTGTAGAATAAATTCCAATATCTCATAGAATATTCTATTACATATTCTATTACATATCCCGATATCCATTATATTCTGCCTATTTTATCTAAGATTATCGAAAGACACATTCATGACAGCTTATATGCCTTCCTCAGTGAATTCACCCTAAACTACCAGCACTGTACAGTAAATAGGCTATTCATATAGAGGGCAAAATTACTCGAAAATAATTGGCTAATGCAGAGGAGAGCATTTTTCCTAAATTCAGGGCAAAATTACTAATACCTGATTGGTGTTTTACTTGTAAATCCAAGCTCCCCTGTTCTCTTAGTCAATGTTTAACTCAACAAAGTTGGTTATAATGTACCGTTTACTTTCAGTGGATTGTATAGTTGTTTTTTCACGCTTGGATTTTACATTTGGCTGGCTTTCTCATGTTGTTGATGTGCGTAGCTAACTTATTTATAAATACATTTTGCCCTCTATATGATTGACAGGTAATCACTAAATCACATGGTTCCTCGTAAAATTAAGGTTTAATTTCACTTGTGTTTTCAAAGTTTCACAAATTGCCCTTGTCGCTTCGTATTTACACCAGTTCTACATAATTTTTCCGGATAATTATCTAATGAAGGCCTGGGACTGATTGCCAACAGGAAACAGCTTTAAGCTCGGATTGGATTCACAAACTCTGATAAATATATTAGATATTCCCACGACGATATATTTGGAACTACTAACTCTAGCAACTTATGCTATACATCAAATGAAAGCCTGAATACTCGGACATATTTGAAAAAGGGAAAACGGGTTTACCTTTTGACGCCATTTACCAACTTGTTATCTCCCGCCGATGATACTGTATCTTTTGAACACTGCATTTTATGAACTTTTTGAACACAAATCTTCATTCACCGTACAACGCGACAAAACATACTTTTCAATACGTACTTTTCGTGTTTAAATATAAGGACTTTTTCGCACCGCGAAGGCCCCGAGGACGAGGTTGGGCCGTTGATCTGCTTTCGTAAACAAATAAACTAAATGTGACTCTGGAAATGCTGCCTCGTCCCCAGTCGCTCGCGTACAAATTACCAGGCCGGCGCCCGGAAATTTGAGAGGAAGGTGCGCGAGGAACGACGAGAAGGGGAGAGAGCAAGAAGCGACTGGGAAATCCTGCATCCAAAATGGAGTTCTCTGCAATGGCCACTAACTTGAGTAATCTCTATATAGAGATCAGCGAATGGGATTTGCAGCTAGAGACAGGAATTGCGCCAACGCAATATTGGTCTGACAATATAAAATACTTGTCGATGACGTTTAAACTAAAGATTTATAGGTAAAATACTATAGTTCGATGACAATTTTTAAATTATTCGCTTGAACATATACGCCCTATAATTGCCAAAATACCAGTACACTTTTGCTTTATATGAATATAGATATGTAGAATATAGTAAATTATTCCAGGTCTAACACTGACAAAATATAGTTTAAATTGCATAACTTAAACACTCGTGCGCTGTTATTTAATACTCGAATACGATAATCACAGGCGGTTTTCACCTACAAAGAGCTATTTATATAGACCAATATGGCATCGGCGTATTTCCCGTCTAGCTGCAAGTTTGTCAAGCGACTTCGCGTCTTCGCCATTTCAAAGCCAATTTGCAATGTTTCGATCAAATTTGCAGAGTTTCGACATACGATTTCGCAGGCTCTAAAATTTTCATTTATCGCCTTCCCATCAACCATTGCTTTTTATCACCTTCCCATCAACCATTGCTGGCACTCTATTGCCAGCCGCCAACTATTATCTATTATCGCCGCCCAACCTGCCCACTCCCGATTAAGAGCCTGCGGAGGAGGCAGCTGGAAATGCTAGGAATCCCGTGTGAGGAACTAAACGCCGGTCGATATAAGCACACTCGCCTTCAGGCCTTTGGCCTTCGGCCGGCGCTTTGCGCCGGGCGAGGGGAAAAATCCTAATGACTAACAGCTAAAACTTAATCCTATTTACACACAAGCTTCTTATCATTATATTGACGTCACGGGGAAATACCAAACTTAAGCGGCAATTTTAAAATATTTAGCGTTCGTTAAAAGTTAATTAAAAGAAATTGTTTAGCATGTCTGCAAGAAGAAATTAGTTCGTTGCGTTTGTTTAAGGTAGCCGTACTAGGTTTACATATAATATAGTATTTTTCCAATAAACAAAGATTGCATCTATTTGAAGCGCGGTTATAAGGCCTAGCTATCTTCAATATTTTCCAATTAATGGTAAATTCAACATTGCTACTTTTCAAATCCCAAATATATTTACTTAACTCTGTGGAGTTCTGTTTCTTATAAGAATTAACGGATGCGCTTTGTGGTTTGTATATCGTGTTTTAAACGAGTTCTCAGTAAGTCCGACATACGTTTGTAGAGGTTTGTTATCTTTATAGCGGTAACAGTTGCTTGGTATACAACAAACTCGACAAGACACTTTCCGGACATTGGGCATTCACACTTTTTTCTACAATAGCATGTATTTTGCCGACTATCTGCATTTTCGGTTTGGGACAGATTGCTTTTGTTGTGTCCATCGATAGTCGGTTTGATATTTGACATACAACTGTAGCTTATCTTGACAGTGTTGCGGTTGAAGATTTTATGTAGAGAGTAGTGATACCCCCATCGGGAGTTCAAAGGGATGCCGCCGCATTAAATATACATTTCGAATTTTGGGATTACGTCATGACTTCTCGTCTTCCTGGAGGAGCCTTAACCCTAATTATTTATTCAGATTACGTCTTTAACCTTCACGATCCCTAACCCTAGCCTCGTGTACCTGTAGGACCCCAAACCCTAATTAGTATTCAATTTAATATTATTATTCATACCAGCTTAATAATATAAGAAAGGCCTTCGTATTTATACAATGTCCGTATGGTCAGGCTCATTGTAGGACAGTATGCGCTATGGATATGATTTGGGGCGAACTGATGAGAAATAACGTAGACATCGATAAAGATACGCTATCGTTCTATATCAATAAATGTCTTAATGAACATAGAGACTTGTACGACTGTCTTAGCGTTCAACTTAATCCAGAATCTTTTCATCTTGTTTACGAAGAAATGAATGTGAATAATTTTGGCCGAGTTATCGCTTATCTTACATTTGTATACCGGTTAAGCGATTCCTGCGATGAAGAAATAGTTCAATAAGCCGTAAGAAGAACGATCGAAGATTTCAAACAGATAGACATTGAGGAATATCAACGTAAACTGGTTGGAAATTGTGGCATGAACGTAATGCTAGGGAAACTGTTCCTAAAGGCAGTATTTTCATATTTCAGTGTGCAACAAAGTCATTAAGAGGTGATTAAAGATTGAAACAATGGGACAAGTTTGGTCAAGTTCAAGATGCGGATCATTTTCGGGTGACAATGGATAACTTAGCATTGGAATCTCATTGGTTATTTCTCATGGCGGACCTCTGCGAAGACATCCCCCTTTTGGCGCGTTTGGATTGTTATAAAGGAAACAGCGTCACTTCGCTCGGAGTATCATTCGCTTGCTGTTTGTCGTCAGAGTAAGATCGTTGCAATGGAGTGTCTACATGGTAAACCTGCATCTTCCTCAATAACTAAGAATGGTTTGTTCTGGTACTGTGGACAAAAGCCTAGTTGTCAGTTCTTTTGCCCTGAAGAAGATTGTTACATGTTTGGGAAAGCCGTAAACGCTTTTCGAGCAAGTGGCTGTATACATCCAGTGTGTCCTACTCATCAGAAGCTGGCAACGATGCGAATGGTTAAAGACAAGATGAAAGAAAGTTACGGAAGACCTTACTTCGTCTGCTCTGAGCAAGAAAATGCCTGCTCGTTTTGGCAATGGGGAGATATCTTCGAGAGTCCTAAACCTTTCTGTCGACATGGCATGGTCTGTTGTGTCCGTAAAGTCAAGAAAGAAGGTGACAATAAAGGTCGTTTATTTTACTGCTGTCCTAAGGAAAGACAATATGCATGCGGATTCTTTGAATGGAAACCTACAGAGAACTCGCCACGAATTTATAACATTGGGTGCCTGTTTAGTGAGCCATCACAATATCAGTACAAGATCGCAGAAACGGGCGAATCCTTTACAAGTGGAAAGAATGACTTTAAAGAAGCCTATGAAGATTATCTTTTTCAAAAATCTATCGATGCAATGACTGAAGACATGGAAAAACTGAACATTTGTTGAACATATATAATTTTGTATTCTAATTTAATATGTAATAAATTATGTTTGCATTTATACCGTGTCGTTTACTTCTCTTTATCCATTCATCTCTAACCTTTGTAGCGTGAACATGACTTGCTGTGGAGGTTTACCACAAATAGCCCTTCGTAATATTTTTAGACGTATCCGCTGTGTTTCGGCCTGTTGTGGTGGCTAGATTGTGATTCAGCAATCAGAATTAGAAAGAGGAACAGTACCTTCACGACCTGTACAATATATACAATATATACAACCCAGAAAGTCCGGCAAGTTTTGGCGCGTCGATGCTGTTTACCGTGTCGTAAAAAATGATGAGAAATTTAAATTATCACGAAATAAGATAAAAACATGGTTAAAACAACAAGACACCTATACTTTACATAAACCAGTGCGACATCGTTTTAAAAGAAATAGAGTTATTGTCGGAGCAATAGACGAAGAATGGGAGGCAGATTTGGTCATTATGGATTCGTTGAGTAAAGCAAACAATGGCTATAAATACATTTTAACTGTCATTGATGTCTTATCTAAATATGCGTGGGTAGAACCGCTGAAAACCAAATCCGGAGAAAATCTGATTAAAGCCTTTAAGAAGATATGTAAGAAAGGCAGACGTCCCGAGAAACTTCATACCGATAAAGGAACTGAATTTACCAACAGACCATTTCAGAAGCTTTTGAAAGATTACAACATATCGTTTTTCACCACGCATAATGATACGAAAGCATCTATTGTGGAACGATTTAATCGAACGCTCAAGGGAAAGATGTGGAAATACTTTACAGCTAAGAATACACTAAAGTATATGGATGTGCTACAAAAACTGTTGTATTCCTACAACCATTCGCGACATCGCAGTATTGGAATGAAACCGGTTGATGTGAATCACGAGAATGAAAGCGTCGTGTGGCAACGATTGTACGGACACGAATCTACCGTGCCCATCAAGTATACATTTAACGTGGGCGATCAAGTGCGAATCAGCAAAGCCAGACGAACATTCAAGAAAGGCTACTTACCCAGTTGGACCGAGGAAGTTTTCACCATAACGAAGCGTATACCTATAGAAGACCACCTGTGTATACAATCTCTGATTATCACGACGAGGAGATAGAGGGAACATTTTACGAACAAGAGTTGCAAAGCATTATCAAGAAAGACACTGACTTTTTTAGAGTAGAAAATGTGATTAAGTCTCGCATGCGTGGTAAACGCAAAGAATATCTTGTAAAATGGTTAGGTTACTCTAATGACTTTAATTCTTGGGTATCGGCGGATAATGTAAAACATATTTCGAAATAAAAGTATGTGATCTTATAACCTGTGTTCATTTGTGTCTTATACTCGCCGAGATGACAACGCAGTTTTATCTGACGCTCCCAAGTAATAGTTCTATAAAATATTTCCCTGACAATACGGTAGTGAATTTTAAAGTGAAACTAGCCGAAACGTTAGAGTTGACAGGGGACTGGGAAGTAGCCCTTTCCGAGTTTAATTATCCTTATACATGGAGCACGATACGTGAAGGCAATCAGCAGACATTTCTCTATAACATTGGCACAGGTCCAGATGAAGTGGGCATCATTCAAGGCACACAATACAACAGTGTTACAAACCGGCCTGGTTAAAGATTTAAACCATTGCATGACGAAAGAAGGACAAGCTAAGATTAAGTTTACATATAACAAAAATATGCTCAAAGTGATGGTCGATGTGAAAAAGGGTGCAATGGTATGGTTCTCGGGTGATATCGCAACGGCTTTAGGATTCGAGCAGGATACAGTGATTACGAAGAAAACAACGAGTCCCTACGTAGCAGATATAAACGCGGGCTTTGCATCTATTTACCTCTACACAAATGTGGTGGATGCACAATTTGTCGGCGACGTCAAAGTACCTCTTCTACGAATTGTGAATACGAAAGGAAAATACGGGGGAAATGTTAACGTTAGTGTTCGCAACTTACAATACGTCCCCCTGAAGGTGAAATCATTCGAGATGATCGAAATAGATATAAAGGACGACAAAAACGAAAACGTGTCATTTGGTTTCGGGAAGTCCATCGTGACACTTCACTTTAAACATAGCAGATCACCGTATTTTATTTGAAGATGAGAGCTAGAATCGTTCCAGATGCAAAGCAGTTTCAACAATATTATTTACGAGGACAACGAGGTGGAAGTCTATCTGGTTTTAGAGGTGCACGGATTCAAAGAGGCTACGGTATTGGAAGTTTCTTTAAAAGTATTGCCCGATATGCAATACCTCTGGTGAAACGAGGAGCACAAGTGATTGGACGGACAGCTCTGCAAGCGGCAACAGATGTCAGTCAGGATGTTCTGGCCGGGAAAAGTGTGAAGCAATCTGTCAAAGGTCGTGGTGTCGCAGCCGTCAAAGATATAGCTCGGCAGGGTGCTAAACAACTCATGGGTAACCAATCAGGAGGCGGTCGCAAACGTAAAACATCTATAAAAACCAATGCATCATCGAAATCTACCAATCGCTCACAGACCAAGAAGCGGAAAACATCTCAAGAAAAACCTACTTTTCTTAAATAATGGCACAAGGCTACGAGACTTTACATAAAGATTCCTGTTCCTGTGGAAAATCTGAACTGGACTTATTTTCTGTTCCTGACACTCAAGTTGAAATGAATAAAGGATTTTGGGAAGACATGGATCCTCTTTCAAGCATTGGAACTTCGGACACTATCGAGTTTCTGCGTGCCGCAAATTCTGATGTCTACACCGATCTGGCAAACAGTTACCTTCACGTAAAAGCAAAGATAACGAATGGAGATGGAACTAACTTACCTGACACCGCCCAAGTGGGTCCTGTTAATTTATGGATGCATGCCTTATTTTCTCAAGTGGAAATTTATCTCAACAACAAACTGGTCACACCATCAAGCACTTCGTATCATAACCGAGCATATATAGAAACTGTATTGAACTTTAGCAAAGACGCTAAATCGTCTCACTTAAATTCAGCGTTGTTCTATAAAGACCAGGCTGGACGGATGGATGCCGTCAATCCACTAGCAGAAGTTGCCGATGCGAACAAAGGATTAAAGGAACGTCACGCGCATACAAGCCTAAGCAAGTCTGTGGCGATGGAAGGAAGGATTCATTCGGATCTGTTCGCGCAAGAACGCTATATCCTTGGCGCTGTTCCGATCAAGCTCAAGCTAGTGAGATCAAGAGCTCCCTTTTGCCTGGTTTCATCCGCAGAAGCTCCTGGTTTTAAAGTGGTTCTGGAAGAATGCGTGTTTCGCGCTCGCCGTGTTAACGTTTCGTCTACTACAATGCTAGGTCATACCCAGGCCCTTCAACATATCACAGCCAAGTACCCAATCAATCGTATGAACTGCAAAGTGTTCTCCGTACCAACGGGAAACATGTCTGGAGATCAACAGAACATATTCCAAGGACTTCTTCCTGATAGAGTTGTGATTGGGATGGTGGATGCAGATGCTTACAACGGAGTTTATAACAAGAATCATTTCAATTTTAAGAACTACGACACAACATTTCTTGCATTATCAGTGAATGGAGAACACCGGCATGGCAAACCACTTCACCTAAAGTTTGCCGGAGCAGCAGGGACCAACTATGTTTCAGCATTCCAAACGCTGTATGCTGGTACCAACAAGATGTTTCAGAATCAAGGCAACGGTATTACTCGAGACGAGTATGGAAATGGATATACCCTGTACGTGTTTTATTTAACAGCTGATCTATGTGTTGGAGATCATTTTCAACCTATCAGGGATGGGAACGTCTCCCTAGAATGCAAGTTCGGTACGGCTCTAACTGGGGCAATAAATATCGTGGTGTTTGGAGAATTTCAAAATCTTATCGAGATTGATGCCAGCCGTAATGTGCTAAGTGACTTCAGAAGCTAAAATGAACACACGTCAACTGATTCGTGTCTTACAAAGTGACCCATATGCCAAATCAGTGTTTACCGATGTTTTACCTTCGGATCGTTTACCAAGTCAGATACAGAAAAGACCTAGAGGTTTTATTATAAACGTGGATCCCAGCGATGGACCTGGTACACACTGGGTAGCTGTTTACGTCACATCGGATGGAAAAGGAGAATTATTCGACTCTTATGGACAAAGCCCAGAATTTTACAGCAGAAACTGTGTTTACCGATGTTTTAAATCAGTGTTTACCGATGTTTTACCTTCGGATCGTTTACCAAGTCAGATACAGAAAAGACCTAGAGGTTTTATTATAAACGTGGATCCCAGCGATGGACCTGGTACACACTGGGTAGCTGTTTACGTCACATCGGATGGAAAAGGAGAATTATTCGACTCTTATGGACAAAGTCCAGAATTTTACAGCAGAAACTTTCAAACCTTTCTACAAGATCATAGCGGTACATTTACTTGGAATGAAAAGACTTTACAGTCACCGTGGTCTCGTGTGTGTGGACAATACTGTTTATTTTATGCTTTACATCGTAGTAGAAATATTCCCATGTCAACTATTGTTAGTATGTTTACTGATCAAAAGGAGTGGAACGATACATTAGTTCGTAATTTTATACGTAAATGGTATTTTGTGTAAGAATAAAAAGAACGTTATAATTGTAAAAAAATATTTATTCAATAAAATGTTTACAAAAAAGATTATGAATGCCATTTATATGGATTTTTGTCTCTACGTTTCTTTCTTGGTTTCGCTGGTGCCCCTGGAGACTGTAGTGACGGCGTCAGAGGGGGGTCGCTAGAAGCAGATGAAGGCTTGTTCCTATATTCTTTAACCAAATGTAGACGCTCTTCGTTTCTGACGATTCCTTCGGGTACATTCAAACGTCCTAAAGCTTTTGCGAACAGTTGCCATCCTGCAGGATTGAAATTCTTTCTTTGGCGCAGAGTATCGTTGACTAAATCAATGATATCAATGATGTTATCAAATCGTATAAATCTCTGTTGGTTCATATCTTCGTAGAACTGTCGAAGATCTAAATTGATCGTAAAGGCCATCGTATAAATCTCTGCTGATCGTACAGTTTTAAGACGTGAAAGTATAAGATGCTTCTTCGTTACTCTCTTTAGTTCATCCCATATCCCTGGCGCATGCGCTGCTCTCGGGCTGCCTGCTGTCCCACATTCACATTGCCGTAGGGAGGCGAAGTGTATAATTACAAAGGCATTTCTTATATTATTAAAATAAATAAAAACTACCTTATGATAATGGCGTAATACCATCGGAAATCAAGTTCGGAAGGTATCGGAATATGGAGGAAGAGGACTAGGGTTAGTGAAGACTGGTATGAATAATAATATTGAATACTAATTAGGGTTTGGGGTCCTACAGGTACACGAGGCTAGGGTTAGGGATCGTGAAGGTTAAAGACGTAATCTGAATAAATAATTAGGGTTAAGGCTCCTCCAGGAAGACGAGAAGTAATGACGTAATCCCAAAATTCGAAATGTATATTTAATGCGGCGGCATCCCTTTGAACTCCCGATGGGGGGTATCACTACTGTAGAGTATGCCCTGTGGGGAATTCCTCGTCGAGAATCTTTAAAAATTATTGTCAAACATTGTTGGAAACATTCTTACTATAGGGTGGGTTGTACCATATAATGTTTCTTTTGTGATTCCTATTTTGGTTGGCGGTTTGGTTTAGTGGATGTTTGAATTCAAGACGATGTTTGTAGCCACTTTCGTCAAGTGCTTTCTGGTATAATGGCACGGCGTATCGAAAATATTCTTCGTCTGATGATATTTCTGTAAGGCGTTTGTCGATGGATAATGGCATATTGTCTAGTATTCTAGGTGGGTGGTTTGACTTCTTATGCACATATAATGGTGTGTTGTTTGGTTTACAGTATGGTTGATATTTCTCACTAAACAAATTCAAGGTCACATAGAGGAAATTTACGATCTTCTTGTTGGCTTCGATAGTGATAGTAGTTATATTAATATATATATATATTTCAATGTGTGTGGGACTGGACCGAGCTCTTAGACAATCAGAATCAATAATTATTTGAATTGACCAATCAGAGCACAGTCCAGTGCTCTACTGTGGTTGAGTCATTGGTCAATATTTTCAACATATCACTTCAAATGGGAATATTTCCTGACGATTGGAAGATGGCTAGGGTTTCACCAATATACAAAGAAGGGCCTAAAAATGATTGTGGGAACTACCGTCCTCCATCATCTCTGTTGTTGCAAAACTTTTTGAAAAAATAGTATGCAAACAACTCAGATTGTTTATGACTGAAAACAACATCATTACGGAACAGCAATCTGGTTTCCGGCCTATACATTCTACAGAAACTGCATTACTTAGTGCCACGAACAAATGGCTATACAACATGGACAATCGCCTTCTTAATGGAGTCCTATGTTTGGACCTTAAGAACACTTTTGACACGGTAAATCATAAAATCCTAATTTCTAAACTTCAGCGATACGGTATACGAGGCTATAGCCTTGAATGGTTTAATTCATATCTTAGTAACAGAAAACAAATTTCTGCAATAAATGGTTAAACTATCGGATGCAAGGAAAATTGATTGTGGGGTTCCACCGGGATCTAACTTGGGTCCTATTCTTTTTCTATTGTACATTAACGACTTGCCAAATTGTTTAGAATCAACTGATGCCGCATTATTTGCAGATGATACAAATCTGTCATGTAAGGGAGCTAACTCTAAATAAATCGAAACTAAACTTAATAAAGACCTTGAAAGTGTTCACCAATGGCTCACCTCAAATAAACTTACTCTAAATGGTGACAAAACTGAATTTATGATCATTGGCTCCAGACAACGTATTGCCTTAATTGATGAAAGTCCTATAATATCAATAGGGAATAACAATATTAAACGTGTTCCTAACAAAAAATCGCTTGGTCTAATTATTGATGAACAGTTGAAATGGGACAACAATAATGAAGTGCAATGTAAGAAAATCTCAAAAAACATCGCACTTCTAAGAAAGGCAAAATTATTTGTTCCTCAAAATATCCTTATAAAATTGTATAATGCCTTAATAATGCCCCATTTCACCTATTGTTCCACTATTTGGAATGATGGTTGTTCTAGCCATTAATAAATTATTTAAACTACAAAAGAGAGCGGCGCGCGTGATAACTGGTAGCACTTACGAGGTTCGTTCCACTGAAATACTGGAAAACCTTGACTGGATAACAGTCGAGAAGAATTTAAAAAATCGTGAAACTGTCATGACATTTAAAGCTTTAACAGGAAAATTACCAAAATATCTTGTTAAGTTATTCACTAAATGTGAAAATGAGAATTACAACTTACGAAGTAATAATGTTAAACTCTCTTTGGCAAAACCTAAAACAAATTTCCTAAAAAGAAGCTTTTCCTACAGAGCTGCTAAATCATGGAACGAACTTCCGAGTGAACTGACTGATCAATTAATACAATCAGTATCATCTTTTAAGAGGCATTTAAGTGATTATATTAGATTAAATTAATTTAATTTTTTAATTGTAATATTCTGAGAAATGTGTTGATTCTTATATGTATTATATTTATATTTATGTATTGTATACACGGCCCTTTGAAAATCAGCTCGCGCTGAAAGGCTACCGTGTTAAAATAATTTTAATTAAAGATTAAAGATTAAAGATTAAAGTCCCATATTTCAAGGGGTTCGACTAGTTTTAAGGTGTGGTCACCCTGTTAAGAGCGACCAGTGATCAAATCAGAGGATATGCACATGGTCGCATACAAGAGGTTTTTTAGTGAATTTGTATATCTTTGTCATGAAACCTGGTCTTGTTTTACGACCAGTTTGTGGTGATCGTCTTTGAGTTTTACGACCAGAGATGAAGGTCATTCAAGGTGATCGTAAAAAGTCAATTTCATGAGATAGATATAGCAAAAAGTCGAAAAAACCTTTATACACGACCATCATACCTCACCCGATGTGATTTATACTTACGTGCGCACCATTGCCCAAAACTTCAAATTATATTTATTTGAAAATAGAGTTGATATTTAAATAAAAAAAACAAAAACCAAAATTGATTTTAGAATTAATCATAGAAATTTCCGTCACGGAGCTCTTACCCCACCTCCATCTTACGATGGAATGAATGATATTTCTTAGTTACTTTTTTGGATGAATAGTCTTTCAAAACGTTTAGAGATGATACCGAAAAGTGTTTTAAACGTTTTTGTACTTTTGGTAACTATGGTAACTAGGGTGATTTGGGAAAACAATTACGTGCTTATATAAACGTAGTAACAACCAAACAAATCTACAAACTTAAGAAGTTTAAGAAAAAATAAAAATAGTTTCTTAAGCTTATTTATATGAACGTTTTTTGGGAAAATTTTTTTTCATTTGTAAAAAACCTAGGGTATAAAAAACGATATCATAAAAAAATGTACAGTTATTTTGTTGAAGATGAGGTATATACCACCGCGAAAGATGTGGTCATTTCAAATGCGTGACCCAGAAAATGCTGAAAAATTGATAGATGCAGCGAAATTAATTCACACTCCACGGAATTGTCTTAAATTAAATGAAATATCGTTTTTTGAATGTAGTCGTGAAATTGTAAAAGATAAAGAAATCGGATATCTTCAAGGGGTTAAGTTGTTTATCTCAAAAAACAAGAGATGATATTTTTGATTGGCTTCCCCATGGGGGAGAAATTGTTCGTTCGTATGCTGATGATTTCTACCATTTTAAAAGTAGAATATATGATCCGTCCCGTTATATCGATATGGAAAACGTCAGGATAAAATGGGAAAACTATGGAGTAGAGAAAGATCCCATAAATTAGCTGATTATAAGAACAAGCATCGCCAAAAACAAAAGGAAAAAAGAACAAAACTTTTAGAGTAAAAAGAAAATCATGTAAAAAAATAACAATGACTCACTCACATGAAATGTTTTATTATAAAAAAATAAATTTATACAAGAGAAAGAATTATTATGTCCTCGTCAGTTTTTACACGAAAGATGAGGAACATCTTCCCCCGATAATATTGTTATTGTTATTCCAGATTCTCCATGATTGATAACTTTCAGGGTTACTTCATAGGGATGTTGTTTCACACCATTTGTTTTTATTACAACACATTATTTTGTTTCAAATATTGTAACAAGTTTGCAATCCTCCACAAAATATATATATTCAGAATATTCTTTATGAAGATATTCACATGAACAATAGCGCTGAAAAGTATTTTGGAATTTGTCAAAAAAGGATACACTATTAACACACACACTAAAATAATGTAATACGGACATTGTTTTTTTCAGCAATGATAAAGTTTTTATTTTAAACACCTTATATATATTATATATTTGTCCCAGAAAAGATATATTTAAAAAAAATCAACAGATATAACAGTATAAATAGGCGGGGTTTTCGTTTTTTATAAAGCATTGCTTGTAAGTCGCGTACTCTACTTCAGTTAACAAAAAATGAAGTGTAGGAGTTGTATAAAAAAATCGAAACGAAAATAAAAAAATAAAATTAAAAGAATACGAAAACGACGACGTTCTAAAACTTTGTATTAAAATATTTTTATTAATACAACTAAGATTGTTTCCATCTTTGTATTCTATCATCACATACACATCGAGCAACTAATTTACTATAGATACTTCGTCCGTAATTTCTTTTACAAAAATAACAATAATGATGGTCCACATGGCATTGTTTACAAGTGTAATGCATGACAAAATGATACAAGGAATTTACTTGTCCATAACAGAAATCACAAAATACCATCTTGAAAACTTTTTTTAAATTGACTTCTTGGTTTGTGTTTTTAAAAACTTTTTAGTTTGCAACCCGCTTTTATAGATTTTTGGAAAACGTTTTTAAAAAATCAAGGGGGTATAAAAGCAAGTTATCAAATGTATTTTCGATTATTTTCAACATGCGGTTGCGATAAAATATTGATTTTGGAGAGGGTGAATCTTATGGTTATCTTACAATGTATTATCATGCTGAACCCATACAATTAGTAAAATACGAACCTGTGGCTCCCTCGTATTTAAAAGCTGGATATTATTTATATCTGAAGGATCGTCATAACCACGATATTTCAAAATATTGTTAATAGAGGGGGATGATTCAGGGAACCTCTTACCATCATTGAAGGGAAAATATATAAATATTAAAAATAATGGTGTAGAATTAGCAAACTCAACACCTTTATTAAACATTAAATATTACTGTCTCATTAACGATAGAGGGAAACTAATTTTTGTATCTTTGAATTGTTAATGTTTTTAAAATAATAAACTTTTGATAAAAAGTTAGAAACAGAATAATAAGAATCGAGTTTTAATTTTTGTAAACATTTAATTACAAGAAAATAAATAATTTTAAGAAGTAATTTGTTGTGGAATTATTGAGTAAACATCATTTATTAGTTTAATTTTTTTATACAAAAGATGATCACTCTTAGTATCAATAATTGTTTTTATTTGTATTCCCCTCTCTTCAAGTAATCCTTTTTTGTAATAACTTTCAGAGTTAGTTCGTACACTTGAGGTAGAGAAAAAAATGCGGGAGAACATTATTTACATAGTATAGCAGGTTTACAATCCTCTACCAACTACGTATAGCTAGGAAAGTTTTTTTGAAGAAAATGACATGAATACAGCATTTGCATGTCATTTAAACAAAAGAGAAGCACATTAGAATGATTTGTATGTCAATAACACCGAAAGAAGGACAATAGCGCTATTTGAACATCATTTGTGCTAGTAAGTAGGTTCTATAACAACACCTTATAATATATTCCGTAAAGTGAAAATCAATGGGACGAAACAAAGAACAATTGCATGAACTTATTAATCATTAACATTTTCACAACAACAATAGCAAAAAATCAAATGACATTTAACTACAACAAATATTCATTAATACAAAGGCGTGCAAAGTCAGAAGACGCGTTCTAACAAATATAGATTTAATGTTTGTGTGTTCACACAACAGCCAAAATGCAATTTAATAGTTTTTAGCCCTGGATGTGTTCGCTTGCAATACATCGTGGCAAGTATGTCTGCATAAGTCTGGCCCATGCAGTACATTTCGGTACGGTTATGCTGTGCAGATTTCTTTCAGCAGCTGCTATCAATATTTGTTTCCGATATTCACCCATTGGTAGTTGTGCATTTCTTGCCGCTTGCCTGTCATTCAGACGAAGTTGAATGTCAGGACGGGAAATGTCTGCCTTAATGTTAGCTTTAAGGGAGCTGATGGCTTGTTCTACAGGATTCAGGAACGGGCTGTAAGGAGGGAGCATCTTTACATGGATATCATCAGTTGGGTCGGCTGCTCCTCTATGAGCTGGTGCACCATCATATATTAGGTAATGCGTTTCTTCATCATTCAACTGTTGGGCTGTATTGTTGAGGAATTCCGTAAATAATTCACGTGTCATACCACCCATTTGAATAACATGGTGTATGACACCTAGAACTGGTGAAATGGCCAAGCGTATGGTTATATTTCTTCCTTTTTGACCGCATACTTGACGGTAGGCTCTGTCCCCCCGACGCGAGCGACCGTGACTTCTCGCTGTCCAAATGTTATATCCACACTCATCTATAAATACTGTGTGGTGCAAATTAGCTTCTTCTAGAAACCAATGTGCATACTCGTGACGGCGTTCTATAACATCCTGTCTGTTGCGTTCTGCTGGCACTCGATGGGCTAACTTCAATGTAAACAACATGCCTTCTAAATGCTTCGATATGGTGCGGTCACTGACAAATGGCTTTTCTGGTAGACGTCGTTGTAACTCTGCATTGATAGCTGTCAATGTTATCATGCAGTTTTCGTTGAGAATTGCTTCCAGACACCTCCTCATTTCTTCATCAACTTTGACGTTGTTTCGCCCTCCACGTGGTCTGTCAGCAACGCTATTTTCGCGCAAATATCGGGCAATGATTCCTCGTGCTGTTGAACGGTTTATGCCCAAATTATCTGCTATCGCTATGTAGTCTTGATCCGGTGCTTCAAAAGCACGTACCAATCTTTCCATGTCTTCTTGTCCAATTCGATTTCTCACTCGCTCTGCCATTGCACTTGCTGTTGTTGTCTTCTGTTCAAATGTAATAAGGTCCTTTCAACTATACTTTTATATGTTTTCATGGTTAATTATGTATACATATCAGAACGCAGCTGAGTGCAACGGGACCACATTTTCCGCCTTTCTATTAATGAATATTTGTTGTTGTTAAATGTCATTTGATTTTTTGCTATTGTTGCTGTTAAAAAGTTGTGAAAATGTTAATGATTAATAAGTTCATGCAATTGTTCTTTGTTTCGTCCAATTGATTTTCACTTTACGTTATATATTATAAGGTGTTGTTATAGAACCTACCTACTAGCACAAATGATGTTCAAATAGCGCTATTGTCCTTCTTTCGGTGTTATTGACATACAAATCATTCTAATGTGCTTCTCTTTTGTTTAAATGACATGCAAATGCTGTAATAACGAGGAGTGTAGTCATAATATGCTATACCCCTATAATTGACACAGGTAACGAGAGAGGGTGTTATCATCTTGTTCTAGAAATCAATGTGATTAAATCAAATGTTCAATCTTATATATATAATAAATAAAAAAGGAAAACACCATACGAATTTTAAAAAAAAAAAGTTTTTATTGATTATATTCTACAGCTTTCATGAAATTATCCCCTCGCCCGGCGCGAAGCGCCGGCCGAAAGCCGAAGGCCTGAGGGCGAGGGGTGCTAATATCGACCGGCGTTTCGTCCTTATCACTCGAGATGCAAGCGCTTCCTGATTTCGGATCGGGTTTATAGGTATATTTATATATATGCATCAACCGTCCTCATGCGTGCCATCGGAAAATTTGACCCTGGTGACTAGATATGGTAAATATCTGCATTTGAATTAAAAGAAAGTACGTGTTTTGTCGGGTTATACGGTGAATGAAGATTTGTTTTCAAAAAGATCGTGAAAAGGCAGTGAAAATGCAATATATCGTCGTCGGAAGATGTCAAGTTCGTAAATCAAGTTTTATACGTGATAATCAAAGACAGACACAAGTAAAAGGTAAAAGGACTATTATAATTATGTACATTGTGATTGTCACCGACTCACCGGTCTGTGTTGAGCAATTAATTTGCCTTTTCTGCATAGTTTTTTTTGGTTAGGGTTAGCAATTTGGTTAGGATTAGGGTTAGGTTTAGGATTTTGGTGATATTTACCCGCATTTCGTTGAATTCTAAGAGACTATTACGCCGTATGGCTACCGTACGAATAGCCATTACCTTCAGTTCAGTTCAGTTCAGTGCTTTTTTACTTGACTCGCTATAAATTTTAATGTAATTTAAATAATTGTGCACTGTATTGTGTATTTGCAAGCTCCGAAATGTAATAGACACATTTTGAAATATTTAACAGAGAGATTTGGGAAAATTTGAAGGTGTGTAATGTTTTGAATTTTCAAAACATATATGTATAATATTTTGACAGTTGGAATTAAATCCATGCAGTGTAAAATCAGGCTGGGACTGGCCATTGTGCCATCTTGTGCCAGAACAATGGCACTTTGTGGCAGCACAATGGCTGGCCATTGTTCTGGCACAAGATGGCACAATGGCCAGTCCTAGCATGTTTAAAATATATAGCATTTGTTCTTTATAATACTGCTGAATAGTAAGTGTGGTACAAATTTTGGAATTGCATGTATTGTATGTTTATTATTTGATTAAAATTATAAATACTATATGCTTGATAATCAGCCTATATTTGCAGTAGTTTAGGGTGAAAAAACATGCATACTATTACTATGTTTATATGACCTGGGCCTGGCCTACAATTTAGTAGCAGTAAACAAGCATTACTATGTATACTTATCAGTGTTAATACTTAATATATACACTGCTGTAGTGAATAAGGGAGAGCTCGGGGTCAAGCAAGCCCATATCCTCAGAAAAATTATTATGTGTCCCGGACAGGGATAACTTTCTGATTTCCAGTGAGATGCTCTAACCATTCAAGAGTTACCAAGACTCAGATGGTGAGTGAACGTTACATGTATGTGCTGATTCTATTGATATAACAGCAGTGTATATATTAACACACCCAATCATTAGTCATTACTGAAATATATAGTAACTGGTGTGCATAGGCAGTACATATATCATTAGAACGAGTGCATCATTGTAACCTCTCCATCTGAATCTCGATGGCTCAATGGTTAGAGGCCGTCACTGGGAATAAGAAGGTTATAATTTGTTCAACCAGAAATATTATGTTTCTGACGATATGATCTTGACGTCCATGTTTTGTATACTGGCATGTATTCCATAACTGTATAATCTGTGTTTACAGTATTCCATCCATTATGGAACATGTTAGACCTACAGTACTTAGCTGGCCTAGTGGGTTACAACAAATTCTGTCAATGTAAAATACAGCTTATTATTATTATATTCACATTGGGTATGTTGACACTACTGTGTGTGTTAGCTAGATCATTGTCGACAAGCAGACTAGGCATGGCATGCTGAATATAGGTTATAATATATATGTGCACGGTGATATAATTTAGATACAATAGTACACAATGCCATATATACGCTTTGTTACATGGCAAATATGGTATCTGCAATCTGCATTAGGCATTATTATTATTAGTATTATTGTTAATGCATTATTATTATTAGTATTAATAATAATAATAATAATAATAATACAATAATATTTATACAGGATAGCCAATTTAATGCTAACACTGGTGTTAATATATGGGGGTCTTGTTTTCTAACAAATTACAGTTGTTACAAATTTCAACACATATTCACAAATGTACAGTACATTGTTACAAAAACTAATTTTAACTCAAAAGTTGTATATCCTTCACATATTGTCAATTAAGGCAATATATAATGGTGCTATAACATGTATGAACAGATTAATTGAAACATGGAAAATAGCTCTTTACTGGTAGATATGATGTTAAAATGCCATGGAATTTCCTAACTAGCATTACACAATGTAACTTGCTTCTAATACAAGAGGTACAAAACTTAGGAAAGATCAGTATCCCTGACATGCATAGAGACCTCTAATTATGACCATCAATATTTAGTTGTCCATATTCCTGCCAGCTCCACATCACAGTAGTCCAATGTGGGTAGAATTATCAACTTACTGTACCTTCGAGTAGAATCCCTAATATGTCTTAGTAAATCTAATTTGAATGGACCCCTATACATTTGCGATATATGCATGCCATCCGTCGACATTTGAACGAATTTGATTTTTTTAAAGGACACTCATTGTGTGATAGAGGTGCACTTTCTTCCTTCAACAGCCTTTGGTGTCCATACACACAATACTGCATTGATTATTTCGTGAGTCATCAATATTGTGATAAAAGTAATTTCTTTCTTAGTGATTGATGGTAGAAACAGCAGTAGACCCCCACTATTCTGCATCATGTTTCTTTTTAACTTCCAGGGATAAGTAATATGGTTGAGGAGGGAGTATAGTATCAATACGTATATCACCAATACATTTGCAATTTACCGCATGTTGACATTTATTTACAACATAGGTAAAGCGGGGTAGTTCTTTTGCTAGGAAACGACTTGCATAATAGTTATTTTCATCTTCAAAGTAGGGGTTAAAGTCATCAGCAGTTATTCTTTTATATATTTTTCCGTTATGTTCATCACAATCACGATAGGGCACATATAAATTCGACATCATTCACAATAACGTTTAACATTTCGGTAACCCGTTTATATATATTTTTTATAAAAAAAATATAAAAAGAAAAAAATCAAATTAAAAAAACGGTATTCTAAAATAAAAAATCTATAAAAAATTTTTTATTAGGATATAAATAAAAATGCAAAAAAAGGGTTTTACAAAATATCATGGAATACGTGGAAACAGTAGATGCACGATATAATAGATTATTTTATTCAAAATATCCCTGTGGACAATGTCTTAACGGCAATATGTGTGGGGAAGTGTGTGCGAATTATACACCGTAGAAAGATAAAAAAACGTTGTGGTAGATTAAAGAGATGGTTGTTAAAGAAGATGTGTTGTTAAAAGATTTAAAGAAGAAAATCCATAAAAAATGAGAAAAGTATAAATAAGAGTAAAAAAAATAATTGTTTTATATTTGTTAGACTATAATGGAACGTATTGAAACAGCAGATGAACGATTTGAAAGATTATATTATTACAACCATCCATGTGGAAGATGTAACTCATTCATTACTGGTCAAAAATGCCATAAATTGAGTGCACCTCTCCCTCAGCTTGTTTCTCAAGAAGTGTGCACAAGTACAAAACAAGCTATACCTCGTTTTTAAGCTTATTGAATAAGCTTTCAAAATTGTAATTTATTTTAAAAAAAAACCAGTACATTTTGACATACATTTGCATAATTTAGCATAAATTATAAAAATGTGGCTTCAAAATTTAGGCATGAACTTATCTGTGTTCCACATATTGCAGTGTGTAGTAAAAATTCAACGCCACAAAGTTACATTTATCTATTAGCAACATGTCCAGCAAGTATGGCTGAAAAGGAATGAAAGGAACAGAAGTTACGGCTGTTTATATAACCCTTCTCGAAACCGTCAAAATGTAGCAAAAACGATAGTACACATAAATGTGTTTTTTTTTGAAATGTATGCAGGAAAATAATAGTATACATAGAATATTGTGTCCATGATACTTTATATATGTTCCTCCACTTTGATTTTTTGCTTCCACACCACCCACTTATATATAACCCATTTTTAAAAAAATAATAATAATTTAATATTTTTTTAAATTAAAATTTTTTTTTTTTTATTGTATGTTATCATTATTTATATTATATCATGTATATGGTAATTATTCATGATATGCGCCATTATGCCATTCCAAAAAACAATTTTTCTCCCTAGCATCAGGTAGCGTAGCCCTGATGGTGAAAAGGTTGAATTAGTTTCATAACTACATCATACCCCAGGCCCTTATCACTAACAGTTTCCGCAGCATGCCTACCAATATACACGTCGAAGTCAACGGTATATCCCCATTACTGCTATCGGCCAAAACCCAAAGTTTTATCCCCCACTTAGTGGGCTTATCTCTGATGTACTGCCTAATGCCAGACCTATGTCTAGATTTAACCATACGTTCATCAATGGCAACATTCTGTTTGGGCTGATACAAACTGACGCACCGGGATTTGAAATAGGTGATGAACGCATTTACTTTCCGCAACTTATCCCCGGGGGCTTCGGCATTTGGGTCTACAACATGCAAAAAGGCCATGAGAGCACTAAACCTATCCCTTGACATTATGGCCTGGGCCCACAATCCATGGTATAGTGACTTAGTACTCCAATAATTAAACTGTGCATTTACCTGCACTAAACCAAAATAAAGAAGAGCAATTAGTCTATCTATCTCTTCAGGGGTAGTTTCTTGCCAACTACCATCAGACTTTGTGTAGGTGCTGTGTGTACCTGATGCAATGTGTGTGTAAGCATATGTGTTTGTATGAGCTACTATACTAGCTAACATTTCTACACTAAAAAAAGATGAAAAAACTCACTAGCAGTGGTCATGGTACCTCTAATTGTGGGCTGATCAAAGTGTACTCCGGGTGGGCGGGTTGGCTGAAATGCTGGAATGTCATTTCCAACATCAGGGTCCCCATAGCTCATCCAAGCTGGGGCCGTAACCTGGCCCCTTCCCCTAGCCCGGCCCCTACCACTTGCCGTACCACTGGGAACTCCAGCCTCCCCCCTTGTACAGGAACCGCAGCTTGGGCCCTACCCCGGCCCCTAACACGGCCCCTACCAATATATTTATATAAATATAAATATTTATCTTATTTCTAATTGTTTCATGCGGTGAATATAAGTATCTCATGCAGTAAACAATGGTATCAAATAATTAGCTAACAAGTAGTTTCTTCACAACATCTTATTCAGCATAATAGCTCCGTCTCTCAGTCGTGAAATAGTACTTTTAGTACTCCAAATATGTTCTCAGTTATATATAGAAGACATTTCCTGGGAATACACAACTACACAAGGCTTCAAATGTAAAAATACCATTGGGGTATTTAAATTTTGTCGCTAACAATAGGCCATGCGTCACAGAATTAGCACGCTTGATAATCCATCTCTGCAGCGCTCGCACGATTTTGTGTTTCTTGCTCATAACACAACCGTTTTTACCAAAGAAAAGTTCTCGATACATCTCCGAACAATTTCTTGATATGATAAGCAATGTTTCAAACACAATATATGAAGATATCGACTAAAATTACATCGCTTCCCAAACACGCAAAAAAATATTTCCGACATGGCCGCGTGGCATATTTTAGACTCACCTCGTTAGTTCGTCGAAATCCATCAGTTGGTGGTCGATGTCCGATTCTTCTCCGCTTGACATTCCTCCACGATCACTATCACATTCATTCATATCTACTAAAACCTCCAAAACCTCTTCAGCAGTGAAACGAACCCTCTTAGGACGACTCGCCATTGTGAAGAAGTGAAGGTCAGGTTGCGCGACACGCTGTGCTGCCGAACAAGGCAGCCAATCAGTGCGTTTGTTATTTCCAACTGACCAATCACAGTTCTTTAGATAGCCCAGACTCTCAGCTTCAAATCAAGCCTATTTTTATATTTTTCCGATGAATTCCGATGGTAAAACGACCGATTTAATCTATGGGTCAGTGGTGACCCCATGATTACCCAGCCAGTAATGAATGAGTGCGATTCATCCAGACGAATTAAAACTTTCTAGACTAAACAGCTTTAAACGTTGGTTGTTATAGAAGTTAAATATACGGTGGAAATATACAGTGAATGTTTCAGTGGGAATAGGCCACGAATAGAGAAAAGACGTTGAAGTTTTTTTTAAAACCTTTTAAATATTTAAATGGCTGTACGAGAGCGTGATTTTGATGAAATTCTTTATCCCGACATTCAATATTTATTACACTCTGAATTGTTTGAGATAGAAAAAATACGAGACGTTTTATTTTTTGGAATAGAGAGAGAACCCCTATCAGTTTAGATGTGCTGATTATGATTATAAATATTTTAACATTTAAAGATAAAAAAAGATAAAAATAAACAATCAATATTTCGGAAAATATATGGTGGAAAAAGATATTATAGATTTTTAATAGACGGTTTTAGTGGCGATATGGTATTTTATGATCAGTTAGTGGGAAAACATGTAGTATTTATTGATAGAGAACCGAGATTACCCACGTTAATTTCGACCATTGATTGTTTTGAGATAAATAATATTCCATGTTATTCAAAAGTGTTTTTGTATGGTAAATGTAAGGATTCAAGATTTAGATTAGTAAAAATTATGTGAAAATTTTGATGGTCAAGAGCTTTATTTAATTCTTATTAAAGATAAAAATATATTATTTGTACTTAATGTGATTATGGTTCCCGTGGAAATTATATTGTAACATTAATAGAAAAAGAACGTTTTGATAAATCTATGTTGCAAACACATGTATATTTTAATAGTTGTGGGGAATTATGTAATTATAAAAAAAGCGTTTTGATTTTTTTTATTTAAAAAAAGAATTTATATACACTTCTTGATCTATAAAATTATGTATACCACAAGACATGCAACATGTGTTGTTATATATTGTTTATAATTAAGCTTTTTATTTTCTGCATACTCCATAACTTCCAAGTTTATATATAATTGATTCATAGGAAAGCATGGATTCAGTATTTGTTCACATTTACGTACAATAAATTTTTGATTTCGACAATTTTCTTTAAGATAGTGAAGATCATACTGTTTTGGTTTTGACATATTGCTTGCGTGAGGTTCAACTGAAGAATGAACCAGAAAACAAAATGTTTTTTTTATTTTATTGAGATTAATGTTTATTTATCTTAATCAATTTGAAAGCTATATAAAGAGTAAAATATGACATTTCAAATCGCAGCATTATGATTGAAACAATTTTAAGAGTTGTTCTTTACTTTCAATATTTTAACCAAGGAGAAATTGGATATTTATTTTGGTTATTTGGATTATTTGATTATTATCGTGGAAAATATGTTACATGCCCCATTATGGATCGTGAAAAAACTCAACCCCAAGAAGATAGTTATACAGTTTATATGAAAAAATCAAGGGAACCAATGGAATGGATTCCTATTTTATTCTAAAAGATTGCTTCTCTTATATGATACCGAATTTAAAAGCCAGTCAAAGAAAATATTCCTTGAAGAGAACAACCCCACAACGTACTATAGTACTAGTTGAATCAGATGAGTTATGCTGTAGTTTTTTTCATTCCCCGATTGTTTTAAATAAAATATTATTTTTATTCCCTATTGAAAACCACTCAGATTTATTTCATTTCTTAAACACCAATGATAAGTATCATTATACATATTTTGTACAAAATCTAACACTTGAAAGAAAATGCTTATCTTATACTATGGGTTTTGGAAAAGAAAGTTTAGTAAGCAAATTTAAGCACATACATCGCCAGAAAGTTGATTTTTATCTTTTTTTACATATTTATTTGTTAATGGTAGCACCTAATATTATCAATTCTTATGTTTATTGTGGTTAAACTAAAAATCGTATCATGTTCACTTCATGTTTTATATTTTATTGTCGTGAACATAACCCTATAGGAAGTTTACTCAATAGACAAAAAAGTCTTTCTGAAAATAATATTAGATATGACTTTTGGGATTTTATATGTTATATAAAAAAAGGTAAAGTATCCTTTGATAAATGTCGGTATAAAAATTGTAAGAGTAAAAGTTATTTTTTTGAGTTTCATCCTTTGAAATTAAGTATTTTAAACAAAAGTAATTATGATTTAAATGAAAATCACACCCTAGTATTACATCCTGTCGATGTTATGCGAATAAAAGATTATGGGGGAAATATGGGGAATTTAAGTATATAGAAATTAAATTTCCCTATTTTTTATTGATGAGTGATCAAGAGGCTAAACAATCACTACAGTTCTTTATTAACTATAAGGTACCGTTAAAAGGTGAAGAAATTGAGATATATATAAATTTATTTGAAGAAAAAATGACTGAAAGAAAAATGAACTATCCGAAGAAGATTATACTGAATTGTTAAATGTTAGAAATCGTGGAAAAAAATATTCATCATCATATTTTTTGTGAAAAGAAAAAATAAAGAAAATCCAACTGAGAAGAAATTTTATTAAATGATGGTGTGGGATTACTCCCAAGTTTAAATTTAGATACTTATTATACAAGTTATAATAAAAAAAAAATAAAAAAAATAGATCCAAATGTAATACGTTTTTTACAAAATAGATAAACTTTAAAAAAAGTATAAATAAAAAATGTTATATAAAAAAAATTGATTCATCTTTTTTTTAATGATGTGGATATTATTATTATTCTTATTGTTGGGGATATTGTTTTTTTAAAAAAAAAAAATAACGTGTAAAAAATATATAAAAAAAAAGAAAAACAAAAGGGGAATAAGAACGTAGAAAAAAAATACAAAAAGGGAGTTTTGGAGGAGCGTTGGCACTGGGCATGCTTCTTCCTCAAGCGTTGGGAACGGTTTCAAATATTCTTAAAATTAACTTTAAAAAAATGAGTAAAAAATTTGAAGAAATAGAAAAAAATGACATATTATTTAGTGAACCTTTACAATTTTTTACTTCATCACCCTATAATGATACGTTTACTGAATGTCGTGAAACTGAAATTATTGCGACTCCTGTCGATAATCAATCGACAGTATACACGTTTACAAGGCATGGGATAGCCGTTGGATTAATGAAAACAAGTGATACTAAAATAATGGCTACAGTATCGATTAGAAATGGTACTGGACTTATAGCACCTGCAGCATCAGGTTTTGCGATGATTACATTACCCCTTCGTACAATGTGGTAAACAAAATAATTAAAAATAAATGAAAATTTAATCAGGCCAACAGATAATTTTGCACATTTAGCATCATGGATACAATTTATAATGCATCAAATACCGTTGCGATATAAAGATTCTAAAGAGCTTAATTTAGAATATTTAGATACAGCCGAACATTTGAGCGATATCGTTGGTTTGTGTAATGGGACTAATGTCGTAAATGCAGGAGGGAGACAAAAAGCACTTGCATTTCAAAATCAATCACAGCATTTGATAGATGATATTGGTTGTTCATTACTTAGTGAATGGGGGCTGAAGTATATATTCCTACAGCGTTTAAATTTGAATTACGTTTAACACGTACATTAAATACAATTGTAATGATAGGTGCTGATCATGCTAATATGGTTATTGCTGATACTAGAATTACCCTAGACAATTTTAAAATAAAAATTCCTGTATTTAAACAAAAAAAACAATTATTAGATGCAATTAATACACAAATGATAAAACATCATAAAGAAACATTATATTATATAACCAATTATCGTTGTATTACTGAATCATTAGCTGCAGGAAGCAATTCACATCAAGTGATCGATGTGTTTAATGGTAGCGTTCCTACACGTTTATATATTGTATTTTCCCCATTAGCAAATTGGAATGGGGCATATACTCATAATATTTTTTATTTTACCTGGCCTAATTATGATAATGTTGAAGTTTCGGTAAATAACGCTGTTGCTGGGAGAACAGAAAATCATGCTGAACTTACTCCAAATTACGATCGGTATTAAATCGTGACTATTTAGAAAAGCCCATGAATTATAATGACTTTATAAACGGATATTGTATATTAGCATTTGATTTAACAAATAATAGAGACTCTCATCTTTCAGTACTACCCATAAAACCGTCGGGAAATTTTAATGTTGATTTTCATTTTTCTCAAAATACAGTTGCGGGTGCGTTAATTTTTATTGGTGAATTTCGAAATGAAGTTAAAGTAGGATTAAATACCCCTGCAAGATTATTACACAGCATTTAATTATCAACATTTGTAACAAAGGGATGTACAAAAAATTATGAAGAAAACAAAACCCATTACAACAAATAGAATAAAAAAAACAAAAATAAAAAAAACAGTATTAACAAAATACCCCTAAATCGTGAACATATTCTTGTATTTCCACCATTTTCAGTTTACGCATAAAGAAAATGAATGAAGAAAAAAATGATGAATTAAAAAAAGAAGAAGAAAAAAAGACGATGAGAAAAATGATAATAGAGATGATGATGATGAAGATTATAGTGAAAATAATAGTGATCTTGTTAGCGATGATGTTAGTGATGAAATGGATAGTGAAAGTTCAATAACTTCTTCTTCATCAAGTTGCGAAGATGATTTAAAATTTTTAGAAACATTAGTTAAATTAAATAAAATAAAGAAAAAAACCTCTGAAAAAAAAAGATTTTTTAGTATAGGTCATAGTATGGTTTCGAGTGCAATTTGGAAAAAACATGCACAAGTGAGTTTTTCAAAGACTATCAAAATAGCACGAGTCCGAAGGACGAGTGCTATTTGAAGTCTTTGAAAAACCATGGTCAATCGAGATATGGTCTGGAAACTCAGCTAAAGTCTTGTTCTATCTTTTTGTTCGTCTTTATGCAATTTTGTGCACGGTGCACGGTCACTGAAGCTATTGTATTTTAGTATAATGAAGCAATCATCCAATAGAATCGTTTGGGTTTAATCGCTCAACCGTGTTGTTTAAATATTAATAAACCTAAAACAAAGGATGTGCACGGTGTAAGGTACGGTTCAACATCAAAACGTAGCTCATTATAGTCGCTTTGAAGTTTGCCGAGTTTCCAGACCATATCTCGATTGACTATGGAAAAACTCACGAGTGCATGTTTTTTCCAATTTGCACGAGAAACCATGCTATTACTTATTAATAATATACAAGAAAATGTGTGAGACAATTATAAGACGAACATCCGGTGATCAAGAAAACGTGATCTTCCGGTCGTGTTTTAATTGGTTTACACAAAGTCACGCGACATGCGTCTTAAAATATTTACAACAGTTGTTCATTTCAAACGAGCAATGGAAGTAACTAGTATCGTACAGTCAAAATATTAAACAACTTGGATTTGTAACACTCAAAAACGAAAATATCCAGTTCAAATAGTTCATCAGTTAGTCGGAATCGCTGTCGATCATGAAAGTGCGACGCCGCTTTTGTCCTTGAGCTTGTACATCATCAGACGGCTTCGACATGACAGTAAAGCTAACTTGACAGTTATGGAAAGTGTTTGAATTAAACATCTGATGTTGGATTTCTTGTCTTACCATTGCACTGTTGAAACACGAGTTGTTGAAGGCCATATTTGTTTGACTTGTATCATGTTGAGAGACGTTAAGTCCATACGGACGACTTAATGTAGAACTAGTCGAGGCAGAACTTTGTTGCTGTTGGCAGACGATGTTAGACGCTGCGGTCAATACAGATTGCACGTTGCTGGAATCGCTTCGACAATATATTTTTGTAGAGAGATCTCGTTGCTCAACTTCATCTCCTTCGTCGTAGTCGTCAAGGACTGTAGGTTTCGATGGCCAGTAACCTTAACAATTGAGGACCGTTCAACGTTGCATTTTTTAACTTGTTGACAAGGGTCTTCCGAGCGCTGTGGTTTGTCAATTTCTTGCTGCTACTTTCCGGAGAAGTTCCAGCAACGATTCGCTTCATCATTTCATTGATACGATTCGTACCCGTCGGTTGTGCTTTATACCAAACTTCGTCCTTGGGTTTGTAGTTGATGGAAAGGTAAAAGGATATAGCCATACTGTGGTGTTCTTGGCGGCCACGTAAACCGAAGTACTGGGTGAGTGTCCACCAAATTGTATTCACTAGGCTTTCTTGTGTTTTGTTCCCTAGTTTGCCAACTCTCCGCAGCTCCTCTTCGTCTTCCTCGGACAAACTTATTGCCTTGTTTTGACGCTTTCCTTTCCCCACTTCGCGAAGTCGTCTTGCTTTACCTTCGAGGACTTGTTTGGACAAGCTGAATTCTCTGTCACGAATTAAGAAGGTTTTAAAATTATGCTCCTTTAGATAGCGGTCGAGAGCTGCAATCATTACGCGAAGACTGTCCGGTTCGTAGTCTTCCCCGTCCTTGTTTCTTACTTCGGCGTAATACCGTGGGCACAGAGCGCTCAAAATTAGGCGAGGGTCTGCAGTTGACTTGCTCAGCGGATTTCCTATTACAGTATACTATATATTAACGTACATGAAGTTTCTAGCTTAATGCAAGATGGCTGCGAAATCTGGAGAAGATATGATTATTGATCAAACATATTTAAATGACGAAGCAAACTTTCAGGAGGAGGGATCGTGTGGAAATTCTGCCGTAGATAAACAGATTGAAGTCTGTTTACATGCACTTGACCGCCTAGACTTGGATGGTAATCTCAACGCGTTTAAAAATTGCATGCATAAGTGTCTAAAAGATTCCTACCGTGCCTTTCAACCTCCATCTGATCCGTTCAATGTTTTGCTTAATGTTGGTTTAAACTGTGGGGCCCTGTTTTGCGTCGAAAGCAAATTGTTGCTGAAGAAGATATATTGTCGGCTTGGAGGCAGGATAAGTATAAGGAATCCATACCAATGTGAAATAGTTCGCAACATCCCACAGGTAGTGTATCTCTCTCTCAAAAGGGCAGTGCAACATACAAGAGAACAGGAGATGTTAAACAATGTCAATTTTGGTGAGAATGCAAAGGCTCCTGTAATGTCATTTACATGCTTGAGAGCTGTATTTTTGCTGTTTTCCATGTTGACTGATCTGACTGAAGCTGATGTGGAATCCTACTTCAAGAGACAACTTACAGGGAGAATCAATGGGAAAGCAGAAGTTATTGTAAATACTGTGAAGGATTTTATCTTTATTTACAAGATCAAGCCAGCACAATTTGTTATTTCGTTCCAGTATGGAGTTTGGAACAAACTAGGATTCCCTCTTCACCATTAATATATATATATATATATATATATATATATATATATATATATATATATATATATATATATATATATATATATATATATAGTACAATATCTACAGACACGTGTTTCGCTGTTCCACAGCTCATCAGTGTAGCTTGGTACAATCTTGATATGGACATGAGTACTAATTATACACAAACGATTGCCAGAGACAACCGCTTGTGGGATAAACAGCGGTCATGCGCACATCCAGAGAGCGTGAAGCGGTATATATATATATATATATATATATATATATATATATATATATATATATTATAAAAAATAAAGCATGCATGTTGGAGTTATTAGGCACTGCAGGGAGTCGGCCTGAGTGAACAGGTCGAAAGCTCAGCATTAAATATTGTACGTGGTATTTCCACAAATTTTATGTGCATGAGCTAGCCCGTGTGCCCAGTCAACTTGGTTATGCACCTATCAATGTTAAGCCACAGGGTGGGGGGAGGACGGGCAGATGTGGGGATTTGATTTTTCTGAATATTTTTTTGGAAAAATCCCCACCCTGCAGGAGCTTAACATTGATAGGTGCATTAAACCAGCAATCCAGGCCATCTCGTTAAACAAGCCTGCAGCTCAGCTAATATAGTAACAATTAAGGCCCCAGTTACACGACACCAGACTACTTTTCAGGAATTGAGTAAGCCATATAATTATAATTTTTATTGATCCAACAAAACATTTTACATGATGAACATGCATATTAATAAATACAATGTCAATGTTAATTAAACCTTTGTAATATATATTATCAAATTGTTATAAACTTTAAAAAGTAACATGTATAGAACTTTAGCCACCTGAAAACAGTAATGTGGCACAATTTTGGACTTAACCACCCAGTACGAGTAAGAGGTTTTCACGTTTATATTATATTAAAATGTTTTGAGAATGCGATAATCATTAGCCTATATCAGAAGTTTCTTGTCCACAGTAATCCTCCCCAACTGAACACTCTCCTCGACTTGTGTTCGGAACTGGTGGGAACAATACCAACACTTCTCCTCCCCTACACCTCTCACAAACCCACAAAAACAAGATTCGCCATTTGTAACCCGTGCTGGTATGTATGTCTGCTTGTAAGTAAGGTTCTCTTGAACAAAATATCCCCTTTCCCGCAGCCAAATCATCTGCACAAACTCGTGTCGAAAAATCTGGGACCAACGGCCTGCATAGTTAGTATTTTGGCTATATCGCCTGATAGCCATATGCTTGGCCTCTCTCCCCTCCATTGAAACAACATTAAGTCCCATGCTATATTTCTTGAACACATCAAGTGCATGGGCAGGAATAATGTGACCCATCGTCCAGAAAGTTGGCGAAACTGTTTTAAACATACACATAGCACGTAAAAGATGAGAACAATGCTGCTCAAGGCATCTGATATCTTGCAGCTTAACATTGACAATTCTACAAAAGATTGAGACAGCCTTCCTCAATTGAAGGCAAATATAAGCAGTAGCATGAAGCCAAAACGTTTGTTTCAATGAGTCACTTGGCTGTCTCAAGGCATCAATAATAAACATAAAATTGTGCAGAAACAGCCGTGAGTCTTGACCAGTGAAACGATACCGAAAATCTCTACCAGAGCCATTGGTTTCATTAAACCAGCGCTTGATCTTTTTAGCAAGACGATGCATTTTTGCATTTTGTGTAAGGCTGTTTACAAGTTTAGAAAAAGGGGAGGATGAAGGAACAGAATCAAATTGTTACACTGTGGTCGAAAGAGCAGATTTTCCAATACTTTCGTAAAGAATACCTCTAAAAACCTGTCGGCAGGAATTATTCTTGCAATGAAGGGGATCGACATGTGCTCTGTCGACAAATCTACCAATCAGGGGTTCAAATTCTTGCCTACTTTTCTTCGATGCAATGAATTCGGTTACCTTCTTTCTCTTTGTAATTTCTAAAATGTTTTTCCTGTTGACTTTGGCCTTAACTTTATCAACTTCCCTTGAGACAGCTACCCTACAGCTGTACTTCCATGGCTTCCATGTATGGCCAGGGTCTGACCCGAATGTCCCATTTGGGTCATCATAGTCAGCAATGTTAGCATTTCCATAAGTGGAAAAGAACTTTGCACTGACAGATAGCTCTCCTGCAAGGAAGGCCATCATTTTTAGATCGTTGGGGAATTCAGAAAATTTAAATTTAATCTCCAGGCCATTAACAATGAAACTTTCCCCCTCCATATCAGACATTTCTTTCACAAGTTCCTTAACATATCTTTTCATAACAACTGAGTCTTCTGAGCAGTTGGAACCAAAAATCAGGAAATTCTCACTGTTACTTAAGATATGTTTCCCTCTGTTCATAAAACTAACCAACCATGCACATGCAGAACCATCTTTACCAAATGGGGCTCCATCCCCACCCAAGACCACCTGATAAGTATTAACTTCACCAAACGAGAGCAGGCCTTCACCTGTTTGTTGCTCTAAATTTAAATAAAAATATGCCAACAATGGAAGATATTCTGACAGGCACAGGAATGAACTATTGTCTTTTTCATCCTCATCTAGGCCTTCACATAACTCTTCCCTCACATCTCTTATTTTACCTAGATCAATACATTTTACATATTCCATCATTTTATTGTATGGCAATAATTTAGGGATTTTGCATGACATAATCTTAAGCCTTTCTAATTTTGCCCCCTTTCTCTTGCTTTTTTCATGCTTAGATTTCTATATACAGATATGTACTTAGTCTTGCCCATTATTCCCCGTGAAAAATAAGTGGCAATGCTACGCAACAAATTATCTTCTGATGCTTCAAATTTTACGACTTCCCTGTTGTAAATTTTAGGGAAAACCTTATCACATAATTTATTAGACTTACTAATAGCACTAACCAAATAATTATCAGAAAACTTTGTGGACAGTGTGTCAATCAAACCAGTGATAGCTGGGTCAGTATTTCCACTTGTTCCACCATTAATCTTTATTGCCACTTGAAAAGTTTCTGATCGTCTCCTGTTAGCCGTTCTCTTTGAGATGATCATATTACCACTGTTGTCACTAGTTGGTGTCATCTGCCGGTTTCGAATTGCTACTGCGCATTCAACAAATAACTCACTCTCTTCTTGCAACTTGTTGACACTTTCAGATACTTTGACTGTCTGTAAATGTGAGGTAACAGAAATATATTAATTAATTAATTAATTAATTCACCCATAGATAATTGTATGGGTGGCCGCTTAATACAGGGTGGCCGCTTAATACAGGGTGGCCGCAGTACAGGGTAACCGTTCAACCAAGGCACTACTTGCCAGATGATCACTTAATAAAGGATGACCGCTTAACATGGGACCGCTTAAAACAGGTTCCACTGTAATAACGAATGTTCTGATCAAACATATGGGAACTAGAGTATATAAACAAATAACTATCCTATAAAAACAGTGTGACCGTGTTGTACAAACAACAGTTAAACTGGCCTCATACAGGTATAAACAAAAGATAAAATGACAAGTTAAATTCAAGGCGATCTGAGTCAGGCCCAGCATCGTGTAAACAAGGCCTTAATATTATATTAAAATCTCTATGTATATACTATTTCTTATGATTCTACCTTAACTTCAAGCCTTTCCCGTTTTTCCAGCAGTGATTTCAGGTAATTTCTCTTCTTCACCACTGAACAATGAGCAATTGCTGCTTCCTGGCGGCATTGTTTGCGAACCTTCATCATTTCACCAACATTGAAATGAGCATAAACTTTCGCCTTCTTAGACGGCATCGTTACTAAGAAGTGAGTGTAAAAGAAATCCAATTTGAACCTTTCCAACTACAATTTTCGGGAAACAAAAAACAAAGGTCTGTTACCTGATAGATAGCTTTTCAGATTTACACCAAACGACTGAATCAATAGCGACCCATGGAGAGCCTATTGAAGCCAAATATCGGTCAAAAATGCTTGTCCACCATTTTACACGATATTCCTTCTAGTTCGACGTGTGAAAACTGTGTTATTGTGAACTAAAATATACTAAATGTGGTATCATTTGGAAGAAGAAATGAAGAGTAATGCACTTCCGCGGTTTTCTTGCTTGTCCAATCAGCATGCAGCATGCGATGCTCATTTATATTCATGACAAAATGTACGACTTAACCTACCCCCTTAACACAAAATGTTACCGGCATATTTTCGACGTAGCGCCAGTGGCACTATTTCGCTGCGTCTGTGCCCAGGGTATGTAAAATTGTTGAAGTGCCGTGTCCAACTCGCTCACTTCGTACTTCTCAATTTCCCCTGAATATCCGCGTTGTTCTGCCCAGCTCTTAAAAACATTGACCTAGAAACCAGTGCTTATAGCTGTATTTTTGTTTTTGGCATTATTTTGTAGCTCAGACGGTTCAGCATTTGCAAATCTCTGGTCACCGCTAAAACCCGCCATATTTTTTTGTTTACCAAAAAGATAAAAAACTTTGTATTTTGATTTTTGGAGGAAATTTTGCTTCATTGTGATTGGCTAGTTTCTCTTTTTCAGCCAATCAGATGAGTTTGTTATAGATTGTTGCACTGTTGTTACAGATTTTTGCACTGTTGTTACAGATTTTTGCACTGCTGTTTGGGATTAAATGCACTGGAACCAACCAATCACAGTCGAGTAACATTTTCTTGTATATCATTACCATCGTTAAAAAAAGATCTTAAAGCAGATATTGATAAAAAAAATACTTTATTAGATTCTCAATTAATTAATAAATTACAATACATTGTTAGAAATATTTTAAATAAAAAAATTTCTATCCAACATTCCAGTGATAATAAATATATTTTGAATAATTTGCTAAGAACAAAATAAAAGAAAAAGACTTAAAAATATTATTATCTGAGGATTTTCGTATAATCAACATATATAAAAAAGCATACAAATTACTTAACCAACAAATAAAGACAAATGACAAAAGTAAATAAAATGCAATTAATTAATCCGAGTAAATTAAATTAAATTTTAAATTTAATCAAAAATGATCATCAAAACGAAAAATTATTGCAGGGAATTCACAACAAAAATAATTTCGAACTTATTGAAAGTAAAAATAAAATGAAAGAAGAAATATAAAAACTTAATGATCAACGTGTCGCAGAGAGTATGGTTAGTTTTTAAAAAAACAACAAAAGATGAAAACAAATAATAATGAACTAGAAATTGAGGTGAACAATGATGAATCACACGAGATAAAGAAAACATCGACTGTGAGAAGTGGTCAACAAATAAAATAATTTCTTGAAAAGAAAAAAATTAAAATTAAAGATACAGATATAATAAAATGAAACGGTGTTAGGATAAACCATCATGATTTATTATACGATTTAACGCATAATGTCAGCAAACAAAACATGTTCAATCTTACACAACATAAGCAGACGGTTGCTTTAAAATAATTCAAAAAATTACATATGCCCGCATATTATATATTATATATAATTTGGGAAAAACAACTTCTGGTCTTTCTGCTGCGAGTAATGAAGAACCATCTACATCCCTCACCACCCACATTCCTACACCACCTTCAACACCTTATTCAATACAAAGAAAATGGCGAGGAAAAAATCAATGAATTTACCTTGTTTTTTAACCCAATTTTCATTTACGAACGAGATTATTAAAATTGCAAGTTTTTAAATAAATATTATTTGGGTACATTTCCTGCAAATATTTTTCCTAAAAAATTTTTTTATCCTTCGTGTTGGATTTGGAATACGGATGAAGCAGATCAAAACGGTCAACATTGGGTTGCTATATGGGTGGATAAAGAAAAAAATATGTATTTTTTTGATAGTTTTGCTAAAGATGTATCGTTTTATAAACGCAGAATATTGGTATGATTATAGTGTAAAAAAAGGACTAAAATTTCAATATATTCAAAGTAAACAATTACAATCCAAAAATACTGCCGTGTGTGGAAATTGGAGTTTGTTATATTTATACAATAAATGTCGTAATGAAGTCGAAAATAATAATAAACAAAAAATATTTAAAAATGAACGTATTAAAATAAAAAATGATATTAAATTTAAAAAAAAATAGAAACAATTTTAGGCAGTGTATTAGTTAGAATATATAATAAAAAATGTTAAAAAAATTGTAAGAGTAATAACAATCAGTCATGTTGTAGTTTTAATAATGCCAATTTTTAATTAAAAAACAAAAAATTAACTTATTTACAGTATTTTATTTTTTTTCAGTGTTTTACCACTTAGGAGGATCCTCTATGCAACCAGTCAAGGGCACTTTTGAGAGAACCTCCTTGTTGTTTTGTTTTTGTTTTTCTTTTTCGAATACCCAATCCCAATTGACTTCCAACTATTTGTCCCAAAGGTCCTAAAATATCTAGAACACAACCCTCTTTTTTTGCCATGTTTTTTAAAAAAATTCATACACAATATACACACCCCATACTATATATACTTTAAAAAAAAACGATTTTCAACAACTCTTATTTTTTTTGAAAAAAACATTTCTTTTTCTTTTTATATTTCTCAGGTATATTAATGCCTGGGTCCAGTCCTTTCTGCGCGACTAATGCTAGAGTCACACATTAAGCGTTAATTTTAATTCAAAAGCGACGGATTATGCAAATGGTTTTTAATTAATGTTGTACATATATGTTTTTCTGATTTTATTAAATATTAATTTTGTTTAGTGGAGGATCACGTGATCAGATAGAAGCATAAATATACGTCGGATTAATACGTCATTATAAACACGTCTTGCAGGAGAGGAAAATCTTGTTCTTATACATCGCTTTGGCGTTAATGTTTTAGCTATGAAGGCATATTACAACAATCTAACTTCGAATGTTGACATTATTTTATAAATCCCTCCGAAATATAGCATGAAACTGAAATTTTGACGAATATTTTACGAATTACTTACATTAATGTTATTAAACTAATTTAAATGCCACATTCGAAGTTAGATTACTATAGTTGGTAACATATTCCACCTATACATCGTAAAATGTGCGCTATTATGTAAAGAGAACCTCTCCTGCAAAGCCTCCAAAGTTCGAGTGTTCACCTTCGCTTGAATACGGCAAAAGTTTATAAAAGGCGGCATATTTTTCGGCGAAACAGAAATACATTTGCCCAGCGGTTTTCCGCATAACCTCCCAAATTCGAAATCTTCGACACTTCGCTCGCTGTTAACAAATTGTTTGCGTGAGAGTCCGAATTTTGAACTGTCCTTCCTGATTACCATTACACTCTCATGTTCTGCCAAGATAATTTTGAATATTATATATTATATATATATATATTATATATATATATATAGGTAATATTTGGCATTTCACTCGATCAAACTACATGTTGAAAGGATTTGTGGTGAAGGAAAATTTCGAGTGTTGGAATACATACATTTTAAGACCAAACCGGGACCAGTTGCGAAAAATGCATCTTAAATTTGCCGACTCGAATAAGAATGTGGGGGTGTCGCACTCCCCCCTCTAGCAACGGCCCTGCTGATGTGCCAACATGATTTTTGACTGATTATCCTTCCTAAGTCCTAACTACTTCACACAAGCTAAATAAAATCACTTTGGGCTGTTCATGTGGTCAAATTTATGCTAATAGATACTCTGTTGCTGAACAATGATTTATGATTTTGTTTCCTTTCAAATTTGATGACTTTAAATGATTGCCTGATTAATTAGATTTGCTGTCTTATTAATTTGTCAAGTAACTACATTCGAACCCTATTAAGCGTGGCCACCATTTAAGCGGCCACCCCCTATTAGGCGGCCAGGTATCAAATTCCTTAAACTATTGTCAGTATAATATTGTAAATGAAACCCCTATTAAGTGGCCACATCTATCAAGCAACCATGGCCACTTTTTGGCCGTCCTTGCTGATGATTTTTACTTTTGTTTTTACCCCTATTAAGTGACCACCCAAAATTTAATATATGCACTTTTAATAGTAAGAAGACCCTAATAATAGCAGTTATTTTTGTTGTAGTAATAAGAAACTCTGAATATGTATTGTGTATTTGTGTGTAACAGTTGTCACAATCCTTCAAACGTGTCCGTATTCAAATAAAGTGATGTTTCCACAATCCTTCATGCTAATTTTGACAAATTCCTATTAAGCGTTTAATAGGGGTTCACCTGTACCTTAAATTTTGATAAATAAGTTAGAACTTGCAGGAAGCGGGTCAGTCAATCAACCCAGTTCAACAAGTAAAACATTATTGCATTAGTCTGACGGTACAATTCTCGAGGGCCTATTAGAAATGCATGTTCTCATTACTCAAACCCATTCCATATTTTGCAATACCCAGCTGTGCACCTACAGTACATCTTGCCAGAAATGAAAACTCTGTATACTGTATAAACATTTTAATAGTAAGACATCACACAAATATACAAATTCACTTTATTTTGTTTTGTTACCTCAACATACACTACATAATTATATACACATATTAGTACAGGTGTTTTCTTCAATTGCTGGGAGTCTAAACAAAATTAATATACATGTACATTGTTGTGTCCAATTAGCATTCATTCTTTATGTGTTACGACACTGTCTGGAGATGCACTGGATCATCTTTGTCAATTTAAATGATATAATTGTACCTGAAAACCAAAAATATAAGGTTGAAAGAACAAAAAAGATAATGGTTTATTCAAGGCAGCTACAATGGGCTGTCAAGATTTACAAGTCTTTGATGTTCAAGCTTTATAATGGTAAAACCATATTTCAAGTAAAAATAAAACCCATAAATGCACATCAATAACAAGAACATCAAAGTAAAAGTGGTCAAATATTAAATGCCTTTGGCTAGCTTATAAAAGACAAACAGTGATAAAACCACATTTCAAGTAAAATAATGCACAGCAATAGCAAGATCTTCAACGTTGTCGAGATGTTTTGTCTTTGGGCAACAGGCTGTCAAGATTTTTAAGTCTTTTGGCAGCTAGTTTGAGCTTCACTGTGTGTTAAATCCATAATTATAATAATTATAATGATGAAACCACATTTCAAGTAGAAATAAAAGCATAAATGCACAGAAATAGCAAGAGCTTCAAAATTGTAAAGATGTTTTGTCTTTGGGCAATTGTGTTCAAGTCTTACTGTGTAATTAAGCCATATTTATAATATATAATGATAAAACTACATGTACACTTCAAGTAAATTGCAGAGCAATAACAATGCCTTTGGGTAGCTTATAAAAGACAAACTGTGTAAATTGTGTACGCAGTATTATAATAGGCGCTAGGTTATATGGTGTTGAACTCGTAAACAACAAAGTAAATAAGACTTAAAGACTGCTGTAGTATTTAATAAATACTAACTGTCTTGTATCAATTAGATTTGATTATGCACTGTACATGTACATACATATAAAGCTATACAATTTAGATGCGGTTTTATGAATAAACGTTTGAAATGGTGCGTGGGGACAGACGGTACAAGCCGTTTGTCTTCACTGGCCTGGTTTTTGTATTCAAGTATTCAAACAAAATATTAAACTAACAAATCCAAATAATGATACTTAACAGAGACAAATATTAACAGCAACCAGATAATTGCATACCTTAAAGAATTGACGACTTCCTTCAAATAATTCGCCGTGTTCAACTTTACTGTAGAATAAGCACGAAGTAAACAAACCATATCAATAACCTCTGAGCAATTATATAAAACATGTTCCTTCTTCCTCGACTCCATTTTGTAATCGAAAAATATGTCGGTAAAACGACGACGCGGCCGCGCTCTCGAAGCAAAGAATTACTGGGTCGAGGAAAGTTTGACCCAAGCATTATTTACAAATCATATATTATCGTTGATTCATGTGGAAATACATTGGTTCTAATTCTACAATTTTCATACCCTTTTCTACAACTATAAATACGTGTACGCAACAACCCCTCGCCTGCTTACTGTTTGAGGCTTTAATATTGCCAAACTGAACAGATTTTCAAACTGCTTATTTTTTGGGTGCAATTTGTGGGTAGTGTACTGAACAGAACCCAAATGGGAAAGTCTGCCAACACAATTGTCTCGCAGGCAGGGTTGGAAACCAATTGTGTAATTATTGATTATTGAAATTAATAATTAATTTTAATAATTATTAATTTAAATAATAATTTTATTAATTATATATTACATAATTAAAGTTAATTATGTCAGTTATGCTTTTAATAATAAATTTCAACATGCATGTTTACAGTACCGTAAAATTTTACTCAAAGTACAATTGTATTCACGAGACTGCATAACCTTGTACATACATGTACCCTACTGTAATAATGTAATATGCATGTTCCTTATTGCCTAATTGTCAGCATAAGCAGATACATGTACCCTATTGTAATAATGTAATCTGCATGTTCCTTATTGTCTAATTGTCAGTATAAGCAGATACATGTACCCTACTGTAATAATGTAATCTGCATGTTCCTTATTGTCTAATTGTTAGTAGCAGATACCAAAAGATTGCATACCTAAATTTATCCTAGACCAAATTGATAAGTCTGATAAACCTTTTATTCTTTTAGAAGACTTCTGTTTCTTAACTTTTATTAATATTATATAATTATGCACATTCATGTACCAGTATTTCAATGGTATTCAAGCACCGGTAACACAATTTCAAAAATTGAAATGACAAAAGCCCCCAAAAGAACGATATTGCTTAATCTAATTATTTCACCAATATATATATATTAATTCAGGATGAAATTCCTTTCAGCTGCTTCTTGTCAGTGGGGTGATACCACTTAATTGTTTAATCCTAACATGTTCCCCTGACACAGTGAGTGTTAACCTACCCAATTATACATTATACAGTATTTATCCTTCAAAAGCTGTGTAAAATATACATTGAAAGCCTAGGACTGATTGTTATAGCCAGTATGGTGTATGTTTACACTATTAAAGTGAGTAAAATGTAATCCAGGCCCAAGGTGGCATCCAGGCAGGTTGGTCCTGGTTAGTCCTATAGACTTGCAGTATAAATACAGCTATAATCTGTACTTTTTTACATCCTTACCACAAGTACTGGTACTCACTATATAGCTAATTAACAAGTATTGCAATTATTCCATTGTGGATGGGGTTGCAAAGTGACCGAGTGAAACAATGGTGATGGATAATTCAAATAAAAGTATAAAATCTGCCATTCAAAATTTGTATTAACATTTGTTATTCTGCAATATTATAATAAAGCACATAATTTATTGGTATTTCTTATGTAAGGACTATTCAATTTTGAGCGAAAGCCCTGCAAAGAGTGATTTCGTGATGTCTGATTGGCGCTTTCTCGATATATCAACAAACCAAAATTCAAATAATCACTAACCCAAATCCTAACCCTAAAACTGACTTGGGTTGGTGTTATAATAACTTTAAATTTCGGTTGCCATGACGACATACCAAAAGTGAAATGTTCCGACCACAATATATTTTGAAGTACTAACTCTAAGGACTCATTCTACATATCTAATGAAAGCTTGATTAACAGCCTCTGACATACCTACAAAAATATTTTTGTAACTGATACCTAACAGCCTGAAAAAAGCGACGACGCTTGGATTGGATTTGACAAACTCCGAGTGCAAACTCCGAGTAAATATTTTAGATATTCAGACGACGATATCTTTTGAACTACTAACGCAAGAAAATCATGCTATACATCAAATAAAAGCCTGAATAACATACTCGGACATGTTTGCAAAACTATCTTTGTAACTGACTAACAGGTTTAAAAAACTGAAAACGGGTTTACCTTTAGAATCTTTAGTTTTGACGCCACGTATAAAACTTGATTTACGAACTTGATTTACGAACTTGACATCTTCGGACGACGATATATTGCATTTTCACTGCCTTTTCACGATCTTTTTTAACTCAAATCTTCATTCACCGACCCGACAAAACACGAATTCAAATGCAGATATTTATTATTTACCATATCTAGTTACCAGGGCCAAATTTTCCGATGCCGCACATGAGGACGGTTGATCTTGAATATATATAAATATATAAACTCGATCCGAGATAAGCATCCGCTTGCATCTCGCGTGATAAGGGACTAAACGCCGGTCGATATTATCACCCTCGCCCTCAGGCCTTCGGCCGGCGCTTCGCGCCGGGCGAGGGGATTATCAAATACCAAATAACCAAAGGGTTTATCATTAATTTCACTTAATACTTTATTAAATCTATTTCTATTCATTTTTTTTATTATAACATATCGTATACATATTATTATAATCGCTTAAATTTTTAAACATAACATAATATTGACTATTGACACGTAAATTTCGTGTCATTTACCATATGTTAAATTTTGACATGTAAAAATAACACTAATATTACGATGATGGACATCTTGAGTTGCAATATTATCTATTGTTTCAAGATTTTCTTTTGATGATGTTGCAACTAACATGAGATCATCTAATATTATTAAAGTATTTTCACGGGTATTCGTTTGTATATCTGTAATGCGGGGAATACCCTTTTGACAATCGATAAATTCAACAATAATATCTGTTTTTTCCGCAAGAACTTTTTCCATTTCAGCGTACAGAGGTTGATAAATTGAATATAAATAAACAATTTTAACAATTGTAGGTGTAATCATAGTGTTAATATTTTTCAATAATTGTAATATCCAATATGTTTTCCCACTTTGACTGGGACCACATAACGTTAACATAAAAGGGTGTTGAAATGGTAATGAAACATTGTTCATTTCAATTATCTAAAAATCCAAACGGAAACGTATTAAAATTATTTTTAACAACACGTTTATTAAATGTAAATGAAAATTTTTTTATTTCATCCTCAATAAAAATATGTTTAAGTTTATCTTTATATATTTTATTGTGATATTTAATTTCAATGATTTGATCTTGATTTTTAACACATTGTGTAAAGGATAAAAAATTCAATTTTTCTTTTATTGTTACATTTTTTAAAGTAAAACCTTTGACATGAATACATTCCTGATTTAAATTAGATATATACGCATAACATTTTGGACCCGTTGAACAAAAATTTGTTATCCATTCATTTTCATTTAATTCATTCGTTGAATCTCCTAAATAATTTCCCGTTTTAACATCAGTATAATTATTTTCATCAGATATATAAATAACAGAATCTGTATCAAAATATAAAACGCGATCGTCTAAGTTATCGAGTAACTCATAAAGTTTTAAACGTGCATATGCAGTAACAAAACATGCAATGATTACATTTCCCGTTTTTAGAGGTGTTGTTGCATCATCAATTTTTTCATATGTACAACGTAATAATGTTTCGTTTATAAAGTCCATCGATGTTAATTTTTTACTGTTATATAACATTGGCTATATTTAATAATTCTTCAGAATCGTTTAAAAAACACACTTGAGTATTATTTTAGTTTTGGGCAAATTTTCCACATAACGAATTTAAAAATGTTTTTGCAATAGTTCTTAATCCGGGATTTTTCTCTATTTTTTCTTTATCTAAAAAAAATTTTCATTTTTTAAATAATCATTACAATACTGTTTAATTTTATCATCATTTTTACTTCCATCAGCGTTCAAACAATCCGTAGGAATTCCTGAAGATTCTTGTTTGATTTTTAAAAATTGATTTACGTATTTTGAAAATTTTTTTTCTTTGCGTTCAAAATGATATATTTCGAAAAGAGCTATTATTTTATATGCCTTATCTATAGCAACATTAATCTCAACACTAGTCCAAGTAACCGTTAAGTATCGATCGTTTTCATTATGTTCACATGTATTACATTTATTCGCAGCACATTTATAACATAAAGGAAATAATAATTTCCCATCTATTCTAACAGGTAAAACAGGAAAGTAAATATTTCGAGGGGGTAAAATACAACATTTTACTAAACCGAATATGTCCTTGATTTTTATTTTATTACAATCTTCACCCAGTAAAATAGTGGGATGACTCACAGGAAAATCATATTTTTTTTGTACATAGGGGTATATCGATGTAAAATCTACATAACTTATTTGTTCGTTGGGTTTTGTTTCTTTAAATAAACACACTGGGGAAGTTCGTCCACCATATAGTGCGTCACGTGGTGTTAAAGGAGTAAACGGATAAAATTGTCTTTTCTTTTCAATTAATTGTTTCTGTGTTATATTGTTTTCTTCTAAATAATCACATTCCCACATCTCGATTAATTTGTAACCGGCATTTTTTATTGTCCAAGAAAAACGTTGCGTATTTGCATATAAATTACTAAATTTTTCGTTTGTAAGAACGTTTAATGCGTAGGGGTCAAAACATTTGGGACATCCGTGGTAAAAACAACCATGAAATTGATATATTGTATGATTATAAAAACCATCGACAAAACGTCCTAGAATTTTTTTCTCACCATTTTGTGAACAGATATATTCTAAATTTCCCCCTAATTCTCGATTAATTTCATCTAACCAATCAATAGCAATTAACCTCTGTTTTACACATCCCCTATACCCCGAAGCAGGAATAATTCCTACACAATTTTTTTTTTTTAATTAAGTCTATACACTTTCAAAGCTAAACTAGCAATTGTAATACAATTATTTGCATAAAAGGGTGTAATATGACCAATTGATCCTATCATTGTAGAAAATTTAACACAACCTTTCTTAAAATATCTACATCACTACAACAATAATAATAAATCTATTTACGAAATATATATTTCTCTTTCTTTTTTTCTAAATACCATTTTTCAAATTCATTAAGTGTTGCTGTATTCATATGTTTCGTATTAAAAAAATTTCGATCTACAATTTCACCCTCATAAGTTAAATCGTAAAATTCATAAGGATGAAATCCCTTACATTCCCCTTGGAGATCCATTACTTTTGGAATATCTGCTAATTTCATACTTAAAAACAAATAACTATCTAAGATTCTAATATTTTGTTCTTTAATTACTTAACTCATTATTTTAGTACCGTTAATTATAGTATTCGGTATTATCTGTTTTATTTCTAAAAAATATTTTAAAATAAAAAATAGTATCAAATCTACCCCCGTTATGAGATATCCAAACGGAATTTGTTTGTTCAAACATAAATTCACATAAAGTTTCAATAACATTGTTATCAAAAATAAATTGTCTATTCCCACAACAACTAACTTTTTCAATAGTATTATCGATAATTTATTGATCATCCTTTTTTTCAAAAATTTTTGTTTTTTTTAATTCAATATGTTGACATTTTTTACATACTTTCTGGACAATACAATAAAAAGCTACGAGCAGTTTAGTTTTGTTTACTTTTGTTTCAAAATCAAAAAAATATAAAGTGGGTTCTTCATCCTTTTTATATTCAAATGAAAGGGGTTTCACATAACAATAATTAGGTTGTTTCATGTATTTATCACAATGAAAACAAAATCGTTTGCTACAATCATGTTTAACTGTTTTATTAGAAAAAATGAAAAATAATCGAGGACAAAGTTTGTTACAGATTTTACAAAAAAAATAATATTGACAAGGTGTTAAACGATCATAATTACTTTGAGAATGTTTAAAAATTTTATTTGTTAAATGATTTGTAAAACAATTTTCATCATAAAAAATTATATCACAACTGCTACAAATAAGTTTATTATTTTTATCTTTACAATTATTCGGCTGTTTTTAACATCGTAAACAAGTTAAGTTATTTGTAGTACATTGGTGGTTATGGATATATTCATGTCGTGTAAAATGACTCATACATTTAACACAAAAAGAACTGGTGTTAAGTTTAGAAAATTCCTTTATGCTTAAAACTACATCGTAATGTTTATTATTTAACCATAAACACATAATTTCATTAGTCAATTTAATAAGATGACCTTCACTATCAGTTCGTGAATCATAAATTATATTATCGGAATGAGTGTCAGCATACACTGACAAATCAACACCCTGTTTTTTTAAATAATTATAATATACAAAATTAAACTGTGTAGCATCAACATTACCCTCAGCTATCCCACATTCCCGATATACATTTCGAATTTCTTAACAAGCAAATAAATCATCAACAGGTTTATTTGGTTTTCTTTTCATTATAAAATATTTATCGTCCTGTTTTAAAAACGATAAACCCACTAATATTTCCAAAGCAAAACAACAATCTTTCACTGTACGAAATAATACATCGCTAAGAATATAAAATACACCCGTGCGAAATTTACGACCATATTTTTTTACATACATATTACTTTTCACACCGCCTTTATCAGTAGCATTTCCCTTATTCAAACTATTATAAATACTTCTTTTTTTTTAATTTGTACTTATTCCTGCAGGAAAAGTTTGAACTATTACCTTACTATTCCACCCATTAGCTATTATTTTCTTTATTACTCTGCATACATTTTTCCATAATATTTAAGAAATATTTAACGTCAAAGTCTTTCACGGGTAAAACGGCTGTAGAGAAAAAACTTTTTGGAGCGTTACTAAAGATAAATCTAACATAATCATCATCACTTTTTACATTTGCACGTGCAATGTTAATTAAATAAGAAAAAACTAACGATAACGATTGAATAAAACTAATAAAATTAACCGTTTTTTCGCGTGAAACATTCAAAGAAAAATGCTGTTCAGTGATTTTAAATTTTTCTCTACTAATATTTTCTATATGATTAACAGAAAAATAATCGTCTATTTTTTCATTTTTCTTACTCTCTTTTTTCTTATTAAATAAACTTACAATTTTATCTATATCTTTTTGACTATATTTTAATTTTTTCTGATCATCATTCATCTTCTTATTTTTTTTCTAAAACAAGAAAAACATGTACTTTTATTTTTATTTATGTTTTCGTCTTCACCATCAACACGATCAATAGTAACATCGTATGAATCCTGTATATTAATACATGTCAACGTAACTATAGGAGGGATTTTTTTGATAATAAAGAACCCATTTAAGAAAAAATAAAACAAAAAAAGAGAGTAAAAAAAAAATATGAGTGAAATTGTTTATATTGAAATTTATTTAAAAACTTATAATTTACCTTATATTGGATATGAAATTCAAGATAATGATCCTTCAATATTATTTACTCCGTTTCTTTTAAAGGAATGTTTACTAAATTTTACAGAAGATAAAGAAATAATAATACCTATTTCATCAAAGATTTTAAAACAAAGAATCAGTGTTAAAAAAAGAAATATATAAATGTCCCGAAGATGTTATCTATAAAGTAGAATGTATGGTAAATTTTATTCAGAAGCATGAAAAAAATAATGATTATTTAGGAATAAAAACAATATTTTAAAAAAATGGTAAGATTTAAGTTACCTCGAAAAAAAACGGAAGAATGATAAATCTCAAAGTATACGACACGTTCTTAAATGTAGAGGTAAAACCTTAAAAAAAATAAGATGTCGTAAACGAACAGCTAAAACAAAAAAATGTTGGATTCATTTAGAAAAACAAAATAATTTACGTATCAAGAAATCAAATATCCCCAATGCTGGTGAAGGATTGTTTGCTTGGAAAAAACCTTTTAAACCCGATCGTAATATTTCTTACTACACAGGTCAAAAAACAACACAAGCCAAATTGGATCGTAAATATGGTAAAAACAATAATGCTGTATATAGTATTTGTAACGATGCAAACGATTGTATCGATGCTTATTTGACAACTCACGCAGCAGCACGATATGCGAATAATGGGAAACCCGGTTCTATATATAAAAATAATTCCGATTTTGTTTACGACCCAAATAATAAAAAAATGTTTTTAGAAAGTATAAAACATATAAAAGCACATGAAGAAATTTTTGCAGACTATGGTGATAACTATTGGAAGAGAAAACAACCTTCATAACAATGGTTGTAGGAATAAAAAGAAATTATCGGGGTGGTGATTTTAAGGGGGAAAAAGGCAACGTTGGGGTATTTTTAAAGGGGAAAAAAGACAACGTGGAGGAAATAAAACAATCAGTAAAAACAGCAATCTTTTTATAAAATATTTAAAAAAAGGGCTTAAAAAAGGAGCTAATTTAGTAAAAAATATAGCAAAGCAAGGAACGAAAAAAATCAAAGGTCATTTTTAGAAAGGAGGGTTGTGTATCATAGACCCAGAAACAATCTTGATAAGATTTTAATGTATTAATTTTAAATAAAAAAATAAAAATACATTCATTGTATTATTTCGTTTCTACAATTCCGAGAACTACAACTACACCTGTGACACGATTATCAACAAGTAACATACTATTACGATCTGATTTTGCACGTACTTCGACGTTCAAATCTAGCTACTTTAATCGTACAGTTGATCTTTGGAACTCTTTACCGGGCAATATAACATATATAACCTCGTTAAACTATTTCAGCATAGCACTTCGTAAACATTTAGTTGAATGTTTTATAGCGAGATTTAAAATCCATGACATTTACACTTGGCGTACTATGTGCACGAAGTGTCACAAACAATCCAACCTTCCTCTAAAATCAGCATATGTCATTGCTGTTTCTAGTGGTTGTTTTTTTTCTATTTTTCTTTTTGTCCTTTTTTTTTAATATAAATGTAATATATGCTCTCAGGAAGGCTTGCCTTGTTTGGGCCTTGGGCCTGTTGCTAGCCTCTCCTTACTGCGTATTTTAATATTAATTTTGTAAATGTTACCACAGATAAATTTCAATAAATAATAAATAGTAAATATTAAATAGAAGGATATAATGGTTAATTGAATATTTTTTTACATTATAAGCTCTTATTTCTTTAAAATTTACACTGGAGAAATTAGGGTAAGACACATTACATTCACATTCCCCTTTACATTTTTTACAAGAGTATTTTATAGTTTTATTATTAACAATATAATCATAATATAATGCTATAATACTCTTAAAACACTCATAAGTAAAACAATGTTTTCTATCATAATCCATAATATTTAAATATTCTCCAATTCCTTTGTTGTTGATAGGTGGGCTTCGGCTCTCATTCCATGTTTCACATATTTTACGAAGAAATTCATAACATTCTACAGGAATTTGTTGATTCTCTTGTTGTATAATATCCATCTCGGGATTTTTTGAACATTCTATTTCCAGTATAAATTTATACCGCAAGTTGTCTTCATAATTAGATATAGATATTAGTAGATGATATCTTGAATTTTCATGTTCCACACTTCCTACTAATTGCCAAAAAAATATATTGTGTTATGTCGTGATAAATCTTATATTCCTCTTGATTTGTTGTTCTCTGAAAAATAGCCATTACACTTACACACATATTGAAAAAAAATGATCTTATATATAGACATTTCTATGTAAATCCATCGCAATAAACAATATAAATATCGTATTCAATATAGGGTTTATCAGCTTCACCCGTTTTAATACCATATTTATAAAAAATCTATATGATCATCTATAAATTGAATGTTTTGAATCAAAATAAAATCTTCGTCAGCAGGTAAATTATAAGCTAAATCTACAAAATGTTTATTATCGTCAAAGAAATTTTTCTCAGGATCAATAAACAATTGATTAGGGCTAAAATAATATTTACTAGGTTGTCCAATATTTGCCCCCAAATCACCCTCTTCTAATATCTCTTTTTTGACTTGAACAATACTCCATCCTAATGCATCGTGATATTTTTCACGAATATTATTTTTAATTTTTACATCAATACTATGAATTATTTTTCGTTTATACCAATTTTCTTGCTTCTAATTCTCCCGTTAGATAACTCTGTTTTGTTGTTTGAAATGTTCTATTGTTACCAAATGTCAACGAAAAATCAGTAAATAAACCAGCTGGAGCTCGAATATTTGTTTTAATTTTATAACCGTCAAGAAAACTCGTTGGTATTACACCTTGTTTTCAAGAAGCTTCTTGAAAATCATATAGATTGTTTGCTGTTTTTAAAGCAACTGTCGCGCATTTTCTTGGATGATAAAGCCAAAAACGTTCACTTTGATGGATGATTTTTTTCTGACTCATTTTATTGCTTTCCAATAAGACAAATATAAAAAAATTAAGAACGTTTTATTTATACTATATGTATAGATAGATAGATAGATAGATAGACAACTTTATTTAACGAGGGTAGACACTTGACAGAAAACTGATAAACTCGTGGCCCTCAATATTTAAACTAAACAGTACTACAAAATTACAGAATTCTAAAACACTTATTTACAATGGATAATCAGTAAATATAAATAAAATTCAGGATAAAGTTAAAATTTAAAAAACATAGTATGAGGCAAATTATAAAGAATAATATTATAAATATAAACAATAGAACATAAATCTATGTATCATCTAACATTAAGTGCTTCTTCAGAGCAAACTTAAAAGAGCCGATTGTCTCTTTTTTGCGAATATCTATAGGAACAGTATTCCACAGTTTTGCACCATTTATTTGAAAAGTTTTTCCACCCTCAGTCTCCCTACGATAGCGTGGACAAACTAAGTTGTAGTTACTATGTCGTGTAGCTCTGCTATGCATGTCCGAGTTTCGGGTAAAAATTTGGTTCATGTAACTAGGTGATTCTCCGACAACACACTTGTATATTACACAACACTTTTGCAGTTTTATTTCAGCAGATAATGGAATCCATTTTAGGGTATTGAATAACTGTGCACTTCTATCATTCATATCCGCATCAAGTATTACGCGCGCAGCTCGCTTTTGGAGCTTGAACACACGCTCTATGTTTTCACAAGATGTCATACTCCAGACACAAGATCCATATAACATCACAGGTTTAATCATCACATTATAAAACAGCTTACGCTCCTCCACTGGCAAATTTCGCTTGATTTTTTTGAGTACGCCAATTCTCTGTGATAACTTCTTGCAGATATCGTCAATGTGCTCATTAAAGTTTAGCTGTACGTCAATCTTTACACCAAGTAGTTTCTGAGCATTTACTTGTTCTATTTGATTATTGCTAACTGTAACATTCAATTCACTGTTCAATATCTTGTTTGACAGTCGTTTTCCAGTTACGAGCAAAGCCTTTGTTTTTGGGGCATTAATAACCATCTTGTTCTCAGTAGACCATTTCGTTACTTTATCCATGTCATCTTGCAATCGTTGCTGTATTTCAGGAAGCGATGTAACCACAGCTGAAGTACTCAGTGTTGTATCATCCGCATATATGTCCATTACAGATTTTGTGACTGATTGTGGAAGATCATTTATAAATAAAATAAACAATAATGGGCCGAGAATGGATCCCTGCGGGACACCATGTGTAATTAGCATTGGCTCTGACTGCACATCGTCTATGACAACAGCTTGTTTTCGTCCCTGCAAATAATGGGCAATTAGCATATGTTGCGTTGATTCCACTCCATACGTATATAATTTGGAGAGCAAAATGTCATGGTCAATTAAGTCAAAAGCCTTTTTATAATCAATAAATACGAGACCACTAATGTGATCTCTATCCATGTCTAATAATAGCTGATCAATCAGACGGATTAGAGCTGTTTCAGTTGAGTGTGATCTTCGGAAACCAGACTGTAGGTGGTATATTAAATCATTTTCTCTTGCGTAACTATAGAGCGCTTGATGGATATGTTTTTCAAATATATTAGAAAGTAACGGCAGCACTGAAATTGGACGATAGTTGTTTCGGTCATCTTTAACTCCTTGGCCTTTATATATAGGGTTAACTTTCGCGAATTTCCACACTGAAGGGAAAACTCCAGTATCGATGCAATGGTTTATCAGACGACTCAGGGGCAAGGAAATTGCAGGAGCAGCTGCTTTTTGGATTTTTGGTCCCAGACCGTCAACACCAGTAGCTTTTCGAGTCGGCATATGCTCTAACAGACTCTCGATCTTCTGCAGGGTGATATGCGGAAGGTTAAAGGCAGGCGAAGACTCTTTCCTCCAATCTTTGATGTTGTTGCTTTGGGAGACCTCCGTCGATGATCTTGATGACATATGGCTGTAACCAAGCAATTTCAGAGGCAGAGTCACAAAAAACGAATTGAACAATTCAGCAATTCCAAGCTTATCCGTGACGATAGTAGTTCCTTCCTTCAACTGGTTTACAGTAGCATGATTATTTACATCATTTCTAGTTAAATTCTTGATAAGCGACCACAGCTTTTTTGGGTTGTGTTTATTCTCTGCGATTTGTCTTAAAATAATTTTCTTTAGCCAGCCTAATTTATATGCAAACTTTATTCTTTACTCGTTTAAAAATCGACCAGTCATCTTGATTTCCAGATGTCCTTGCTTTTTTCAATAGCTGATCTCTTTTCTTAATTTCTTCATTTATGTCAGTGGTAAACCAATTTGGCTGCGATTTGTTTCTAACCCTTTTCTGCCTTATCGGTACCTGGCTCTCTAAAACATCATTACATATTCTATACCAGTTGTCGACTATATCATCCGTATCTTCAAATACAAAGGCTAAATCCCACGGGGCATCATTTAGCGCATTAATAAAACTTTTCTCATTCAAGTATTTCAGATCCCTGTAGGTAAATAACTTGTGGGTTTGTTTATCTCTTTGCACGTAATGACCTTTGTAACGACGTACAATAATTGTTGGAAGGTGATCGGATAATCCAATTGACTTAACCTCCACGGCTGTTATCCTTTCAGGATGACTTGTCCAGATGTGATCTAAGCCTTTTTTGGATACGGGCCTTGTACTTTGCTTGACGAGCTGTGACAGATGCAAATTTTTAAATGTTTTTACGACCTTGTGCTTGTTGAATTGATCTGACTTTAGGAAATCGATGTTAAAGTCTCCCAAAAGGATCATTTCTTTATTTAGTAAATAGGCATTTTCGACGTTTTTCCTGATATTCACATCATCTTGATGTTTAGAAGATGTAGGTCTGTAAACTCCAGCAATAAGAAACGAGCGTTTAGAATTGAATGGGCATACTTCGATCCAGAGTATTTCAGTGTCATTTCCCATTAAGTCGGGGCGGAGTTTTGCTTGAAGTTGAGCATTTACGTAGGCTATAATGCCTCCACCTTTCTTCCCAACTCTGTCCTTTCGAAAGAGGTCATAGCCCTGAATTTGATAAAAAGAGTCTGGTTTTTTTTTGTTGAGGAAGGTCTCCGTCAAAATAAGTATGTCCACTTTATTCGTCAAATTTCTGTGAGCATTGAGTGATAGTGAAATCTCTTCAAACTTGGTTTCCGTTAACTGTTGGATATTCCATTGCCCAACCGTAATTCCTCTAGTTTGATTTGAGGTTCGTAGATCGAATGGACCTGGGTTTAGTTCAATATCCCCGCTCATCTTGAGGCATCCAGCAAGGAGACCATATTTCATTAGGTATAGTAATATAGGTAACTTCGCTGTGTTCGTCAGGCTTTGTGATTTCACATGTTGACGAGATTCTTCAACCTGAAATTTTGGCTGTTTGTTTGCAATTCCAGACATATACAAGTATTTCGCTGATACATTGCAGTATAATTTCTTCTTCTTAGTCATTCGATGACTCAAACAAGTGATTAGGAAGGACAAAAATATGAGCGACTTCAGACTCTGACCGACCGCCATGACCTATCCCAAAGAGTTTCTATGATCATCTTATTTTTTTTAAAACTTCTCTCCTATTTTTACAAAAATATTGTTTTTGACATGTTCATCATTAACAAAATAAAAACGTTCTAGTGTACGTTTTATTTTTAAAAAATAAGCATTTCTTAAATGTACATTTGCTAATTTTTAAAAAAAAAATGTTTCTAAAAAAAAAAGAAAAAATACATTCACTATTTTTTTGTTTTTTTTTAAATCAAAATACACTAGGGTATTTTAATTTTTTTTTAAATTGTCTTTTCACTATTTTTTTATAAGAAAAATTTCAGGAGAGAATAATTTTTAAAAATTAATTCCTTATCATACATAGCCAGTACAGATCGTTCATTAGCCTCATCTTCTAATTTACGAAACAAACATGCAGCAAATAAAGGCACTCAAACAAACTACAATTATACAATAAACATGTTGGTTCGCTAGTATGATACCAACAATTTCTTGGTTTAAGATTATAAAACGAAAGTAAATACTCGTACAATTCCAAAATATTCAAGATTAACACAATATAAAATAGTTTTTCTTGAAGTGTTTTAACTAAAGAAGATTCTTTATCACCACCTTCATAACCGATAATAGCATTCGGGGAAAAAACATTACGAAATAAAAAACTTAATCTATTTATAAGTTCACTTTGACTAAAATAATCTCTTGTTTGTTTTTCAGATAAATAGTCTAAACCATGACATTGATATTGATAGTAGATAGTAGAACGTTCCCTTCGAGTTAGTTCTTTGTAGGGTTTTAACTTGCCATCATAACATTGATAAATAAAATATTTATTCGTTTGAAGTTCAAAAAGAGTTACTTCACGATAACTGGGTCTCTCTCCCTTAAACTGGTAACATTCACAATCCATTATATGTGTGATATGGGATAAAAATAATTTTTGTCGTTCTTGGGATATTTCTTCTTTACATTTGTTTAATGCACACTTATATTTACCCATATACAACTCCTCGATACTCTCTTCAGATTTTTTCTGTTGATTATCAGTTGTCTCTAATGGGATGTAGTCATCTGCTTCTTTAATTTCTGTTTCGCTGGTCACGTTCTCAAATATGTTTGCCATCTCTCTCTCTTGCACTCAAACGGTATTAATTATTTTCGAACCTACATCAGTTTGTATGGGTAGGATGGTTTGACCAATCAGAGCTCGTTCATTAAAGCTTTCATGTCATACAGATGATTTGTGATAGTCATGAACAATGATTGTTTGTTGTGGGTATTAGAGACGCGAATCCATAATTATCGATTTATTCTAAACAAATACTCTGGGATTAGTTGACCATATGGGTTGTATGTTGTGGGATTAAATACACGAATCCCTAATTTTGTTCTAAAACACACGTCAAATCAGTTGATATATTAAATATTCGTGGGATTAATTTATATGTTGTAGTTACAATAGTACTTTTCAAATCAATTTCGTGTTAAATTCTTCATCAACATTTACTGTGTAAGATCAAACTGCGTGTGGAAATATATATTTTAGAAATTGGAAAATTGTATATATACAAGTCGATTTTTTAAACGCGTTCCATCATTCGTTTTTGAGAATGTCGTTAAAAATTGGTCATAAAAGAACCTATGAGCAAGCAATAAACAAGAAATCAATATTAAGACGATATTGAACATTGTTTATTATATACAACATTTTCGTAACCGTTACATTGGATTATTGTTTGCCATCTGTGACTTATGTGACTATTACTATGGTGGAATTATTGAATGTATGGAAATTGAATCGAGACATATTGGCCAGGGTTATGGAGATTACGCATATATTGAAAAAATGAAAACTGAAATGAACTAAGATGAATGCAAGGAATGGAGAATCGTAACAGATAAACAACAATATATAATACCGTAGTTCATACACAACGAAAATATTTTATTTATGGTGAAAAACTATGTTCGCGTTATCATAAATTACTATTAATACCCGCTCAAACATGATTTAAATCTATTTTTCATTTGAATTATAATCATTCAGATAATTTTTTTATTGAAATTCAAACAAGTTATTACCCTAGAAATGATATTTACCATTTTATTTCTATTGCTATTACTGATGATCAAACTAATCTTACAATTCCTAAACCCATAGGATATGGAGGGTCTTACCTTTGTAATACATTACATAGATTTAATCGTTGTTTTAGTCGTGAATTTATATATTGCTGTATTTATTTATATTTTTTAGATCCGTTTTATTTGAAGGCTACTTTTTATTATCTACATAATTTAGATAAATTTGAGAAAATAGTTTATCAACTAGCAAGTTGTTTTATTTTCTTTTGCGAAAATCATAACCCTATATCAAAAATTAACGCGGTCAACGATGGGGTTTATAAATATAATCTCGATAAGATTGTTAAGCTACTGATAACGAAACCCCCACCTATTACCTGCTGTTATAAAAATTGTCAGAATTACTCTTATTGGTTTAAATTGTTTTATAAGACAAGTGTAAATTATAAGTTTAAAGTAAGTTTATTTTCTGATTTTGTTAAAAATAATAGTATTATACAAAATAATAGACCCATTAGTTTACAATTTTACCCTCCGCATTTGGATATATTATATAATTATATTATAGGGGTAAGGATAAAATCTGATTATACTAGGTCAAACACTTTTATTATTAAGAGTATTATAGAAGCATATAATATTAACTATGAAGATCCTGACATTATAATACAGAGTATTGAAAAATTGTATTTAGACTAATTTCAAAAATTCAAAGAATATATTCAACAACCAAAACCAATTGTGTTTTTTTTCATTGGGGAACAAAATGAATTTAAGATGAGAATTTCTAAAATCTAAAATTGTTTGACGTACAAACAATTTTATATAATATTCTTCATTATCAATGTTTTTATATCTAAAAAAACAGGATTAAAGCAAAAAATTGTATTATTTGTCCAATTTCATGTCTATCAATCCGATTATATACATCCAAAAGTTCACGTGGAATTTTTAAATGTCCAATAATAACTTTAAAAAAATTCTCATGATCGTCAAGACATTTCCACACACTTTTTTCCATATTTTTATTGATTTTTATTTCAAAACGTGCCAGTTCTTTTACATAATATTCCACACCTCCATGATTTCACAATTTACTGATTTTTTATTTACAACAATATCATTTTATACATTTTGGTTTTCTTTTTTTTAATTCATGCTTTCTTTTTACTTCATTATTATCCATTATATATCCTTTTTCCATAAGATCACTCGTAAATTTTTTAGAACGCCATAGCAAATATTGTTTATTTATATATAGTTTCTCAATATATAGTCCCTCTAACTCACGATATTTATCGCGTTGTGTACAAATAATATCTTGATCATAATTCGAATAGATTGTCATTCGTTTTTCTTCACGATGTTCATCAACTTTTTTTTCACGTTTCATATAATTAAAGAACGTTTAAAACACCTTTTCTTCAATGGAGGATCGTTAGATATTTCTCGATCGTCTTCCTCTTCTTCTTCTTCCTCTTCTTCACAAAGAAACGGTTGTATTTCTTGTGGAAATAATGGTTGGGGTGATGTAGACATAGGTGGTAATGGTGGGGGTGAAAGAGGGATAGTGGATAATGTTGGGACAAGAACGCTTGCTATTTCATCAACAATTCGTAATAAATGTGTTCCTTGAACGGTAGGTGGAACCGTTTCATCACACAGCCGAATTGAATTCGAAGGAGAAGGTATTGGTATTTGTCCAAAGAAATCAATGGGCATTTCGTGTATGTAATTATCAATTTCTTCTGCTTGTGCGAGTAATTCGTATGACTGTGGTGGCGAATTTGCTTGCGGTGGCATAGGAGATGAAATATACTTTGCTTGCGGTGTTTGAAAAGGTATATTATACTTAGCTTGCGAGAGTAGAGGTGGTGAATTATAATTTGCTTGGTAAATTATACTTTGCTTTCCGTGGCGACGAGTTATACTTCGCTTGCGGGAGTAGAGAAAATATGGGACTGGACTGTGCTTGATATATCGGTACAGCGGAATTTAATAGCGACTGTGTGATGTCTTTAGTTGGACGATGTTTGACTTTCTTTCTTCAGATTTCTTGTACTTGACTGCATGATGTATATTGTTCGTCATCTGAAAAATCCAGCCCCATTTTATCTATCGTTTTACGATATTCTTGTTGCTGTAGACGTCGTTGTTCTAACATTTTGGGTATATATTTTCCTTTACTTTCTATCCGAGCAATTGTTTTTCCACATTCAACATTTTGTTTGGTCTGCTTCACACGAGCCATAATTATCTTGTGACTAAAATTTTAGAGTCAAAAGCTTATAAAAAACAAGCTAAAAAATATAGATTAACCTGATTGGTTGAACTTGATTGCTAATAATAAAATTGGGGTAATCTCATTGGTTGAATGATAATATAAAATAAATATTATAGGATATCCTTGACGCTTCCTAATAATACATGTAAATATTTTAAAAGTTTTTGTTTGCTTAATGCTAGGGTACGCGTTTTAAATTTTTATCGGTAAACGTTGTTGGGGAAGTAATAAAAGCATACGTTAGGAGTTATATATTTTTAGAACACTTTCAAAATGAGTGAAGGTACTAAGGAAAATCCTCTGTTGGCTATAATGACGGATTTAGCTCGGTACTTTTCAGATGTTGATTTTGAAGTGCTTGAATGTCGTAGAATGCTTATGATACCCAACGTTCAACGAGCAGAAAGAATAATATATAAGTTATTATTGTTATGGCATGAGGAAAATAAGTATATATATACCTACGCATCGACCGATTTTACAAAATTTATTTACGCTTGTTAATGTAGAGATTACAAGACCGAAATATGCATAGCAACAATGAATCACGCAGTATTTATTGATATAATAACCATGAAGAGTCTATCTCGTCAACGAGTTCTACATTTAATTGGCTCAAGACCAAAATCCGTTGCCGATTCGATACAGATGTATGATCTTTTTTTTAAAGATGAACATAACAATTATTTTAAAACAGAATTTGCTTCAAGCCAAATCGATAAGATTGGTAAACGCATCTATCTTAACAATCATTATATATTCATTGTGTTATATATATATATTCATTATATGTTCACTGGGTGTTTTTATTGATGAAAAAATAACATGGAGAACCCATGTTGATCATGTATACAAAAAAATATCAAAAGGAATAGGAATCCCACGAAGAGCTAAAGATGTAGTCAGTAAGGATAGTATAAATAAATTATATCAAGCTCTAGTCCTACCTCACTTTGATTACTGTTCCCTTGTTTGGGACAACTGCTCAGGTGAATTAAAAGATAAATTACAAAAGTTACAGAATAGAGCAGCTCGCATTATTACTGGTGACAGCTATTACTCATCAGCCACTGTTACTTTGTCCAAATTAGGATGGAAAACATTGCAGTGTCGCAGGGATGAGCAATTATTGTCCCTAGTTGATAAATGCGTCAGTGGAAAATCAAATTTAAGTAATTTATTTGAGTTGATAAACCGGGACTGTTATGATTTGAGAAGTAATAATAAGAAGCTGTCCTTACCCAAACCGAATACTAATGCTATGAAAAAAAGTTTTAGTTATCGAGGTGCCATGATCTGGAATTCAGTAAATTAAATTAATTTTCATTAAAATTATCTTAACTTGTATATAGTTAGTTTTTTTTAGCTAGAGTTCTATATTTGTATTGTTGCATGGTTTTATTATTTTAACCTATTGAATTGTAAGTAATATAGTTAGTTAGTTAGTTAGTTAGTTGGTGAAGTTAATTAGTTAGTAACTATTAGTTAATTAGATACACGGCCCTTTGAAAAACAGCTTTTTAATTTTAAATATTTTATTATAATAGAGCTGATAAGCCTACCGTGTATAAATAACATTAAATAAAATAATAAATTGTAAAGATATGTGGTTAATCCTTTGTATATATAGACATGCTATCTCTACTAAAACATTTTTATAGTTAAGACTCATCATGGCAACAAGTATAGATTTAAACGAAATTAAACTTGATAACGTTAAGTTATACACTTCTGAATTTTTATATGCTATTTGTAAGGACTCCGATTTTTACGCTGTTGACTTTATGAAAAAGAAAATTTGGTTTGATAATCGTCGCGGGGTAATATTAAAGGATTTTAATATTGCCTCGACTCTTAATACAAAAATAGGAGTACAACATGGAATTATTGTTGCTGTAATTCTACGAAGCGAGAGTCAAGAAGATCTCATTGGAAAGCACATCTTCTTTGAAAACTCATTCACAATGCGTTCTACCAATCCATAATTTTAACGTTATAAAGAAATGTATGTTTATATTTTTTATTAAACCATTTGTCATCTGTTTTGACATGTATGAATTAATTAACACTTTCTTAATCCCAGTTACCCGATACTTATTATCGACCAAAACTGTTTATCGGGAATATTAAAATATATACTAAATTGTGTAAAAAGTGTAAAATAGAGTATCAAAAAGCATAAAAATAGCTATAAATATGTTTAAATAAGTGTAAAAATGTTTAAATATCTAGAATGTAGACGTTACACTACAGGAATATATTCCACTACAGGAATATATTTCACAGGGGTTGACTAATCCCTCCAATATGGCGTCTAATCCTCCAAATATTAATTAATCAACTGAATTGACAGGTTATAACTAATTATAAAATCGTGTCTCTAAAATACACAACCAATATGGCCGCTAATCCCTACGGGTATAATAAATCAACTGATTTGACACCGTAGAACAAATTGCTAATTACGAAACCGCGTCTTTAATCCTGCAACACATACTCATTGTCCATGAACTATTATAAATCAACTGATTTGACATCAGGGGGAGTGATTAGAAGAAGTCGCTTATTAAAAATTCGCGTCTATAATCGCGTAACATACACTGATTGTTCTACCTATAACAAATCACCTGTTTTGACATGGACGCTTTAATGAACGATCTCTGATTGGTTAGCTACTGGGGAGTCTTTGATTGTACAAGCTCTGATTGGTCAACCCCTCTAAACCATTGTAATAGTACCGCAGACCGCGATTATAAAATAAGCAGGTGAAGACGTCTCAAACCAAACGAATTTCAAAACTTTCAAAAAAAATAAAATTTTTGAGAACATTTTTTTCGGGGGTATCATCTCTAAAACTTTTTGGAAGTCTTCGCAAAAACACCAAATCATTTTTTGAGATATATCATCTTAAAATATTTTGACATTTTTAAAAATACCGTAACTAAGAAATATCAGTCATTCGGCCATAAGATGGCGTCGAGGTAAGAGCTCCGTGACGGAAATTTCTATGATTAATTCTATAAGTTAAAATTTTGGATTCTTGATTATTTTTATTTCATACATTACAACTCTTCTCTTCAAATAAAAATGTAAGTAGTATAGAAAGTGGGGCTACCAGCACACTTTTTCCATTTTTCATGTCTCAACTTTTTTCTCTGGAGAACTAAGTACTTTTTCCGTTTTTGTATTCCACATACAATTTTCGAGCAAATATGTGGAATCCAAAAACGGAAAAAGTACTTAGTTCTCCAGAGAAGTTGAGACATTCAAATGGAAAAAGTTTGCTGTTAGCCCCACTTTCGAGACTACTAATAGACGATGTGTCACATGGTTTGGAGCCTATGAGACATATGTCAGCTAGTAGGTTACAGAGTGAGGTGTCTAGACGTGGCGCTGCTGTGGGTGGGGATGTCGCTCGTAACAAGACTATGTCAATTAATATTACACATGATCCTGATATGGGCTTTTTTTAAACTCGTGAGTTGAGTGAATTCCTTGATTCGAAAAGGTCTAAGGACTTAGCTATATTAAATAATAAAACGACTCTTATGAAAAGGTCTGAACGTAAACGTAACCCTGTTGTGGGTGGTAATGTCGCTCGTAGTGGTACACTATCGAGTGGTGGTGCACGTGATCCTGCTATAGGTTCTGGTAATTTAGTTATACCGAATATTAAGATGAGTTTTCTAGAGAGGATGTCTGACTATCTAGCTGATGCTAAAGCATTAGGGTATAAGTGGATGGACCTTATTAGAAGAGGATCTAGAGAGAACGTCATTAGTAGAGTCACCAGAGTTAGGGAGGTCAGATAAATTCGAAAGGCTAGACGTGATCTTAGACGATATGTGAGGAGGTCACAGTTGAGTCAGGAGGCCTCAGACAAAGAGTATGAAAGAATCACTAGTCTTATTGCTAAGATGAAACGTCCTACTGTAGTACAAAGGAGAGTTGCTCTCAAAGGGTACACCAAGTCGTATAGTGTTGAGGTGATCGACAATAAGGATCCACTAAAACAACTAGTCAAGACTAGAGGAGTAGTGGGCTCAACTTTACAGAAAGAGTTAGAGAAACTGAAAGGTTTAAAGTTTTCCGAGACATTGAAAGTGACTCTAGAGAAACAAATTGGTGACGGAGAGTCTGTGTTTAAGACAGCCTTCTTCAATAGTGTGGTCAAAACAGTGGTTAGTAGTGTTGATATTAGTGGGACTACGAGACAAGCTAGTGAGGAGATAGTAAATCGTATAGCTGTGTGGTTGTCAGAAGGGTCTGGGTGGGTTGTAGACAGTGTTAGTGACCACTTTATTAATGTGGTAGTGTATAAGCCTCTTAAAGGATCGAGTTATATTGAGCTACCGGAAGAGTTGAGGAACGCGTCGAAAGGTTTAGTCAACATAAGAAATAGTGATGACAAGTGTTTTATGTGGTGTCACGTGTTACACAAGTGTCCTGTAGGAAAGAATCCGCAGAGAGTGTCGAAGCACAATAAGAACGTAGGTTCTGTCAATTATGACGGAGTGAGATTTCCAGTGGATACGAAACAGTACAACAAGATAGAGAGGCAGAACGGTATTAGCATCAGCGTGTTTGGGTACGAGGACAAGCAGCCATTTCCTATCTACGTTTCTGAGGAGAAGTGCGAGGATCATATGGACCTGCTGCTAATAACGAATGGTGTTAAACGACACTACGTATACATCAAAGACTTTGGTAGGTTTATGTGCGATCAGTCTAAACACAAGTGTCGCAAGAATTTCTGTAGATACTGTCTTCAATGTTTTACTACCAATGAGATTCTAGAGAAACATAAGGAGGTTTGTATGGTGGTGAATGGTAAGCAAGCGATCAAGATGCCAGATGAAGAAGACAGCACTCTTGAGTATGAAAACTTTCATAAACAATTAGAGGTACCATTCGTAATATACGCAGACTTCGAGACTATCACAGAGGAGGTCGACAACGTGACACCACTCACAGGATCGTACACTAGCGAGTACCAAAAGCACACGGACTGTGGGTATGGGTACAAAGTAGTGTGTTGTTATGATGATAAATATAGTAAACCAGTAGAGATGTTTCGAGGTAAGAACGCGGTTAGGAAGTTCATGAAAAAGATGTTAGAGGAGGTTAAATACTGTAAGAAAGTCAGAAAGGAGCATTTTAATGAGGACATGGTGTTGACCAGAGCTGATAAGGTTAACTTCAAGGAAGCGACTAAATGTCATATTTGTGATAGGAAATATATAAATAGAAGCGTGAGAGTTAGAGATCATTGTCATATCACTGGTAAATATAGAGGTTCAGCACATCAGTTATGTAATAGGAACTATAGACTGACTGATAAGATACCTGTCATATTTCACAATCTAAGAGGATACGATAGTCACTTCATAATGCAAGAGATAGGCAAGCTAGGTCAGAAAATCAACGTCATACCAAATAATATGGAGAAATATATGGCATTCATATTAGGTAAACATCTAGTATTTCTAGATAGTTTCCAATTCATGAGCTCTAGTCTAGCCAACCTAGTGAACAACCTACCAAAGGAATGTCTCAAGTACACGTCTGGACTATTTCAAGGTGAGGAGCTAGAGTTGGTGTCGCGAAAAGGTGTGTACCCATATGACTATATCGATAGTTTCGATAAGTTTAACAAACTTGAGTTGCCATCAAAGGAGAGTTTCTAAAGCATCCTAAACGACGAGCATGTGTCAGACACAGACTACGAGCACGCTCAAGAAGTGTGGAAGACAATGGGTGTGGAGAATATGGGTGAGTACCACGACCTATACCTAAAGTCTGACGTATTACTACTGGCTGACGTGTTCGAGAACTTTAGAAGAACGTGTAAACAGCACTACCAGTTAGATCCTTGTCATTACTACACATCACCTGGACTATCGTGGGACGCTGCTCTAAAGATGACAGGAGTGGAACTAGAGTTGATGACTAACATTGACATGTTTCAGTTTATTGAGAAAGGAATGCGGGGTGGTGTCTCCTGTATAACACATAGACACGGAGAAGCTAATAACAAATACATGAAGGGGTATAATAGTAGTAAACCATCGAAACATATCATATACCTAGATGCGAATAACCTTTATGGTTGGGCTATGTGTCAGTATCTACCGACTGGTGGGTTTGAGTGGGTCGAAGGTTTTGACATCAACAATCTAGATAAATATAACAACGACTCAGACAAAGGGTTGATACTCGAGGTTTATTTAGAGTACCCAGAGGAGTTACACGATCTTCACAACGACTATCCTTTAGCCCCTGAGAGGATGAGAGTAAGTAGTGATATGTTGTCAAACTATTGTAAGACAATCCAAAATAAGTTTAAGATATCTGTAGGAGAGGTTGCAAAACTTATACCTAACCTAAACGATAAGAGTAAGTACGTCGTTCACTATAGAAACCTACAATTATACAAGAGTTTGGGAATGAAGGTTAAGAAGGTGCGTAGAGTACTCCAATTCGATCAGTCACCATGGCTCAAACAATATATCGACTTTAATACGGACAAGAGAACCCAAGCAAAGAATGACTTTGAGAAAGACTTTTTCAAGCTTATGAATAATAGTGTGTTTGGAAAGACTATGGAGAATCTACGAAAGCGTGTGAATGTGGAGTTAGTAACAGACAAGGAAAAACTGAAGAAACTAACGTCAAAACCAACCTTTGTAAGCAGTAAAATATTTGACAATAACTTGGTAGCAGTTCACAAGATCAAAGAGACACTAACTCTTAATAGACCAGCGTACGTGGGTATGTGTATTCTAGACCTGTCGAAGACATTGGTGTACGACTTCCACTACAGTAACATCAAAAAGAAATATGGCAACAAAGCCAAATTACTATTCACAGACACGGATAGCCTAATGTATGAGATTGAGACGGAGGATGTGTACAAAGACATGTACGCTAACAAAGAAGTGTTTGACTTTAGTGGATATGATAAGTCATCTCCCTACTTCGACCTAACTAACAAGAAGGTTATTGGTAAAATGAAGGATGAGACATTAGGAGTCCCCATAGTTGAGTTCGTTGGTTTAAGGTCGAAAATGTATGGCTACATAAAAGAGGACGGAAAAAGTGGGAAGACTGCTAAGGGTATCAAGAAGAGTACCATTAGAAACAATATAAGACATGACAACTATAAAAGTGTCTTAACAAATGGTGAGCAAATGTCTCACATAATTAAAACTATTCGCAGCAAGAGCCACCAACTAGGAAGCTATGAAATAAATAAGATATCCTTAAGCTGCTTTGACGACAAGCGACATATACGACCAGACGGTGTGTCTAGCTACGCGTATGGACATTACAAAATAGTCCAGAACTAGCTGTTTAAATTTCTAACATGTTTTTTAGTCTTGATGTGTTTATATTTAGAGGTCACATGGTATGACTGATCGCATGTCTCACACACCCACTTATGAGTTCTCATCCACTCTTTGGTTTGCGCTCTGGATGCTATTAAAGCTTCTTCTTTGGTTTGGTAAATTTTTGGTCTTGCCATTATATATTACTATATATTTTATTTACCCACTCGTTGTAGTATGGATCTCCTCTCCCATCCCAACCTAGATCCTTGTATACTACACTATACAGGTTGTGCTCGAATGGCACCTTAACCTTACCAGGTTTGAGGTCGTTAAGACTACCTCTCAACTCTATACCTCTTCTAGAGCATATTCTTATGACATAGAAAATATATTTCGATATATTCTTGACAATCAGTTTGTTTCTTTTAAGAGACCATAATATTTTTACAAAATCACTGACAACTGTTGGTATGTCACTCTCGTTAACTAGTCTTTCAATAGTCAACATTCTCTCTAACCACTTACTGTAACTATGAGCCGATTTCTTATACATCCAAATGTTAGCTACGAAGTTTCTCACGCGTCCGTAGGTAGTCTCTCCACACTTGTTACAACTAAATACACCATCTTCGATTTGAACTCTGTGGTTACTACACTCGTAACAGTATGTGGTGTCGTACCACTTTTTTGGTGTTGCGTCCTTACTTCCGTTCTTGATCTCGTCCAATGTGTACCCTAACGTAGTACCACTCCACTTTTTTGGTGTCTCAATCTCATCCAATGTATACCCAGCATAGAACATTCTCACTGTACGTTCGTCAACCATCTAAGTTACTATACTATATATATCTTTAGACTATAGTGTAGTAACTTCGTGGTTGTCGGTTAGTGTCTCCCACTCACACTTTATTGTTGTGACCTGTTTTAGAGCGTCTGACAGTAATTGTTCCTACTCTTCTATTTGACGAGTTTGGTAAAAGAGTGCCTCTGTCAAGTTACGCTTTTTGTTAAATTCCATAGCCATCTCCTTCAAAGTTTTAGCGCTCATTATAATACTCTATATATTAAGTAACCTAAAGGTAGTCCAACAACTCCAACGAATACCATTTGATATTCTTTCATCTCGTCCGAGGGTTTGTAATAGTCTGACAACTCAGGCTCTTTGATAAATGTCTTCCCATCATACTGTATCGTCAGTACTTGTCTTAGTTGATCCAGAGCATGGTTTGTGTCGTTTATGTCTGCATTAGCGTCTGACAGTTGTTGTCTTAACTCCTGAATTTTGTCTCTCTGACGAATCTCATTCTCGTAGAACTTTTCTTTCGCTCTTGCAAGACTTTCCAGTGCTTGTTGTGTCTCTTTATCTCTCTCTCGTAGCCGGTGTGGTTTAGCTTGCTGAATATAAATCCAGCTCCTGCGAATGCTATAGCGTTGAACAAACCACCTGCTATCACACTAGCCATTATATATTACGCTATATTATTTCGAAAATGGATCTACAGGTAAGTATTTCTTACTCTGTGCCCACTTGACAAGTAGCGTTGAGACACCTACAGCAGTCGCTAACTTGAGGGTGCCCTTCACTGATTCAGGGGTGCCTAACGGTTCTTTTAGTACTTTCTTTGATGCCATTGATACGGCTACAGCTCCAGCAGTCACGATGGCTGCGTCGTATAGCTCGTTCATCAGTTATTTTCTGTCTATTGATGCCATATACTATACGACATGTTTTAATCGAGGCTGTCGAGTTTACGTGATGGTTTTATAACGACGTTCTTAGGCTCTTCGGTCACTACTTGTTTGTCTTGCCTAATCGTGTAATACAGCGAACCAGCGGCTATAACCACTCCTATAGTACCTATGATGTATCCGCAGTTAAAACTATCGTCCTCACTTATCACTCTCTCTCTCATCTTCCTCTCTTTCGCAGCTTTAGATATGGCAGCCAACCGTTTGCCTGCCTCTACTCTCTTAGGGTCTTTAGTCCTTGTTGTTGACGTTATAATAGGTACGGACTCGTTGTCAGTCATCTATATTATACATGATATCTCGTCACAGATCATCTCACAGTCATCTCACAGATTATCTCATAGATAAAGTATTCGATGAAAATATCTTTGATGATTAGATAGTGTGGTTTCACTCTTAAATCTCCTATTGCAGTACTCACACAGAACTCTGGAGTCTCTCATATATGTCTCTATGAAATGTATTATCTCGTGTTGGTCAGAGGATAGTAATGTGTTGTACCCTTGTGATCTTAGTCTCCTTAATACCCTCATCTGGTTATTCCTAATAACCCCATTACCTTTCGGTGTTTTAAACTCTATAGCAAACCCATTATATATCTTGTGTAGTTGCGGAACTATCAAATCTGGTTGTCCACCACTATAACCCTTCTTCCATCCATCTATTCTTTTAGTAGACGTGTCTTGGTACTCTCCCAACCATGGGATGACTATTGTTGGATGGTACTCTCTAATATATTTTACAATGTCGTAGTGTAAATCTGTCTCGTTCATGATTGATAACTGGTTGCATTGTGTGTACTGACCCGTCTTTCTAATAGACGGTAGGACTTCTGTCAATACCCACTCTTGAAACCTCTTGGCTGACTCTAGTTTTGATGAGAATATCAGAGCATATACTCCTGGTTCTGATATATAGACTGTGTGTGGTTGCGTATTCAAAGGGGGCGTCGAAACGACGGGGCCTAAAAAACAATAGCTTGTCTTGTATTTGTCGTCTACGTGTTTTCTAATAGATTGACTAGTGTCAGTGTAACCTAGCGTTGCAGCTACCGATTGTCCGCAGAACCATATATTGTCTCCTTCCTTGATAGTCGTGACTGAATTGTTCTCAAAACTAAATACTTTGGTTAGACTCATCACCTATACTATACCACATGTTTTATTTTTGTGTTTAAATAGTAGTCATCTTAGGAAAGTAACCACTTAATAGCGCAAACGCGTGATCTGACCAAGGTCCCATTTTGGAACCTTGGTCAAAATGACCCTTCTATCGATCACAAACATACTATCAGTAGGGGGTCACATGTAGTGTCTTAATATTTTACTACTATTTGCGCGCTATTAGGACATCTTAATTGTAGTCTTCAAAGTAGCAGTTATTTTTAAGAAAAGCTGACACCCTGTTTTAGGGGGTCAGCTATTCTTAAAAAATAATTGCTTAATACTCCTGGTTCTGATATATAGACTGTACTTGGGTGTATATTTTAAACCCCGTTGAAACGACGGGGTTTAAAAAACAATAATTTGCTTAGCACAAACACACGATCTGACCAACCCCCCGTTTGGGGGGTTGGTCAGAACAAACTCCTAATTGGTGATACTTCTGAGCACCTACTCTTGGAACTTGTCGACTGACACAACACTGGTTCTTACGTGTAGACCCGTGTTTAAAGGGGGGTCGGAATCGGACCCCCCTTGTGTCTCGTATACTTTATTGTATCTTTTCACCATTCCATTGATTGGTGGGCATAAGTCAGTCACATTATCGTCCAACACTTAAACGTCTGAGAGAAACGTTGACTCATTATAAGGAAGACCTCTAAGATACGATCTTAGTTGTGTCAGTATATTTTTGTAGCTAGTGTGCGCGAACTTACAGTGCTCCACTCTACTCGTCAGATTGGATTTAGCCAAGTAGCCTTGGATGATCACACCAGGACCACTAATACAAGCAATGACTAGAGGGTTAGCGGTTACCGATCCAGCTACAATCCCCACTGTTGTTAACCCTATGCTAGCCATGTTTAACGATAGTTTAACTTTCTTCAACCTTTTGTATTTCCATTTGTAACAGGCTTCTAGTTTGTGGTAGTACGCGTACAAGCGTTTGAGCTCTAGCGCCTCTTCCTCTGACATATCCTTTGATATGTGATTGAAAACAACAACTGACTTATTCCTCATATATCTTAGTTCACATTATGTTCCTCCATCATATCTCTACCAACTAGTATTATGTCTCGGCTAGTCATGTAACCAGAGACAATCCTCACACCGTAGAACTCTATCAAAGACGGGTACTCCAAAGATCGTTACGTAAGGAGACCCTATCTCTTTGTAATTAGCTGTGAAGTCTGAGTCTGTTGATCTTATGTTGTTCACCTTAACGTAGGAGTTACCCATCCGCCAATGTATTGATATCATATGTATCTTGGTGGTGTCGATGTTATTTGGGATTGTACACGTGTACTCCTTTGCTGGAGCGCCACCACCATATGATAATTTATCATTTTCACCTCCTTTGTATCCTATGTATTTGTCCCACGATCCATCATCGTTTGAGATAATCGCCTCCCAACCTTTCGTAGAAACCCTCGTGACTAACCTCACTACCATAAAAACGGATATGTCACAGTATTGCATACGTGGACAGTTAAAGTGTACTCCAGCTTCAAATGGAATTGGAGTTAGTTCGGGGGATAGGAAGTTATGACCATTGCTAACACCAATAATAGGACCATACGTTGGATCGTATTGTACTAACATGTTCGTTTTATCTCTAATGGTTTTCACTTTATTTGTTCCACTGTGGTATTCCACCATACTCACAGCATGCTTTGTGACGTTAAAGTCAAATAGAACGTTATAGGACTGCGTTCTAAAGTATTGCGATAAGTATACAGACTCCAACACTTTTTTACTGATAGCTATGATGGATCTGCTATGTTTTTGAGTGCCCTGAACGCCATATCTATATCTCCAGACATCCTCCCACCGCTAACGCTTAACTTAGGGTCACTGTCTAGATGGCTCTTCGCTCTTCTTAATATTTTGTCACTCTCGTAGTCTCTGTCCTCAAATCCATAACTTAGACTCATTAAGTTGTAACATATATTTGCTTACTAAATAGCCAGACACAGCCGAAACCACTAGAACTAGCCCCAACTCTGTCGTGTTGTCACCTGGTGTCACCTCTAGACGACGTTCTTGATGTGTCGTCTTTGGTGTCGTCAGACGATGTGTCACCTTTGGTTTGTCAAGTGTCTCCAGATGCTCTCCACCACATAGCCACTCATGAGCCTCATCATTCCCCACATGGGCTTCCATCACGATAAATTCAACCGAATCGAATACCATTCATCCACAAACACATTTAGAACGATCACGCATGAAATACTTCATGACAGATCTCACCATTTAAGACACCTTCAACCAATTATCCATCATGGTCCCAAACCACCCCATCAACCTCTGACCACCACACGTTTCCATAACAACGTTTATACAGTCTTTCTGCATTACGATCTCTACAGCAACTTATCCAGTATTATCGCGTATGCCCAAAAACCTGTTTCTAAACTGAATTCGTAAGTACAATATCCTATTTTTTCACATCATCCAGTTTTTGCACCATCACACAATCCAACACGCCCAAGTCAGGAATTTCCGGTGATTTTCGCCCACAATTTTGCATATTTTTTCGCTCGTCTTTTTTCGCGCCTTATCGTTTTCGACCAAAAAACTTCTTCCTCTCCTACTTTATTTTTCCACTTCCATGCACATGCGGGCACGTCGTTCCAAGACCTGCTAGTAGGTTAGAAACGTGCTTTCCCGGTCATGCTTGGAACCTGACGATTCATGACCTTTGTGTTTTTCTCAAAACAGGGACAAGGTCGGGGTGGCGGACATCAAGCATTCACCTCGGCCTTGGCATACATTTTCATTCACCGTACCCGGGTTTTGCAATTCCTCCCATACCTTCCATGTCCCTTCCTTTTCTTTCTTTCTCCTCTTTTATTCACTCAAAAACACCATTCAATTTCCCTTTTATCAGATATGTCACTCCACTATCCTATAACACCGTCAGCCCAGGTATTCAACACAGATAGACTGGTTCACAAATTTATTCACAGGATCCGAATACCCGACTTCTTTTATTTTCCCTTTCACATTGTTTTCTATTTTTATTTCGATATTTTAGTATTTTTTCCAATTTTACAATAAAAAATGCTAGCCACTTCCTCGTTTTTCCTTTCCTTCCCTTTTTGTCTCTTTCTCTCTGGTAGTTCCACGGTTTCACACAGACAAATCCTATTCATCCGAACTATCACCACCCACTAGTTTCCACATTGTCAGACCAAAATTAAATCGATCAGATATAATAATAATAATTGTAACAAAGGTATTTCATTTCATTCAATTTTTCTTCCAACCCCATACATGTAGTACTAAACTTAAACCCCAGACTCGGGTGGGTCCCATTCCCCCAATCACCACTCTCGAATTTTAACATCTCTACACCCAAATCATTTCAGATGAAAAAACTATAACTTCATTTAGTCTCATATTCATTCCATCTCATGTTCATCTGCATAGTCCATATTCCACCAGCAGCAAAGTTTACAGGTTGACCTCACTCCATTTCGGCCCATCCATCATCAACCACGTCTACATCATGGTTACCACTATATTCCCAGGATCTGAATACCTGACTTTATACTCTTATTTTCTTATATTTTACTTAATTTTATTTAAAAAGTTGATCTACATTTCAGGAAAAGGGTAAGAATCATTGTGATCTCCTGGTGAAATAAACCCACCTATAAATGCAAACAGAGAAATAATTATTTCCTGTTACAGCATATTCATATCTATGGCATCTGGAAATGCAAACATATGAACAATAATCATGTTATAACATTTTAATTAAATATCACTGGACATCATGAACTCAGATCATCACTATCATGTTCATTATACACTCATTTCACCCACATTCAATAAATCATATCTGCATCCATTCCACTAATCCCATCATATACATGTATTGCCACCAACCCATTACCGTTTATTTCACAACACACCTCACATCACACTGGCCTCCAATCCACATAGTGCATCAACAAATCCACAACCATGGGGTGCAACACTTTTTACAAACACAGATGATCACCCCAGGATATTAACCATCAATCATTCACTGATTCACCTCACCCATACAATTGCACATATCCATTCCTGACTCACATCACAACTCCAACATCTCACTCAAGACTCCACCAATCCCATTTATCATATCAATCAACATTCACTTACGGTACATTGAAACCATTTCCCACACTCACCTAATCCACACATTTCAAATATTCATCAATAGAAACATATTTACACCATCAACTATTCCCATTCAGCTATATACACTATATTTGCAGATGGATAACTATCTTGTCGATGCCGATGCCGACATGGAGATGGAGATGTCATTATTAATGATGCCACCATCACAAATTGGCACCTTCTTGGGTCCGGATCTTGTCCTGGAGGATGAAGACCGGATCCTCAATTCTGAGGATGACCAAATCACCACACCATCACCAGAACCATTGTCACCACCACTGTCATCACCAAAACCATCCACCGTCAACACCGAACCACAAGCACAACATCATATCCACCCACATGTTGTGATACTCACCCACAACAATACACCTCCACCCACATCCACTTCAACCACCCACCCATCCACTGGAATCACTACACCAACCACAGCTCATCCCAAAACCTCCTCCAGTACCATCCCACCACCAACATCCACCACCACCCAGTCTGCATTTGAGGAGCTTGTAGCCCTCTACAAGCAAAAATCACGCCATCTCCACCACATCAACATCCTCCAGAAACACACCCACAACCACACAACACCAGTGGCCCTCAGTATCACAGTGCAGCCCCATGTCCAGTTATCACCACAGCACCAAGCAAGATGGGACACGGCAATTGGGGACTGCACCAAAACATTCATTTCCACCCTCACCTCACACCACAATGAGCAGATAGTGAAAATCCATCATCATATTCAAAACATCTCTACTGCTCTTAAAAGCCATTCATCACTTGAGGTCTCTACCACACTTATCAACGTCGCCTCGTCATCACATGCACCAAAATCATCCAAGCGACCTCATCCATTCAAAGCCACTCCACCAAGCCACAAACGTCACAAACCACCAACCAATAAATTAAAACCACACCACAAACCCACTTCCACCAACACTCTGTCCAAACCACAACACAAAACGGATTTTCGGAAACGGCCGCATTGTCCAAAACCACACCACACACCACCGTCCACCCACCCCCAGGCACCTCAACCATCATTCCACCATCCCACACCACCAACACACCACAATCCGATGTTGCATTTGATGGGAAACAAGAACAAGTTTCCCATCATATACAACATGCTCATGAAAGGAAGGCAATAAAATCCTTCCTTCATGAGCCATCACACCGGAGAGCCTGCAGCAAAAACCAAGACAAAAACTACTACCGGCAAGCCATAAAGAACCACACCAACGAGAACCTCATAGTCAACCTCACAGACCACCAAATACCAAAACCACTCCAATCCATGCTCTCCAAAGGCCTAAAATTTGTACCTACACCTCCACCAACCCATATTCAATCCATTGTAAATTCCTTCAAAAAATTCAGAAGGACAATGTACACACATTATCACTTCAGGAACTCATCCGACTCACATCCAAATCCCTTTCGAACAACTGGCACATGGGAACCACCACTTCCAGACAACCCAAACCTCCTATCCTACATTGCATTAGTAGCACAATCCATCCAACATACATTCAATAACAATACACAACATCACTTTCCCTTCAACCTCAACCAAGAGGAACTACAATTCCTCGCACACTACAACCACATCAACCAGGATTATGTCATTAAGCCAGCAGACAAAGGAGGTGCTATCGTTATATGGTCCTCAATGGACTATGAAAAGGAAGCATACTCCCAACTTAATGATACCAAATACTATGAAAAAATCCATGGCCATGGAGATACAGTCATAACAGCGCAAACATCGACGATAACCAACTACCTAAAGGACCTGTTCAAATATGAAGATATTGACCATAAAACATTCCAGTATCTTCTACCACCATCCAAAGTACGAACACCAATCTTCTATCTAATACCAAAAATACACAAACCCAACAACCCAGGACGACCTATCATATCTGGCTGCAACTCTCCCACCGACAAGCTGTCCTCATTCATCGATTTCCACCTCAAACCTCTCATGTCAGAGCTGCCATCTTACATCAAAGACACCAACCACTTCTTGCAAACCATATTCACCATACCAACTCCACTTCCACCCAACACCATCTTAGCCACAATTGATGTAAAATCTCTATACACAACATCCCTCACAATGAGGGCATCGAATGCATTCTAGAAGCATTACAATCCAAACATGGACACATGTGGCCCCTCCGTAAAATCATTCACCAATTTCTTCATTTCATACTGAAAGAGAACTACTTCACTTTCAAAAATCAACTGTACCTTCAAAAACATGGTACAGCCATGGGCACCAAGATGGCTCCTTCGTATGCCAATATTTTCATGGGCTCATTGGAGAAATGTGTGCTATCATCAGCACCGGATAATCTCACCCCTTTTGTTTGGGAAAAGGTTCATTGATGATATCTTTCTGATATGGACACACGGGGAGAAAGCATTTCTCAACTTCACCAATCACCTCAAACTCATTCCATCAAACCATCAAATTCACAATATCGTACTCCACCACCAATGTTAACTTCCTCGACACCAACATTTACATCACTCCTAACCGCACAATTGAATCAACTCTCTATGTCAAACCCACTGACCGCATGCCACTCCTCCATAGCACATCACACCATCCAAACAGCTGTAAAAAGGGCCTTATATATAGCCAAATGTTAAGATACAGGAGGATTATCACCAATGATGATGAATTCCAAAACAAAGCCCAAAACCTTAGAGTCATACTCATAGGCAGAGGGTACAAGGACAGTGATATCCTACCATGCATTAACATTGTCTCATCATATAAGCAAGCCCAATTACTCATCAGTACCAAGATCGCCACCACCAGTCATACATTACCATTTGTCATTCCATATCATCAAAACCTCGCACCGCTATCATCCATTCTGAGAGAGCACTGGTCATATATAGACAATGATCCTGCACTATCTCAGATTTGGCCCTCTCATCCATTCATAGCATTTCAACGCCACCAAAATCTCAAAGAGCATTTTGTACGTACCAAATTCACATAACAGTCATCATATCACACCACATATCATATAATCACCATCCACCTCCAATCCCAGCCTACTCCAGTTCTGCTGAATAAAGGCATTGTTACCACAACATTAAACAAGAATGGATCCTCCACATACCTGCACTTGTTTTGACTGGAATAATAATTCATCTATACAACAACTTCACCAATCCTGGATGACCAATGATTCAAAACCAAAAACCACCTGCTAAATCCATCACCTTCAAAACAAATGAACCCACTGCAGTCAAACCAATTAACAAATTGTGGCCAATGATCTACAGTTGGTGACTTTAGGGGCATACGGTGTGGCCGGTGTTTGGTGGCACCATCTTCTATCAACGCTGGGAATTTGAACATTTTGGAGATTTATGAAACCTGAAATCAATCACTTACCAAGTTCCTTCTCCACATAATAATGATGATCACACAGCTCACCTACCAAAGGAAAATGGAACTATAATTAGGTTAAATAACGTGGAATACCACAGCTACATAATCTCAGTGCACGTATAAATTAGAATTTATATAGGGTGAGGGTGCACAGTACGGAATGAGTTTGCATCACATCCACAAAGCTGAGCTGGTTGGTTCCAAAGACATCCTTATCTGTATAGAACTACAGTACTCTCATTGACTGGATCTGAACTGCGGCCATGACACCTGGAGTGGCACAATTACCCGCACCAAAGTAATTTGTCTCCACCGATAAACTAACTACCATTCACCCTGTCTTACGATGGCTGCACATAATTGGTGCTACCTGCTGACAATTAATATCAAAGTGGACCCCTGATGAAATACTACAGGTCCATTCTTAAAAAAATTAACACAGGTTATTATTCACCTGTTATGGGTTGCAACAGCATTAAGCCGGCTATCCACATGACCAGTGCATGCACCAACCTATATGTATGGCATGTGATCAAAGACCTGGGGACCCTCTGATTAAACAGACTACTTACTAAGGTCGAAGTCCTGCCTACATATACTCGGCCTCTGGCCATGTACCAATTAAGAAGAAAGAAACTCCAACTATGATTAATAACATATAAATGCTATAAATATGTGCCAATTTGCAATATTATGTTCATGCAAGCTCTAGGGGAATTAAATACATACAAGATACTGACAATTTCGGTTTCAATTTATGTATCTATAATTAATTTCACTATTATGGGACAACTGGAAAACTTGGTATGGTCAAAATAATGCACCTATCAATGTCTTCCCCCAACGGGGGTAGTGCGGGCATACGCGGGCTATTAACAACAGAGTATTGCCCGTAGAGGGGGTATTTGGTTTCTTTTGACACAGCAAACCCCCTAGGGTGGGGATTGTTGACATCCTAGCGTGAAGGCGCCACAAAATGGCTGAAGCGGAATCTATTAACGCCGAACAAAAGAAGGTAAGAATCTTCATTATATCCATGCCATCTGCTTCTGTAATTGTTTTATTATGCGATGCACATAATAGTTTGTATGTATTTGTTTTGCAAGATAAATCCTTTTGTTTATTTTCCTCATATTTTCTTCGGATTCACTTGGGTAGTCAAGCGTGTGCGTGTGTTAAGACAATATTAGCCCGGTCGTCCACCGCGCACCGCGATTTTACTCGATCCACTGCCCGCGCGCTTCCCCGTTTTGCCCGCGGAGAGAGCAATATTAGTCTAAACGCTATAAAAAACCCCAAAGCCCACAGGCAAAACTGTAAGCTTACTTTGTCATTTGAATGTTCCAAATTCCACTAAACAGCACTTTTGCCATGACTTTTCCCTGGGGACATTTGACAAGTATTGACAATTCCTGTAGCTCTTGAGTGGGGATTATTGACGAAAACTTTTTGAAAATGTCAATAGCCCCTGGGTATGCCTGCACTCCCCCCGTTGGGGGAAGACATTGATTGGTGCATAATTACACACATTCAAAAAATCACAGTTAGGGCACCAAAACCAATATTAAAGCAGTCCGATTCTCAAACCAAGTACATATACAATATGAAAAGGAGAAATAAGAGAATACCAATGAGAGTAGTATAGAGAGTGGGGCTACGGGCCCACTTTTGACACATTCAATGTTGAACGCGAATATAATCGCCAAAACATCGCCAAATTTACACCAAATCCCAAACCCCCAAAAATTCGATGTCATTTCGGTAATTCTAAATTTACAACATACATCAAATAAGACCACAAACCCGATTTATACGCTAATAATGTGACATTTCAATATTTTTACATGTTTTTTTAAAAAATAGAATGTGTCGTTTCACATTTTTCACATATTTAAAAAAGAAAGTGTCGTTTCAACATTTTCACGTATTTAAAAAATAGAGAGTGTTGTTTCAACGTTTTCACATTTTTTTTCAACAAACTACTACTGTCTCAACTCATGCGCGAAAAAAAAACCACTAGATTTTCAAGTCTAGTGGTGATGCTTATCCAAGTGGATAGCAAAATGGTGCTCTTTTGATTGGCTAACAACATTGACTAACAAATAGCCAACTACTCTACGAATTAGTCTGTTTGTTCACTACTCTCAGTGGTATCTCTCACTACAATGTTTTTGTGGCCATACGCGTAGGAGTCAATACCATTCTCTAAAAGGTATCGTTTGTCGTCAAAGCAGGACAGCGATACTTTATTAATTTCGTAGCTACCGAGCTGATGTTTGACACTTCTAATGGTCTTCATCGTGTGTCGCAATTGTTTCTGCTCTAGTAACACGCTTTTGTAATCTTCGTGTCTGATTACCTTTTTAATTATATTTTTTCTAATACCTTTAGCGGTTTTCCCGCCACCTCCACCCTCTTTCAAATAGCTGTACATTTTACTGCGCAACCCGACGAACTCGACAATTGGCGTTCCAGCGCACTCGTCCTTCATCTTCCCAATAACTTTCTTATTCTCTCTAAAAAAGAATGGGCTGTCTGCAGGGTAGTCGCTATTATCAAACTTTTCGCACTCCATCATAAAGTCGGAATAAACGTCGTCAGTTTTGATCGAGTACAACAGACTGTCAGTGTCAGTGAAGTGTAATCTACAGGTGTCGCTAGAGTACTTTTTCATAATATAATTGTAGTGAAAATTGTACATCAGCGTTTTACTCAAGTCTAGTATGCACATACCCACATATGCAGGTATGTTTAGTGTCAGCGTTTCTTTAACTTTGTGGACAGCAACTAAGTTCTCGCTAAATATTTTGCAAGACACAAACGTCGGCTTCGAGACAAGCTTTTCTAACTTCTTCGCAGTGGTCACTAATCTTACGTCCACACGCTTCCTCAAATTTTCCATCGTTTTTCCGAACACACTATTATTCATCAACTTGAAGAAGTCCTTCTCAAAAGCGTTCTTAGCCGCAGTTCTTTTGACTGTGTTAAAGTCGATGTACTTGCCCAACCACTTGGATTGGTCAAACTGTAGGACCCTATGAATCTTATTGATTTTTAATCCAAGATCCACATACAACTGCAGATTTCCGTAGTGACACACATACTTTTTTTTATCCTTCAAATTAGTCACCAACTTCTTCACACCGCCAACACTCACATTAAACTTATTTTTGATTTTCGTGCAGTACTCTGACAACATGTCGACAGTTATCTCCATCTTCTCGGGAGCCACCGGGTAATCGTTATGTAGGTCATGCAAATGGGTTGGATACTCCAAGTCGACTTCAAGCAGTAAGCCCTTTTTACTATCGTTGTGATAGTCGCATAGATTAACTTTTTTTATTTCTTTCTCAGTCAACCACTTGAAGCCACCCGTAGGTAGACTTCGACTCATCGCCCATCCATACAAATTGTTGGCGTCAAGGTACATCAAATACTTCGACTCTTGCTCTTTGTCATACCCTTCCATGTATTTATTATTCGCCACGCCGTGTCTGTTGCATATGTAGCTCACACCACCACGCATACCTAATTCTACAAACTGGAACATGTCAATGTCAGACAATAGTTCAAGTTCTACTCCAGTCATCTTCAACATGGCGTCCCAAGCCAATCCAGGCGACGTGAAATAGTGACACGGGTCTAATTTATACTCGCGGTGGCACGTCTTTCTAAAGTTCTCAAAAACGTCGGCGAGCAAGAGCACATCGCTTTTCAAATACAGGTCGTGATACCCACCCATACTTTCAACGTCGAAGTAGTCCCACACATCGATGGCACGCTCATGCATTTCTTCCGTAATGTGCTCATCGTTCAGAACGCTGTAGAAATCTTTTTTGGAGGGTAGCTTGCGCTCATCGAATTTATTAAAGGAGTCCATGTAATCATAGGGATAGACCCCCTTTCTTGTCATAAGTGTCAACCCCTCGTCGTGAAACACTTCTGACGTGTATTTGAAAGCGTCCCTTGGTAGGTTCCTTACCAAGTTGTCTAGACCACTACTCATGAACTGAAAGCTGTCCAAGAATACTAAGTTTTTTCCAAGCATGAACGCCATGTACTTCTCCATGTTGTTCGGTATCAGAAATGGCTATCGTAGCCGCGTAAGTTATGAAAGATCACAGGAATTTTATCAGTCAACTTAAAGTTCACATTACACTCACGATGTGCGGAGCCTCTGTACTTACCTGACACGTGACAGTGGTCTCTAACTCTAACGTCAGCGCCAGTGTACTCAACACTGCAAATATGGCAACTTTTAGCCTCGTCAAAGTTCTTCTTATCGACATCAGTTAGTATCATCTCTTTGTTAAAGTGGCTCTCAGATGTCTTTTTACAATATTCAACAATTTCCAACATCTCCCCAATGAACTTGTTGACTGCGTTTTCACCGCGATACACTTTTGCTGGCTTACTGTACTCATTGTCATAGCAACAAACTAATTTATACCCATAGCCACAGTCAACGTGTCTCTGATAAGCGTTTGTGTAGCTACACTCGCTTGACAGCTTTGTTGTGTGCACCTTCTGTGTGATAGCCTCGAAGTCTGCGTACACCACAAATGGTACGTTTAGTTGTCTACTATAATTCTCGTATTTCACTTTCATACCTTTTTGCGGCATTTTAATAGCTTGCTTCCCATTGATGACCAGACACACTTCGATATGACGTTCAAGCACGTCCGCTCGGATGAAACACTGCAAACAATACCTGCAAAAATGCTTTCTCGCCTTATGCTCTGTCTGACGGTACATGAATTTGTTGAAATCGTGAATATACACATAATGCTTGTTGCCCACGTCATTAGTTATCAACAATAGGTCCATATGGTCAGGATACGCCTCCTTAGAAACGTACACAGGGAATGGCTGCTTATTTTCATACCCAAAAACATTTATGCTAATATCGTTCGCCTTTTCGATCTTGTTGTAGTCTTTGAGTGTGACTGGGAAGTCAACTCCGTCATAATTCAACTCACCGACATGCCTAGCGTACTTCGACGTTCTATCGGAGTGTTTTCCAACAGGAAACTTATGCGCTAGGTGGCACCATCTAAAGCACTCGTTGTCATCATCGTTATTCACGTTTATCAAACCCTTCTTACTATTGCGCAACTCCTTTGGTAACGTAATGTAGCTACTCCCATTCAAAGGTCTATAAATAGCAATATTAACGTAGTGTGCATCTATTTTGTCGATAGTCCACCCAGACCCCTCAGATAACCACCCGGCTATCCGCGTCAAGATCTGTTCCGACCCACGATTGGCAACGCCCTCGATGTCATGCTTGTTAGTGACAACAAACGTTTCGCTGTTAAAGTAGGCAGTTTTATATGTGGTCTTATCGAGTTCTAAAGCCTTCTCAAAAGTGACCTTGACTGTCTCTACCACTTTCATTCCGTTGGTCTCACCTAGTTCACGTCTCAAAAGATTAGTGACAGCGCTTCTACTGCCGTTTACCTGATTGATGTCTCTGTCGTTAACCACCTCGACTCCATAGGACCTGGTGAACCCTCTCAACGCTTGACCCAACAGCCGTGGGCTATGGTCTTCAACTGTGGGTTGTGCCTCCTGATCTCTAACAAGACGGTTGTGTGTCCGACTACCAGCGTTAACTCGTCTGTTTGTCAGCCGATTAACAATATTGACATTTGTCGTGTCACTAAAAACACCATCTCTAACAAGTTGATTGTAGACTCGCCCATGAACGTTGACTGCTCTACCTGTTAGTGGGTTTACAACAGCTGCACCATTTATAACAAGTGGGTTTTCTGTGACGTCACCCATGGCTTCTATATACTACACTTGTTTTTTTCCTAAACCACTCGTCGTAATAATTATCACCACTTTCGCACCATCCCAGCTTTGGGTACACCACCCCAAACAAATTATCGTCAAACAAGTCTTTCACCTTCCCGTCTTTGAGGTCTGACACCTTCTTGAGTGTCTCGACTCGTCTTCTGTGACACAACCTAATAATGTAGTATCCATATCTGCTGACATTTCTACCCTTTACCAAATTGCACGAGTACAACGCATTGACAACTTTCAAGAAGTCCTCTTTTATCAACTCAAGGTGCTCGCCCTTCACAACGTTCCGTAGTCTCCTCCCCATCCACCAAGACCGCTTGTGAACGCTTTTTGGTCGCGTGAGCCTCATGTCGCTGTAACTCTGAGTGTAACCCAATTCGGTGTCGCCACACTTTGGGCACGCGTACCCACCACATTCAGTCACATTTTTCAAAACCTCACAATCCAAGCAGTAGTAAAGCCTGGAGGTGCCTCCACACTCAATTTGCGTTTCATTCGCAATCTCATCAATTGTGTAACCATAGCTCATCTGCCTCATAAGTTTGTCCATCACTCTTATACTACTCCAACATTTTTTTTACCGAGTTAGCACCCACACCGCTATTCCACTACCCAAACCTAGCGCACCAACAAACAATAATTGGTATTCCTTCATTTCCGCACTCAGTTGGTAGTAATCCGCAATCTTCGGGGAGTCGGTGAACACTCGTCCGTTGTGCTGAATAGTCATCGCTCTTCCAAGCTCCTCCAACGCGCGGCTTGTGTCATTGATGTCAGCGTTAGCGTCAGAGAGCCGTTGTCGTAAACGCTGGATCTTATCTTTCTTAGCGACTTCGTTTTCACTCCACGCTTCTTTCGCACCGACTAACTGCTCCAACGCGTGGTTGTGTCTTTTCATCTCAGCTTCATAGCCTGTGTGATTAAACTTCGAGAACATAAAGCCAGCGCCTGCAAAAGCCACTGCATTAAATATCCCTCCAGCCACAACGCTCACCATTAACTTACGTTGATTTGAATGGATCTGTCGGTATCCACTTTTTCGATTGCATCCACTTTACTAGCAGCGTTCCTGCACCAACAGCTGCAGCAAGTTTCACTGTGCCTTTCACTGTCTCTGGTGTTCCCAATGGTTCTCCCAAAGCCTTTTTAGAAATCATACTAACTACCACAGCACCAGTCGTAACAAGTAGCGCGTCGTACAATTCGTTCATAAGCTCTTTTCGATCGGTCGCGGACATATATACATTGTCGTGTGTTTTGTTTAAGAATCAAACGTGTCTAACGCTGGACGAGTTTTATGACTCTCTGACACACTAGCTGGTGTGGTACTCACAGGTTCTAATTGCGTCTCTTTTTTACTGTTAATTGTGTACCATAACGAGGCAGCGGCAATGATAACACCAAGTGTTCCGACAATGTAGCCATAGCTCCACTCACCACCCTGTTCTTCGTTGACTATCATTTCACGCATTTTCTTTTCTTTCGCAGCTTTCGATATCTCAGCCAACTTTTTACCAGCAGCGACACGCTTTGGGTCCTTCACCTTAACACTTTTCACATCAGCTGTGATCTTTGCTTCAACAGCCGTCTGTGAGTCTTCAGCCATCTAATACACTATCACGTGTTATCTTACTCACAGTTGACCTCACAGTTGTCTCACAGTTGACCTCACAGGTATCTCACAGTTCCAGACCAAACGCACTAAAAACTAGGATTTTTTTCTGGGAGTATAACATAATGACTCAAGCCCGAGAAATTAGCGAAGAAGATATTGCCAACATGCTGAGAACGGCCTTTGTCAGTGTGTCTACCCCACAAGACACCTCTGGACCCAACGTCTTAAACGAGTACTTCTCAACATACACACTGTTCGACCCCGACCCTGAAGGGCAACCAAAACGGCTTGGCTCTCAGGTCCGCCATACGAGGTATCTTCTCGACGCTTGGATCGGTCTTCGAGAGGAAAGAGCCAACGAGCTTGCTGGTATGTTATCTGACATAATCCCTGTGTGGTGTTACTCACCATTCAAATACCTTATGTTAGCGAGTGATGTCTACTTGAACAACCCTTGTGAGTCCAACGCTACATTACTCGGTAATTTCCTCCAAGTGTTCTTAGCGACCCTTATGTGGAAACCATGCCCAACCAAAGCCAAAGCGTGGCTAGATCTCGCCGCGAACCGCGACGTCCACGTTTGCAAGGTTGGGTGTAATGAGATACTGGGTGCGGATGATATCAGGGACCACGTACTCTCGCCCGCCCACAGGCACTTCGCGAGAGATGAAAACGTGTACACCTGTCACCCATGCGGTGTGGTCACCAACGACCCACTGTATCGCTTAAGACATGAGAGCTCGAAGACTCATCTTGAAAACTTAGAGCTTCAGCGGATATTTAACAATGAACAACAGTTGCCGCAACAGGAGAGAACATTTCTCTGGAGGTATAGTAATCATGAAGAAATTCGGTAAACTAGAAATCGTGATTGGTCCCATGTTTGCAGGAAAAACGACAGAGACTCTTCGTAGGTTAATCACGTTAAGTAAGTCAGGGCTCAAAGTCCTCTACATGAACAACACAGGCGACACCAGACGAACTGACCACGCGTTCTCCACGCATCGTCAGACCACTGTTGTCGGATCAGACAGTTTACCTGCAAAGTTAATCACCAACCTTCCAAGTTCTTCCGAGATAGCTGATTACGACGTCATCGGCATTCATGAAGGCCATTGGTACTCTGATCTGTCAGTTATTCGCGAATACGTTAAAGCTGGCATTCACGTCATTATTTGTGGTCTCATAACAACGGAGCATTTAAAAAGACTTGGTGAACTTGACACGTTGTTCCCAATGGCGGACGACATCACATTTCTAAAAGCGTATTGCGCCGTTTGTCGTGACACTTACGGAACAACTGTTGACGCGCCATTCAATTGGAGATACAACCTAGGACCGTCATTTGTTGGTGGTGCTGAGCAAAATAGCGCAATTTTTTTTTTTTTTTTTTTTATTTATTTATTTTTTTTATTTATTTATTTTTATTTTTTATTTATTTTTATTTTTATTTTTATTTTTATTTTTTTATTCATGAGCGCCATGATGGCCGCCGGTTTATATTCTGTGCTCCTAAGTATTTTAATATTTTCTACAATTCGATCGCGATTTTACCCGGAGTTGCGTCCTCTTTTAATGTCCAAGAACGTTATCTTCATGGAAACACATAGATTGCATAAGGATGGGCAATATTTTGGTTGTTTTGAGCCTGTCTTAATTCAGCGAGTCAAGATTAATCGAAGCGAACTCGAATCTCAATTCAGGATTTCGCTCGCCGTTGTCAAGTCTACAAAACACGGAGTGACATGTTTGGTTCTCCCATCAAAGCCATTTCAAGTTGACCTGACAATATGTGTTGATATTTCTTCCAACCCAGGGCCTGGCTTTCAATCTGGATCGAGGGTAGCAGAGAACATTGGAAATCAACACAAACCTACACATTTAGCTGCCATTACTGGTAATTACCATAAGTATAATTATTCCAAAACAGAATTGGTTTCGCTCAGGAAATATGGCACCGTTCACTTGCCTTATCTAGTGATAACAAATCTTAAACAACAAGGACTTTTTCGCACTCGTGGTGTTCGTAGTGGAAAACTGGTGCGGCTTAGAAGAGAGAGACAGATTTCTAAACGAATTACATTTATACGAAGACCGAAATTGAATCAGCCGTCCCAAGGGGCTAACCTATCAAACCTAATCAACATCAAAATAGATAATTGCAAGCTATGGACAAGCATTAAGTTTGCTACGTGGAACGCGCATTCTCTGAATAAAAAATCTGCCTCGATCTGCGATTTTATTATCACGAAACATCTGGATATCCTTGCCATCACAGAGTCTTGGCTTTCAGGAGATTATCACGACAATAATACTGTTGCTGAGATCTTAAATACACTGAAAGACTTTAAGTTCTACCATGTCCCTCGTATAAACAGAACAGGGGGTGGGATAGGAATTTTCCTGCGTAAAGGTTTCGTGGTTGAAGAGAATGAGCGCTCCAATTTTTCATCCATGGAGTATATGGACCTTGGCATTAGCCATGGTAGTTCATATATTAGGCTAGTGACGATTTATAGACCTCCGCCGTCGAAAAGAAACAAGGCAACACCAGCTATGTTTTTCAGAGACTTCTCGTCACTTTTTGAAATAGTCACTGTGACATCAGGCTATCTTATGTTAGCCGGTGACTTTAACTTTCATATGGACTCTACCACTGACCATTGTGCGGCGTCGTTTAAGGATATATTGGAGTCTGCTGGCCTTAAACAACATGTGTTACATCCCACTCATCGTAGCGGCCATATCCTGGATCTAATCATCGATCGAGAGGAAAATCAAATGTTATCTGGTTTTTCCATTGTATCTGACTTACCATCGGATCACAATGCTGTGGTATGCTCAGTTGCCTTTGCAAGACCGAAATCTTCAAAATCTCACTTCCAACATCGCTGTCTACGGGACATGGATATGGATAGTTTTACGTTAGATCTGACCAACTCGCAACTATTATGTGGTGACTTCCCCTCAGATGCCGAAACGCTTGTAAATTCATACAATTCTGTACTACAAGATACATTAGATAAACACGTGCCAGAGATCTCACGTTTTATCACGCTACGTCCACACGCACCCTGGTACAATGAAGAACTGCGCGCTGCCAAGCGTGAAAGGCGTCGTTGTGAGCGAGCTTTTCGAGCTTCATGTCTTGTAGTACACAAAGAAATCTACCGGCAACAATGTCATGTCTATACCAAACTACTAGAAAATGCCAAGGTTCAATATTACAAGAGCAAGATTGAGAATCTGAATCAGAAAAACCTCTTCCGTCTGATTGATGGCATGTTCAAGATAAAACCTATACGTCCTCTCCCATGCCATGACTCTCCCGAGGAGCTTGCAGAGAGGTTTATTTTTTATTTTTTGGATAAAATTGAAAAACTTCGCCAAAAGTTGTCTCTGTTATCTGAAACGGAAATGTCTAGTAATACCAACTACTCCTGCTGCAGTACATTCGCAGAATTTGACGAGGTTCCCATGGAAACTATACGCAGGGTTATTATGGACTCACCATCTAAGTCCTGTCCATTGGATCCGGTACCAACTAAGATTTTGAAATCATGCATTGACACAGTATTACCTATAATTACTGCAATTATAAATTCATCATTAAGTTCTGGAGTCTTTCCTACTGTTCTCAAGAAAGGTCGCGTTCTACCTTCTATCAAAAACATGTCACTAGATTCTGATGAATTCAGTAATTTCCGACCAATTACAAACCTCGCCTTTCTATCCAAAGTTCTGGAACGGATAGTCGCCCGTCAGTCTCACAACTACCTCGTTAATAATAGTCTCTATCCTAGTTTACAATCAGCCTATAGAGAACATCATAGCACAGAAACTGCACTTTTACGTGTACATAACGATATCCTTCGTGCCATTGATAGTAAGGAAGAAGTCATTTTAGTCCTCCTCGATTTATCGGCTGCATTTGATACCATCGACCATGACATTTTGATCAACAGACTAATCACTCAGTTTGGTTTCTCTGGAATAGTTTCTCACTGGTTCAAGTCATACCTTCATGGTCGCACACAGAAAGTTGTCATAGGAAATGTAGAGTCAGATCCCCAACCTCTTACGTCTGGCGTTCCTCAAGGCTCGGTTCTTGGTCCGATATTGTTTGTTTTGTATTTTGCTCCTTTACAAGATATAATTCACTCACACGGATTTGAATGTATGCTGTATGCAGACGATTCTCAATTATATATAACTATGAATCCTTCTTGCAGACAGGCGACATTGGAAAGAGTAAATCGCTGCGTCGAGGATGTCCATTTGTTTTTTCTCAGAAATAAGCTAGCCTGTAATCAGAAAAAGACAGAAATTGTCCACTTTCTTTCGCGGTTCTCCCATCTAGAACCTATTTATGATATCACAATTGGCAACTACTCCGTAGAAACTACCACGGATGTCCGTAATCTTGGTGTAATTTTTGATCGTCATATGTCAATGTCTGCTCATGTCAATAAAATTTGTCGTTCAGCGCAATACTCTCTCAGATCTATTGGTAGAATCAGAAAGTACCTGAGTAGATCCGACACAGAACGTTTGGTGCACGCCTTCATTACGTCTAAATTAGACTACTGTAACTCACTGTTATATGGGCTTCCTTCCAAAGAAATATCCAAGATCCAACGTGTTCAAAACTCTGCAGCCAGGCTAGTCACTCGAGTCAAACGTACAGAACACATAACACCAATATTGCATTCTTTACATTGGCTACCGATAAGGGAACGCATCTCCTTTAAACTCTTGTTATTTACTTATAAGATAGTTAATGCTCTCGCACCATTGTATTTAGAAAGTCTTGTTACTGGTTATACTCCAGCTCGTAATTTGCGCTCCAGTTCTAAGGGACTTCTTATATTCCCCAAGTCTACTTCTGTAACTTATGGGGACCGCGCATTTTCAATAGCTGCTCCCAGACTCTGGAACGCTCTTCCTACCAACATTAGAACTTCAGAGTCAGTTACTATATTTAAATCACGTTTAAAAACTCATCTTTTTAGCTTATGTACTATGGAATAATTTTTTTAGATTGTTGTATATTTTAACTTTTTAACTCATTGTAACTTTATCTTGTAAACGCATTGAGGCTTTGCAAAATGCGTGGCAATGCCAAGAACTGTAATTATTATTATTATTATTATGTGCAGACGTCATCATCCTTCCACACAAAATTAAGGGTGTTCTCAATACATCCCACTTTTTTAAATTTAGACATTGGTCACATGAAGCGTCCAATGTACCGTAGAAACATTTTTTCACACAGTGGTCAGAAGGTCTGCGAGATAAAGAGAGAGATCTTCGCAGATATTTTTATCGAGTTAAAAAACGTCTTTAAAAAATGTTAGAACAGTTGTCACCTCGAGTGTTGTCTCAACAACGAGAACGAGTGCTAATTCGACTTATTACTCACTGTCTAAAAAGTCTCTTTACAATAGTGTCTCTCGTGGTTACTTAACGCCGATTTATTTTTAAATTTACGAAAACACTGGGAGCACTGAAACCCAACGTCAAAGAAATATTTTATTACTGCAGTAATAGCGTCGTCGTATGAGTCGCACAACAATGTTAGATAACCAGCGGATTCGTATCTGAGTAGCAGAGAGTCTTGCTCTTTGGATGTCTTGCCCGTGCCACCTGGGTTCTTGAACTCGATCACAAGTCCGCTATGCTGTCGGTTTGCATTGGCAATAATCAAATCAGGTGTTCCACGTTGGTAACCTTTTTTCCACGAATTTATTCTTTTACTCGAAGTGTCTTGATTTTCACCACAAGCGGCTATCAAAATAGCTTCTGGATAATATTTCCTAAGAAAACCAACAACTTTCGTGTGAAGATCGAACTCAGTGATCATTTTAAACTGGTTGTGCTTAAGACCGACGTCAGCCACAGTCTTTCTAACGCTTGGTAAGACTTCTGAGTGCACCCACCTTCCGAACTGTTTCGCACGCTCCATTTTACTTGAGAACGTCAACGAGTAGACCCCAAGTTCGTTGATAAACGAGGCCTGTTCCATCTTCATTTTACAATCAGGTTCGACGTGGTCGTTAACTGCATCTTTTGGTCGAGCATAACCTAGAGCGCTCGCGACTTCTTTTATTTGAACCACGTGTCACCGTTGTGATTAGCCGTTGTGATTTGGTGACCATCGAAATCGAATAGTTGAAGCGTCTTGGAAGCCATCACTATATAGTTCCCCCACAAAAAACTACTCGATGTGGGTGTTGGGGTTTTTATAGATTTGGTTTGTTGTGTACCAATGCAGCAGGTGTGTTTTATTAGTCTTCAGTTTTCTACGTCGTCTGAAAAAGTTTCTAATGTTACGAACCAGTTTTCTAAGCCAACCCATTTTAACTTAGGTCACGTCTCCCACCACCCCCACAGTGTCTGACTCTGGTAACATAATAGGTTTGCCGTAAGTCTTTTTAGACCTCATACCAATCTCAGCGTGGAGCTCGAGAGTAACGTCACCGCGACCAAACGACCCACCAGCTTTGAACATGTGATCAGTCGTCTTATTTATCTTATATATTTCATGAGGTCTCGAAGGTCTCCCATTTACTTTATACCATATTCCTTCATCATTTCTCCACCCATGATTATGATGTCTCGGTTCGTCATGTAACCACTCACAATTTTCACACCGTAGAATTCTATCAACGATGGGTACGCATAAGGTGCGAGTGGTATTCTTGGTCGGTGTATTCCAAAAATTGTTCCATAAGGTGTGCCTATCTTTTTCATATTTGCTACGAAGTCTGAATCGGTTGACTTAACGTTGTTGACCCTGACGTGTGAATTGTCCATTTGCCAGTGTATTGATATCATATGCATTTTACTTATGTCAACACCACTCGGAATAGTGCATATGCTCTCCATTGCTGGGATGCTACCACCATACGCGAGTCCATTAGTCATACCAGTCTTGTACCCTATGAACTTATCCCACTGACCGTCGTCGTTTGATATAATTGTCTCCCAATTTGATCCAGTGGTACGAGTAGGTAGCCGCACTACGACAAAAATGGAGAGGTCACACCACTGCATACTGGGGCAGTTAAAATGAAGACCTGACTCAAGTGGGATTGGTGTTAACACAGGGGACAGAAAATGTTGGCCTGCACTGTTAATGCCAATAATAGGGCCATAAGCTAGGTTGTTTTGCACTAATTTGCTTGTTTCACCAATGGCTTTCACTTTGCTTGAACCATTGGTGTGAAATTCCACATTTTTCAAGGCGTGTGTGTTAACGTTGAAGTCGAACACAACATTATAGGACTGACTCTTGAGGAAACCTGATAGCAATTGCTCTAGAGTTCTTTTATTGATAGCGTCTGAGTCGTCGACTGGATCTGCTACGTTTTGTATCGCCGAGCCTTGCATGTCTATTATCCCGGACATCCTTCCACCGGTCGCACTTAATTTAGGATCTTCGTCCAGATGTCTTTTCGTTCTCTTCAGTATTTTATCATGAGGGTCATCAGACTCATACCCATAGTTTAGACTCATTACTACCTGAAGGTGTATTTGGTTAGCAGATAGCCAGAGACCGCTGAGAACCCCAAGATTATCGCCAACGTTGTCGTGGTGTCTGACTTACTCGCGGTGATTTGTGTAGTGTGCTCTGTTTGATTGGTGGTGACCACTGTTTTCTCCACGGGTGGCACTACTAGAGTATCCAAGTGGGGTTGCGAGTCCTGGTGGACTTTTTTATGCCTCACTTTTGGAGCTCGATAGTTTAACCCATCGTTGTACCCAAATGTCATCCCAGTTTCAGACGAAGTTCTGAGCACGTTATTGTAACCAACAATGGGGTCCTTTAACAAGATCATGCTTCTGGGGATCAGCCAAGTGTTGGGTGTCACAGCTGTGTCTAGCTTAACTTTGATCTCACTAATCGCTTTGTTCATAAGGTTGATCCAAACACTTGGTGAATACTGAACCACACCGTCTTCAATGATGCCTCTAAAGATTTGTTGCGTTTCTCGAGCACTGGCCCTAGTTCCCACTATGCTTTGCTTTGACATCGCTTGGGCCCCAAGAATGGCACGCATGTAAACTTCAATCGATTGGTTTAGTAGTTCTTGTCCTAATGGTGTGAACCCGTCAGAGTGTCTTGGGCAATACCGACGATAATCACCTTGGATGTCCTTGATGTATCTATTGTCAATATCAGTCAATGGCACATGGCCTCTCAAAAGTCGCCAGTCAGGGAGGTACAGTCTTAAGATGTCGTTAATGTCAACTTGACTCCTACTCAAACGAAACATCACACGACGAATGGTGAAGTATACGTGGAACCTCATGAGACTCACGATTTGCTTTGGGACGTCGACTTGATAACTTAAGTTCTGTAGAGACACCCCTGAGCGATATGTAGCGATGTACATACCTGCGATCGCTTGATAGTAACTCTCCGTTAGAGTCCAAACTGTGTTAACGCTACCACCAATTACCTTGTCAAAGTGACGTCTTTTGGTGTCGATGAGTATTCTTGGTAGATTTGATTTGAAGGAATTATTGTCGTCAACAAAGACGTCAAAATTGTGGGTTGGGTAGTTGAGGACATATGGTGGAAACGTCTCGACTTCTCTGTAGCTCTTGTGGGTCTCTGTCAGTAATAACTTTGGGACACGCCCATCGCTCGACCATATTTTTGGGAATCTTGGTGTGTTGCTAAGGAATTTCGTAAAGCCCTCGTTCTTCGTGAACTTTGGTGACTTTATGTTTATCATGTCAGAATACTTTGGACCTGACTTGAAGTAAATGTCAACGGTCTTGACTGTTTTATTGTCGTCTGCGAGGTTGTACCCAAACTCAAACTTATCTAGTTGCGCATTTGGAAATTCACTAAGAAGAATTAGTTCACCTTGTTTTCTCTTTGTCAGCATCTATAACATACACTACGTTATATGGTCAGGATTGTGGTATTAATTAGAGGTCCAACGGAAACTGTGGATCTACCAGAGGCACTTTTGACGTTTGGCTCAGATGTAGCCTTCGATGTGCTCGCCATCGCACGTTTGTAGTGCTCTCCATAGTAATCATGAAGAGCTTTCTGCATATAATATACCATATGTTATACAGAATGCGAAAGTTGACGGTGTTCATTGAAGGTGTAGAAAAAGTTGTGTCCTTTGACAACGCGATAGTGATCACGCATGATAACCCGTACATTGTGGTCAAGACAGCTACTGTGTTTTGGGACTACAATAACGTATTAGATGGCGACGCCGCTCATTTCTACACGCTGAGTTACCCTTCGAGTAATCTTAAAGGTGCGATAACGAGTGGAGGGTATGGTGGCTTCGACACACTGGTCAGACTCTTAAAAGAAGAGTTTAAAGAACGTAAGGGGGAGGACCTTGAGATAGAGAAACTACCGTTCACAAGTAGATGCAGGGTTAAGGCTAGTGCTCCAGTTAAGCTTGGTCGCCTTGGACTTCTATTTGGTTTCGATATTGGTAGGGTGATTAAGGGTGACTCAAAGTGGTACACTAGTCCAAACGAGGTCGACATGCTTAGAGGTCTGAAGTACGTAGAAATATTGTGTGATATTGTTGAAACCGAGAGCAATGTAGGTATTGACGGGAAGCGTAGTAGCGTAATCGCAACGTTGCCAATACCCACTGAACAGTCTTTGAATGGGTCAGTGCAACGTCATGTGGACATTGAGTCCAAGGTGGGTATTAAAAAAGGTGTTTACTCAAGTATGACGTTTCGTGTCAAACCAAACAACGGTGGTCTTAAAATTGGCGCGGTGCTATTGGAACTGTATATTGTGTGAGTTATATGGAACTTGGTGTGGAGACAGAGCAAGGGTTGAGAGACATTTATTACAATCCTAAGACGGGGTACAGTGGTGTAGAGAAATTGTATCAAAGTGCATTGGGAGACGGATTGAAAGTGACTAGAAAAGCAGTGAAAGAATGGTTGACAGCGCAGGACACTTACACTAGGTACAAACCTATTGTGAGAAGACACAAGTTCCGCGCGACTTTTGTTGGATTTCTTGGTGAAGAGCTCCAAATGGACTTAGTGGACATGAGCAAGTATTCAAAACAGAATGGGGGTTATTATTGGATATTGACAGGCATTGAAATATTGAGTAGATACGCTTTTGGAATTGCAGTTTATAGAAAAGACACTAAGAACATGACTAAGGCTGTTGGAAAATTGTTGAGTGACTTTAAAGATCGGTTTGGAACCACACCTAAGTTAGCGCAATTTGATGATGGACTTGAATTCTACAATGTTGGGGTGAGAAGTTTGTTGAAAGAACATGGTGTTGAATATTTCAGCACTAAGAGCGGTAAAAAGGCTGCTGTTGTCGAGCGTTTTAACAGAAGTCTGAAGAGTATTATGTGGAAGCACTTTTACGCACGTGGGACATACAAGTGGATTGACGCTCTCGACCAGTTTGTGAGCAATTACAATAGCAATGTGAACCGCAGTATTATGATGAAGCCGAAGGATGTCAATAAGTCAAACGAAGGCGAAGTGTGGACCACTTTGTTTGGTCATCAATTTGCAGACAACCCATTGCCAAAGTTTAGAGTTGGTCAATCAGTGAGAATTAGTAAGTACAAGAGTGTGTTCACAAAGGGTTATGAAGCCAACTTCACTGAGGAGCTGTTTAAAGTGGTGAAAGTTATTCGTGGTGATCCGAATGTGTATGAAATTGAGGACATAAGCGGTGAACAGATTATTGGGAAATTTTACGAACAGGAATTATCGCTGGTCAATAGGAAACACGGCGACGATGTGTACAGAGTTGAAAAGGTGTTGAAAAGAAAGAGAGTCGGAGGAAAGAAGATGGCGTTGGTCAAATGGTTGGGTTATGAGAGCAAACATAATTCGTGGATACCAGAAAGCGATATTCAAAATGTGAGCTAATGTAATATGGCCGAAGGTGGGGAAGGTTTTGACGAGATTGAGATGGAGAACCTTGGTAGAGTCTACACTGATGATCAAATAGATGCCGAACTTGAAAGTGTTACTCAAGACTACATTTTACTTGACGATAAGTACGCCGACGACGTTATGCCCGACGTTGAGCGTGTTGAGTACGATAAATTGTTCGATAAAATGACTAGATTACAGAGCGAGCAAGAGAGGAGGCTTCGAGAAAAAGAGACGTCATTTATCGACACTGATGATGGTAAGACGGTGACAATAAGGGGGACTAACACAGAAGTCCCAACAGTAGAGTTTGTTGAACAGGAGTCATATGGTGACGTCAATGACGTAAGTTTTAGTATAGCTTTTGAAGAGGAGGAGGAAATTAAGAGAAGACTGGGTGAGCTAAAAGCGTCCAACAAAGAGCTAACAGAAAACAATGTAAAAAGAATCAAGCTAATAAATAGGAAAATACGTAAATTAAGCAAAAAGGGACTCGGCCACGACGACGCGTCAAGGAAAATAGTCGACAGGTCGCAGGTTACGGACTCAGGGGCTATTCTTTTCAAACCGATAAACAAAGATGGTAAATACGGAAGACCCAAACGAATTCTAATACCTGGGAAAAAAGGCTTGATCTACAGTAAAGACGCGAGTAGTAAAAACGCGATTGAGCAGTTCAAACAGTTAGTTGGTCAAATCCCTGAGAGTACAGAAACAACAGTTGTCACAGCAGAAGTAACCCCAGATGACTTCCCAGTAATTGAAACAAAAGTGGACTATGATGACATACCTGGGCTATCACCAGACGAAAACCGCGAGCTGAATGGTGTGCTCGACCCAAGCGATGGTGTGGTGCGCGAATCAAGAATAGGTGCCAATGGTGCATTGCGAATACAAGCAAACCATTTTCAAGAAGCGATAGATAAAGCGAACGAAAGAATAGCAGAGCTCGAGGGAAAAGACCTTACAACTGCAGAGAACGAAGAGTACATTGATCTACACGAAAGAGTGATTGGACTCACGCAAGCTAAATACAGAACTTTAGGACAGCTAGAAATAGAGGAGGTTAGAGAGCAACAAGAAGTCGACATTGACAGGTTTCAGAAACTCAAGGAATGGGCTAAAGAGAATATGGTTGGGTTGAGCGCTGTGGCAATTTCAGTAGCTGGAGTTATAACAACTATTATTATCGCTGGTAGGTCTGCTGTTGCGAAAGGCGCTATGGCTACGAGGTCATTCGCACAGGCTGTTAAGAACGCGATAACGAAGATGGGTCCATGGGCTGTTGGATTAGCTAATTTAGTTTATAATGCGTTGACGTTGGGTGCGAAGGGTCTCGCATGGTTGGCTCAAAATCTGTGGGTACTTGCGGTGGTACTTGCGTGGTTTGCTTATGATTATTACAAGCTAAAACGGTAGTGATAAAACATATGTAAAGTATATGAACGTCACGTCGGCAGAGTTGAGCCCTGGTTTTAGACGAGCGACTATGGGTGTCATAAAAGGGGTGAGAACGCAGCATGTGATCACGTTGAACCCTAATAAAGTCAGTCCTGGTGAGGAACTTTACATTGATATACCAAAGCTCAAGGTTAGCAGCTGTTTGGTGCCTGGATCGTTGGGTCTAGTGTTCGACTTTAAGAATGCGAATGACAAAAGTTGGTTCTTGAACAATGTGAGCAAGTTGTTGGTTGAGAAGCTCGTTGTGAGGCTGGCTGGGGAAATTGTGTATGACAACAGTGGGGAAAATTACACTGGTGTTTATCGCGACCTTTGGGAGAGTGTTACTGCGCGAGACCAAATGATTGACTATGGTATTGGTGGTGAGAACTTGAGAAAGCTAATTTCTAAGGATGACAGTGGTGCGACGAGTGGGAACGTCGCTAAAGTTAGTGACGCGTTGATGTTTGGTGTGATTGGAACGAAACAGCGGATTAAGCTCGGCAAGATCATGAATGACCACGGGTTGTACGCTCCTTTTAGCGTGAACAACAACTTGCAGTATGTGATCACACTTCCGAAGGCCACAGACATCATGGTGGCGCAATCCAATGAGAGTGTAGGTGGATACACTCTGGAGAACCTCGAGCTTGAGTATGAAACGATCGATAATCAGGAGCTCTCTGATGAGATAACGTCAGGTTACGCAAGTGGTCGTAGTTTGTCATATGAGCACGTTACGTTGATGAAAACCACTGAATGGGATAAAGATACGACCATTGTGAACGAGAATGTTAATCTACCAAGAAAAAGCATGAAGGCAATTGTGTTGCTATTCACGAATAAGGTGCGAGCAGACAGCGAGGAGTTTCTTTACCCAAATATCGAGAGTGTTAGAGTCACAATTGAAGGTGTACCAAATAGTGTGTACTCACAAGGCATCCCAAAGTCGAAGTTCTATGCAGAAGCGAAACGATTGTTTGGGTTGGGTGAAGAACACGCTCAGTTTATGACCATACAGAAGTTCTACAAAGATGGCTTTGCGTTGGTCATCGACTTGAGGAGCGTTCAAGATAATCGCAATATCGCCACTGGCAAGAACATTGTAAACACACAATCCGGCGTGCTTCTTGAAATCACTAAGGAAGCGACGACTGCAAATGTTATGTGCAGGGTGTTTGTGATGAGTGATGGGTTGGTCAACTTCGTGAACAATGGGTTGCATTCAGTCGGGTATTAAATCAAACGTGGGTTAATGGAGACTCCGTTTAATATGTTAATCGTTGGGATGACAGCTTGTGGTAAGACACATTATTTGCTGGAAACATTGGAATCCAAGTATCGTGGTAAATTTGACTACATTGTGTTGATTTGTCCTACTTTCGAGTGGAACAAAGCGTATCAAGATTGGAAATATGTGCGTGACCCTGACGTGTTAGCGATAGACTGTGCGCAAGACAGTGTCGACGCTGTTCTCAAGTGTGTAACAAATGTTTTTAAAGGCACTAACACTCTGATTGTGTTGGACGACTGTGCGAGTGGGCAGGACGTCAAGAATAGGACTAGTCAATTGGTCAACTTGGCTTTTAGTGCGCGACATTTTATGTTGAGCGTCATTGTCATCACACAACAACTGACGTCGATCGCAAAACCGTACAGAGAAAACATCAGTAAGCTCATTTGCTTTTACTGTCCGAGCAGAAGTGATATGAAGGTTGTCATTGACGATTACCTTGGAAACATTAGCAGAGAAAAATCGTCGGCGATTGCGACTGCATTAAAAAATAATAAGTACGCCAGACTTGAAATCTCACTGCGTTATCCATACAATTACGAAGTTGTTATTCCGCAATAAAATATGAGTATAAGTAATAGCGTGATGGTAAAACGCAAAAGTGAGGAAAATCCTACGATTGATGAATTAGTTGAGGAGACTGACGACACCTCAACTGTGGAAGACAACATTGACGTTAGGAGATCCGAACTTATTAGACTGTCCGGTGACGGTGTGGTAAGTCAGTCCGAAGCGTACATTAAAAAAGCGTCCGCGAAAGTTATTGATAAGATATGGCGCCAACACGAGTTGAAGAGAATGGAGATCGCAAACGCTTTTCTCACCGACTTGCTAATCAGCAAATTCGCCAGCTTACTAGATGGGTTGAACGCTATCGAGAACCCTGACGAACTAAACGACGAACTACAAAAAGATCCGTTACTAAAGAAAGACGTTGAGAGCATTGTCGCGATTGTGACACCGTACGTGCCTTTCTTAGGCTTGCTGTCGGGAGGAATTATAACATCGAAACACGTGTACGATCACCATTTTAGGAGCGAGGTGGTTGACGCTGAGAGTAGTGAACAAACAGACTAATTCGTAGAGTAGTTGGCTATTTGTTAGTCAATGTTGTTAGCCAATCAAAAGAGCACCATTTTGCTATCCATTTGGATAAGCATCACCACTAGACTTGAAAATCTAGTGGGTTTTTTTTCGCGCATGAGTTGAGACAGTAGTAGTTTGTTGAAAAAAAATGTGAAAACGTTGAAACAACACTCTCTATTTTTTAAATACGTGAAAATGTTGAAACGACACTTTCTTTTTTAAATATGTGAAAAATGTGAAACGACACATTCTATTTTTAAAAAAAACATGTAAAAATATTGAAATGTCACATTATTAGCGTATAAATCGGGTTTGTGGTCTTATTTGATGTATGTTGTAAATTTAGAATTACCGAAATGACATCGAATTTTTGGGGGTTTGGGATTTGGTGTAAATTTGGCGATGTTTTGGCGATTATATTCGCGTTCAACATTGAATGTGTCAAAAGTGGGCCCGTAGCCCCACTCTCTATACTACTAATGAGTTGAAAAATACTTAAGACCACATATAAATCTAAAAACAGGAGTGAGTACTTAATGTAAATTCCACTACAATGTGAATATAACAACCCCTTTTCGGCAATCAATTTTCACAAATTAACCTCAACCACAATTTATCACGGTGCACAAATCATTAGCTATATTATACTTTCCCTTGTACAGTAGGATAACACAACTTGCTGTAATTTGATCTCTAAAATTCCTGCAATATATTTTGTAAATATATTCCAACATTTAAACCAAACTGTTAGTGAAACTGTAAGTAACTTACTGGAAACCTTCTAGAAACATCGGTCGTCCATCAGAGCATTCGTTCCGTCTCTCCTCGAATTATACGTCGTCGACATAGCCACTCATGAGCCTCATCATTCCCCACATGGGCTTCCATCACGATAAATTCAACCGAATCGAATACCATTCATCCACAAACACATTTAGAACGATCACGCATGAAATACTTCATGACAGATCTCACCATTTAAGACACCTTCAACCAATTATCCATCATGGTCCCAAACCACCCCATCAACCTCTGACCACCACACGTTTCCATAACAACGTTTATACAGTCTTTCTGCATTACGATCTCTACAGCAACTTATCCAGTATTATCGCGTATGCCCAAAAACCTGTTTCTAAACTGAATTCGTAAGTACAATATCCTATTTTTTCACATCATCCAGTTTTTGCACCATCACACAATCCAACACGCCCAAGTCAGGAATTTCCGGTGATTTTCGCCCACAATTTTGCATATTTTTTCGCTCGTCTTTTTTCGCGCCTTTTCGTTTTCGACCAAAAAACTTCTTCCTCTCCTACTTTATTTTTCCACTTCCACATGCGGGCACGTCGTTCCAAGACCTGCTAGTAGGTTAGAAACGTGCTTTCCCGGTCATGCTTGGAACCTGACGATTCATGAGCTTTGTGTTTTTCTCAAAACAGGGACAAGGTCGGGGTGGCGGACATCAAGCATTCACCTCGGCCTTGGCATACATTTTCATTCACCGTACCCGGGTTTTGCAATTCCTCCCATACCTTCCATGTCCCTTCCTTTTCTTTCTTTCTCCTCTTTTATTCACTCAAAAACACCATTCAATTTCCCTTTTATCAGATATGTCACTCCACTATCCTATAACACCGTCAGCCCAGGTATTCAACACAGATAGACTGGTTCACACATTTATTCACAGGATCCGAATACCCGACTTCTTTTATTTTCCCTTTCACATTGTTTTCTATTTTTATTTCGATATTTTAGTATTTTTTCCAATTTACAATAAAAAATGCTAGCCACTTCCTCGTTTTTCCTTTCCTTCCCTTTTTGTCTCTTTCTCTCTGGTAGTTCCACGGTTTCACACAGACAAATCCTATTCATCCGAACTATCACCACCCACTAGTTTCCACATCGTCAGACCAAATTAAATCGATCAGATATAATAATAATAATTGTAACAAAGGTATTTCATTTCATTCAATTTTTCTTCCAACCCCATACATGTAGTACTAAACTTAAACCCCAGACTCGGGTGGGTCCCATTCCCCCAATCACCACTCTCGAATTTTAACATCTCTACACCCAAATCATTTCAGATGAAAAAACTATAACTTCATTTAGTCTCATATTCATTCCATCTCATGTTCATCTGCATAGTCCATATTCCACCAGCAGCAAAGTTTACAGGTTGACCTCACTCCATTTCGGCCCATCCATCATCAACCACGTCTACATCATGGTTACCACTATATTCCCAGGATCTGAATACCTGACTTTATACTCTTATTTTCTTATATTTTACTTAATTTTATTTAAATAGCCAGACACAGCTGAAACCACTAGAACTAGCCCCAACTCTGTCGTGTTGTCACCTGGTGTCACCTCTAGACGACGTTCTTGGTGTGTCACCTTTGGTGGTTTATCAAGTGTCTCAAGGTGCTCTCCACCTTCCTGGTGTGCCACGTTTGGTGTCGTCAGACGATGTGTCACCTTTGGTTTGTCAAGTGTCTCCAGGTGCTCTCCACCTTCTTGGTGTACTTTCTTGACATCCGTCGTTTCTGTGTAGTTTAACCCACTATTTACCCCAAACTTCATACTCTGTGTAGCAGTCTTCAATAGGTTGTTGTACCCAGCGATTTTGTTCTTGAGGATTACCACGTTACTTGGCATTAACCACGTAGACGGTGATAGCGCAAGATTTTGGACAACGTTAGTGTCTCTAATCGACTTGTTCATGTTGAGAATCCACGTTGACACGTCGTAGTTTACAATACTATCCTCCACCAACTTTCGGAACTCTTGTTGAGTCTCTAGACTGCCTGCGGAATCACCAACGACTGACACACGTGTTCTCGCTTGTGCACCAAGTGTGGAGTAAACAAAGGCTTCTATAGACTGATTTAGGTATTGTCGCCCAATGTTGGTAAAACCATTCGACATCAGAGGAACGTATCGTTTGTAGTCGTTCTTAACGTCTTTAATCGTGAAGACTCTCTCCTCACCTGTTGTACCATCAGCAAGGACTTTACCCTGGTAGTAATGTTTTCTAGGAATCTAGTCTGTCTTACCATACAATTCTCCAGCATCAAACTCTCTACTTATCGATCTCATACTCTCACCACCTTCCATCCTTCTGAGAAGTCTTCTAATGGTAAAGTACAGATGAAACCTCATTACACTCGTGATAACAGGGTGAACTTCTTGCGAGGGTGACAAGTGTTGTAACGACACTCCACAACAGAAACTTGCACAATACGTTGCAAACACGACCCTATAGTAGCTCTCATTATCGTCCCACTTTGACTTTGTCTTTGACGTGGTGATTCGTAATATTGGTAGCTTTGAGAGAAAGTAGCTCTTTTGGCTAACGAAGACTCTAAAGTTATTCACTGGGTAGTTCAACACGTTTTCCGTTGGATAGCCATCCCAAAGTCCCCAGTGGTTCTTACGACCTTTTAATAGTGGTTGGATAGTTCCACCAGAGAGCCATATTATTGGGAACTTATCGTCATGACCTTTTGGAGACTTGTTATTGTGTAACCAAATCCACATACTCTTGTCATTTTTGAAGGTATCACTAGTTATGTTCGTGCTTATGATGTCGTTGTTTCTAAAATATATGTCAACGCCATTAACCTCACCATCTTGTGAGACAGTTGGATCGAACTCAAACTTGCTCAAAGTGACGTGAGGGTACTTTTTCACTAAACTCAGCTTAGCCACGCGTATGGCGTTAGCTATCTCTTTTTGGTTAACTATCATTGGTTTGTTTATCGTTAGATACTTTGTATACTCCGGGATACTCTTAAACCTACTTGAGTCTATACTAATGTCACCAATAGTAGTTTTCGTCACGAAGAATATATGTATGTGCATATTGTCGTCAACATCAAGAAAAAAACCTATTCTTGTCAGCATAAGGATACTTTCTTTTGAACGCATCCATCATAACATACCGTACGTTATATGAGAGTGGTAGTGTTGATTAGTGGTTCAACGAAAACTGTAGACCTACCAGAGTCAATTCTAGCAACAAACTCAGACCCTTATGTATTGGTGAAGAAGGCAACAATCTTTTGGGACTACGTTAACGTAACCACAGCTAACAACAAGATAACTTATAACAGTAGTAATCACGCCTTTAACACTGGGTACCACACCTTTAAAATGATCGCCGACGACTTGAAAGAGTTAGGAGACGTGAAGCTAGTGGCTAACAGACATGACTCGACGTGTACGATAACAACTGATCAACAAATAGAACTGTTTAAATTTGGACAACTCTTAGGATTTGACGAACACTACAATAACCACCACAAAAACCAGTCCCAACGTTGTGAACGTTAACAGAGGACTGAAATACATACAAGTAACATCTAATATTGTGGACAGATCTAAGAACATAGTTAATGGTAACAAAAGCGATTGTATCGCAGTACTGCCAATAACTATCACGCAGACATTAAAGGGTTCTGTACAACATTTCTTTGGTGTTGGGTCAAAAATCCTGATAAATAAAGGAGTCATCAACCAACTAGAGTTCAAGATAACAGATCAGGACGATAACAGTATTAACGTTGGCGAGATGCTGTTAGATTTACACATCATGTAGTGTATATGGACATAGAGCAAGAACTAAGAGACATTTACTATAATCCATCAACTGGTTACCAATCTGCTGAGAGGCTGTACCAAAGAGCATTGGAAGACGGCCTAAACGTTAGTAGGACAATGATAAAGGACTGGCTAAAATCTCAAGACACGTACACTAGGTACAAACCAGTTGTTAAGAAACACAAGTTTAGACAAACGTTTGTTGACTATCTGGGTGAGCAGATACAGATGGACTTGGTTGATATGGGTAAGTACAAGCACAAGAACAACGGGTACTACTGGATACTAACAGCCACTGAGATCCTTAGTAGGTATGCGTTTACCATACCTGTCTACAGGAAATATACGAAAAACATGACTAAGGCTGTAACAGAGTTACTAGAGAAGGCTAAGGTTAGATTTGGCGAGTATCCAAAGCTGGTTCAGTTTGACGATGGTAAGGAATTCTACAACGTTGGTGTGAAGGATCTATTGGAGAAACACGACGTGAAATACTTTAGCACGAACTCTGATAAAAAGGCAGCAGTCGTGGAACGGTTTAACAGAACACTCAAGACGTCTATGTGGAAGTACTTCTACAGTAAAGGAACGTACAAGTAGATTGACATTTTAGACCAACTCGTTGAAAATTACAATAATACCAAACATAGTACTATTCTAATGAAACCTAAAGACGTTAACAAGAAAAACGAAAACAAAGTATGGACGACATTGTTTGGACACCATTTCGGTGAATACCCACTACCAAAGTTTAAAGTAGGTGAGACTGTCAGGATATCAAAGTACAAGAGCATATTCGCAAAAGGGTACGAAGCTAACTTCACTGAGGAGCTATTCAAAGTGGTGAAGGTCATACGTGGTGACCCTACCGTGTACGAGATAGAGGACCATGAAGGGGAACCTATCATTGGTAAGTTCTACGAGGAAGAGTTGTCAGCTGTTGATAAAAAAGATGATGTATACAAGGTTGAGAAGATAGTGAAGAGAAAGAAGGTAGGAGGTAAAAAGATGGTTTTAGTTAAGTGGTTTGGTTATGATAGTAAACATAATTCATGGATACCAGAAAGTGATATTCAAAACATTGAGTAGTATATAATGGCTGAAGGAGGGTTCGATTTCATCGAAATGCAAGATCGTAACGATTTTGAGAAGTATACGGACGAGGAGTTAGAAAGCGAAGTCAACCGACTCAATACCATAATCGCGGAACACGGGACAACGCAAGATCTTAGTTCTATACGCAGAAGAATCACTAGGGTGAAATTCGAACTAGAGAGTAGAGTCATAGAACACAGAGTACAAGACAGAGTCAGACATGCAGAGACGTCGTTCGTAGACAACGACGACGGAAAAACGGTGACAATAACTAATAAGGGCAGCGATGTCACAGCTGAGGCCTCGGCAGTAGTGTTTGCTGAACAGGTGACATATGGTGACGTCCACGACGAGAGTTTTGATTTAGCTTTCAAAGAGACTAACGAAATCGAAAGAAGACTTGGTAAACTAAACGAACTCAACAAAAAGTTATAGAAAATGGTATAAAAAGAACCGAGCTAATAAATAGAAAAATACGTAAATTGTATAACAAAAGACTCAGTAATGATGATGTGTCAAGGAATATAGTCAATAGGTCACACATGACAACCTCAGGTTCTATTCTTTTCAAACCGATAAACGAAGACGGTGAATATTTGAAACCTAAAATAATACTAAAACCTGGAAAAAATGGTTTGGTCTACAGTACAGACGTAAGAAGTAAAAGTGCGATTGAACAGTTTAAGAAGTTAGTTGAACAAATCCCCGACACCCTAACAACAACAACAACTGATGTCAGAACAGAAAACGAAGACACCTCAATTTCAAGTGACTTTCCAGTAATCGGAACCGAAGCGAGCTACGATAACGTATTTGGGTTAACAGAAAAAGAAAATAGTGAGCTACGAGGTGTCCTAAACCCAAACAACAGTATCGATCCAGACACTAGATCACTATTTGTAAAAGAACAAGCCGATCATTTTCAGCGCGCTATTGACAAGACTGTACGATATGAATAGAGAGGAATATGGTTCCATAAAGAGGACAGAATTGTATGAGCGATTGACAGGTCTCGAGACAGCTAAGGGTCGAACCTTAAATCAATTGGAACGTGAGACTGTTAGAGAACAACAAGAAGAGGACATCACTCGGTTGCAAAAAATAAAGGAGTGGTTTAAGGAAAATTGGTTGGGTGCCTCGGCTTTGGGAATAACCATAGCCTCTTTTATCACCACAATTATAATATCCGCTGGAAGTGTTGTCTTCAAAGGTGGCCAAGCACTTGGAAAATTAGGAAAAGCTATAGCTAATCTAGCCACAAAGGCTGGTCCTCTACTGGCTGGACTGCTAAACATGGTGGCGACTGTGCTAAAGTGGGGAGCTACAGGTATATCTTGGTTAGCGTCTAATTTATGGATACTAGCGATAGCACTAGTTTGGTTCGTCTACGATCAGTACAAACAGAGGAAATAAAACATGTGTTATAATATAGTATGAATACTAATGAAAAAGGGTTGCTTCCTGGATATAGACGTCGTGAAATATCTGCTATCAAAGGCACAAGAACCCGTCATGTTGTAACGCTAAACCCCAACAAAGCCAATCCAGGGGAGGAGTTATACATAGATATCCCTAAAACTAAGGGCAACACTTGTTTGGTACCCTCTAGTCTCCATATTCTATTCGACTTTAAGAGTTCGAATGCGAAATCATGGTTTCTTAACAACCTTTCGAGACTACTATTTGAGAGACTTGTGGTAAAACTAGCTGGTGAGTCCGTGTACGACAATAGTGGTGAAAGCGTCATCGGTACGTACAAAGACCTCTGGAAATATAACAGTGAGCGAGACCAGATGGTCGAATATGGTATATCAAACGAGAACCTTCGAAAGTTAATCTCAAAGGATGACAGTGGCGAAGCCAGTGGAGACACACAAAAAGTTAGTGATGGTCTGATGTTCTCCATCCATAACACTAAACAAAAGATTCAAATCGACAAGATTCTAGAAGATCATGGTCTATACGCACCATACAACATGAACAACAATTTCAGGTATATAATCACACTCCCTAAAGCGTCTGATATTATGGTGGCTCAATCTGGATCAGCTGTGGATGGCTATACGTTAAAGAACCTTGAGTTGGAGTACGAAACTATCGAGAATCAAGAGATTGCTAATGAAGTATCATCTCTATACGCATCCGGTAGGTCTCTATCATACGAACACATCACACTAATGAAGACTGTGGAGTGGGATAAAGGAATCACACTCGTAAACGAGAATATTAACCTACCAAGAAAATCGATGAAATCTGTCGTTTTACTCTTCACAAACAAAACAAGAACTGATAGTGAAGAGTTCGTCTATCCAAACATAGAGTCAGTCAAACTCACCATAGAAGGTGTACCGAACATGGTCTACAGTCAAGGAATACCGAAATCAAGACTCTGGGGAGAAGCGAAAAGACTATTCGGGCAAGGACTAGACTCCGACCAGCATATGACTACCCAAAAGTTTTACAAAGACGGTTTCGCTTTGGTTGTTGACCTTAGATCTATCGAAGATAACGTGAAAGTTGCGACTGGAAAAAAGATTGTGAACACTCAGTCAGAAATATTGATAGAAATCAATAAAGAAGTCACAACAGCGAACGTTATGTATAGAATATTCGTGCTCTCCGATGGTCTCGTAAACTTCATCAACAACGATCTACAATCAATCCAGTACTAAACATATAGTATTCTATATGAAAACACCTTTTAACATGCTGATTGTTGGTATGACAGCCTGCGGTAAAACGTACTACCTCTTGGATATGATAGAGAAAGACTACATGAATCACTTCGATTTCATCATTCTTATATGCCCTACGTTTGAATGGAACAAAACGTACACAGAGTGGAAATACTTGAGAGACCCAGACTTTATCGCTATTCAGTGTGAGCAAGATAAGGTCAACGTAGTCCTCAAACACGTGACTGATACTTATAAAGGTACCAATTCACTAATAATATTAGATGATTGTGCTGGTGGGCAGGACGTTAAAAACAGAACAAGCGAACTAGTTAAACTAGCTTTCAGCGCTAGACACTACAAACTATCCACAATAGTCATAACACAACAACTAACCTCAATTAGTAAACCATATCGTGATAACATCTCAAAGATAGTGACATTCTACAACCCTAACAGAAACGATATGAAAATTATTGTAGACGATTATCTCAACGGAGTCGATAAAGTGGAAATTCAGAAAATAATAAAACAGTTGAAAGACAACGAGTACGCAAGATTGGAGATACTTCTAAGGCATCCATACTCATACGAAATAGTTATTCCGCGAAAACAAAACATATCGTATAATATAGGACATGCCAAAACGCAAGACAAAAAATCTTGAGACAATTGACGAACTCATTGAAGACATACAAGAAGCAGAACAGGAAGTGGTCGATGAACCACAAATCGACACACCACAAGTTGACGACATTCCGCAAACTGACGTAGACAAGAAACGAAGCGAGCTAAGAAGACTCTCAGAGGACGGTGAGATAGATCAATCCGTCGCTTATCTTAAAAAGGCCTCAGCTAAAGTTATCAATAAGATCTATGAAGAATGGGAGGTATAAAGAATGGAGAAAGCGAACATGTTCCTCTGTGATCTTTTAATAAGCAAGTTCGCCCACGCGTTAGGAGGGTTCAACGCTATTGAGTCACCTGAAAAGCTCGAAAACGAGTTGATTACTGACCAGTTATTAAAACGAGATGTAGAGAAGTTTATATCATACATATCCCCCTACCTCCCTTGTTTAGGGTTGTTATCAGGTGGACTGACAACTAGTAAACACGTATTTAGCCATATGGCTAGAGGGGAAATCCCTGAGGGGGAACCCCTGAATGAAGGAGACAGTTCTATCTAATTACAATAATTTACAAAACGACCTAAAGACATGAGTATATACTAACATAATGAGTACTGTAGCCATGGAGAGTAGTGTAGAACGTCGGGAGTCAGTGGAGGAAAAGACAGCGAGACTCAACAAAGAGTTGTTATTTATCTACCAGATTAGAGAGCTCAAACGACAACTCTTCGCTAAGACTAGCTTAGAACGTGAGGAACTAGACGAGAGGTTTAAACATACTGTACTCAGGAAAAGGATGACCAGCCACGACAGAGAGTTGCAGCTTCTACGTACTAATACTAGAAAAACTATTTTGGGAAACGTGTGTGATAGTTTTCGAGTCTAATTTATTTTGTCTCGTTTTAGTAGTCTCGAAAGTGGTGGATAACAGCAAATTTTTCAATTTTGGTTGCGAAGCACGAAAAATTGAAAACTGTGCTGGTAGCCCCACTTTCTATACTACTAATGTAGGTTTTTTGGATGGCACGTGCACGTAAGTATAAATCACATCGGGTGAGGTATGATGGTCGTTTATACTCAAAGTTTTCTTTTGACTTTTTGATAATATCTATCTCATGAAATTAATACGATCACCTTGATTGACCTTCCTCATCTCTCTGGTCCTAAAAAAACGGGTCGTAAAACAACACCAGGTTTCTTGACATAAATAATACCAAAATTCCCAAAAAAACTCTTGTATACGACAATATCCCCCTGATTTGATCACTGGTCGCTCTTTACTGGGTGACCACACCTTAAAAATACGAAACCCTGCTGGAAATATGGGACTGGACTGTGCTCTGATTGGTCAATTCAAATCATACTTGATTCTGATTGGCTTAGAGCTCGGTACAGTCCCTAACACATTGATAATAATAATATATATATTATTACTAGTTTAATTTTCTATATTATAATTCAAATCATCACGAGCTTTATAAGGCGTATGTCTTGTGACGTATATACCCACTCCTCCACCTTTTTTGTTTGGCCAATTTGAATTTACATAATCATATTCGTCAAGTTTAAAGTTTTCATTGTTTATATCGTTTAACCATGTTACTGTCAAACCAATTATGTCAAAGTGTTTGGTTAGGGAATTTAGTAAGTGCTGTTTAAATGAGTCAAATTTGTTTTTAATACTTCTGATATTTAAATGCAGCATTGACCTAGTAAGTTCTTTGAATTGATTTGGTAGGTAATAATTTTATTTCGTTCATGTTAAAATAATTATCCAAGCTTTCACAGTTTCTAAATAACGTAGTATTGTTACTTTTTTCAAATGGATTATATTTTAATTGGTTTAGTCTATCCATAAATTTTTCGCTTAAATTTTCGTTATTTATGATGTTGTGATTGGAACGGCAGAGATTCGTCTAAACATATGTGGCATATTTCAATTTTCCGGTTGTTTAAAACATTAGTATGAAGTGTCTTCATGCACTCCAGGGTACCATGAAACCACCTACGACAGTTAATACATATAACCGATATTTGAAATTTACCAAATGTTTTTGAACAAGAAGAGCATTTGCTATCTATGTTAGCTATACTAGACATGATTAGTGTTTAAGTTATTGAAGTATAGATTCAAATTTGAATAAATACTAGAGTTAGTTAAAGATACTATTAGTAAAATGAAATATGAAACAAACTGCTTCATGACGAATTGAAGACGACACCGTCAATTATCAGTTTATCCCGTACGATTTTTGCACTTTTACCAGCGGCTTTAACTTTCTTAAGCTCTGGATACGAACATTTCCTGGTTTTCTCAATTTCTTCTGGATATTGTTCTGAAACTCCAATCCCCGTTACTTTAAATTTTCTTGCGTTGAAACGAATGAACTCTTTATCCTGGTGGTAATTGCATTTGGCGACAATTGGTCGTGGTTTTCCTGTTCCTTCGCGTCGTTTACCCAGCCTGTGTGATCGGTCGATTTTTGACTTTCCTTGAAGCGTCTTCCATGTTCATCTTCTCTTCCAAAAGTTTATGTACTATGTCCGTTGTGTTTTCTATGTTGAAGAAAATATAAGATTGTCGCGCATTGACCTTGCTTTAAGATCAATGACGCTTTTGTTCAAAATCATGTTTTCTCTCTCCAGTTTCTCTGGTCGCTGTTTTGTTTCTTCATTGGTTACCTTGTGTGCTTTGTTGTCTGTCTTTAGGTCATCTATTTCTAAGTGAGCAAATTCTATTGATCCTTTCACTTCGTTGATATCATGCTCACCTGATTTCAATCTCTCTTCTATTATGTCCTGCTTGTCAAATTTTTCATCATGGCTTTCATCATCTCATAAATATCTTCAAGATCTACCTTTTGGGGGTTCTTCTTCTTCCATCCTCTTTGGCGTGGTGCAATGTTTTTGAATTTTTGATCGAACTGACTTAATGGGCGTATTGTTGAATGATTCGTTCAAAGTTTGCGCAGTGCATTTGGTAGCGTGTTGTTTTGACGCCATCTTGAAAAATATTTTCTTTAAAAATATATATATTATCGTGTACAATATTATATTAGTAGTGTTTTCAAGCAATTCTTGTAAGAACTATATTTACAATTTCACCATGGTTCGTACATGGTATGACCAACTCTTCCGTGTGAATCGGACAATATTTTGGCAGAAACGCTAGCCGGCATTGGTGATTTGTGCTCTGGCGAACTACATAAAGAGGTTTTTACGAAGGATAAACAAGTTTGCGCAATATAATATGTACGTGTGTTATGTATTTAGACTCGCTAATTCCAAATCTGTTTTCAGAATTGATATATGACGAAGCGCCCGGTCCGGCAGGCTGATTGGCGACTAATTTCTGAGTACATAAACCGTTTTTACGAAGGGTATGCACGTTCTCGTAATATATTGGCTACGTGTGTTATGTATTTAGACTCGTTAATTCCAAATTTGTCATTGGCCGATATAACGTTCAAAATGTTATCGAAAGAGACTAAAAATACAAATACGCGGTCTGGGCACTGGGTACCATGGATGGGGAAATAAACTCTAGGTGTGGGGTGGGGGGAGTTAGTAGTAGAAAAGTCGAGCGAGAGGGTTATTGCGGATTCGTATTTTTAGTGTTATGATTATCGTTACCATTACTGACTGCCGGTCATATTGCAGTGTTCAGATGTATATGTGATATGACAGGCTGTCGGTCATATAGCAACAGCCTAAATAATTAGTTCGGTGCGGCGATTGAACGCTGTATAAATCGGCCTAATTCATGTCAAAATTAATTTATCTTACCATAAACGTTGAAACAGTGGCCAGATGATGCATCGAATTCATCATCCGAACTTAATAATGCTTCTAAAAAACGATGTTTTGAAACGATGTTTTGAAACTGAAAACAAAACGACAATAATATAAACAAATCGGCATAATTGATTGTGAAAACGGAATTCACAAAATAATACAAGAACTACTTTCAAATGCTACTTCTTGAAATGATTTGTTCATATCATCCATAGATTCAGCAAGAATCGATCGGTTAAGCAGAAGCGAAAAACAGCCCAATTTCAGAAATCGGTCAAAATTATTCAGAAATAGGTCATTTTCTGCCAGGGCTCCTTCTCTCGTCGCGTCCTCCCCAAGCACTGTCGCGCGCACTCATCCCACTGCGCGGCTTCCTGGTAGAGCCTGTGTACGAGGATTAATTTATTAAACAACGGATTACAGCACTACAAATGCTTCAAACAGTAAGCGGATGAAGGGTTTTTACGTACACGTATTTCTGGTATAATTATTAAAGATAATTACATGTATAATATGTAGATATTTGGATAGTTTTTATTGTATTAAGTATTCGGTTTATTTATTTTTCAACGCAGTTCGACAAGCGGATTAACTGACTGCTGTATTGCATACAGAATAACTTCTGGAGACCTCCGCAAGTGTAATGATAGATTCCCACCTTTCAAAAAATGTGGTAAGCCATATTTTATTATATAATTGTTTTATAACATAGCAAAACATTTTAAGATAATAATGCAAACTGTTGATATATTACAGTAAATAAATTATTTAATTGAAGCCACCAACTTCCGCCACACATACTTCCGTCATGCATATGTATTGTCACGCAAGAAAGGTTTCTCGCTTAGTTGAAAACAGCTTCACAACTTTGTCTCTGAGCCAACATTTTGTTAAGATGGTTCAATAAAGAAAACATTCCTTTAAAATCCAAAGGTTGGTCATTGTTTACTTATTGTATTACGGTTGTGAATATTTGGGGTTTTAACAGATCCTGCGAAAATCATGCTTTGTTGTTTTTTTAATGTTTATCACCTAAAAATAAAAAAGTTTTCATTCATAATGCGTTATTACTTCAAAAATTCACTTTACTGAATAATAATGAAAATATGTGTTGCTAGCTAACCTTTTGTCCTATTTATTTTGTCAGACAAAACATCATTATCGAAAGCATGCAACGATTCAACATACATTCGCAAGCTATTTTCAACATTTACTCAATCCTCCACACTAATTAGCCCTCTACCTCCTTCACTTCTTTTGAAGTAAAGCCGATCAACATCGTCCATTATTATTATTATTATTATTATTATTATTATTATTATTATTATTATTATTATTATCATTATTATTATTATCATTATTATCATTATTATTATTCTGACAGCGTGTTGAAGCGGACGTGTTTGAGTTCGCTCCCCGTTTTAAAAGTTTAATTAAATTTTTCTACTTCTGTCCCCCGCCTTCTGTCTGAAGATATTTACTTGCTGAGTCACAATGGAGAAATCATCAAGACTAGTGGCTTAAATTACGAAACTACGAGGAAATATCATAACAGGTTCTGGCAATTACACAAGATACAAATTTACACGATGTCAAAGAAACCCAAAAAGATGAAATGGACGCAACAAATGAACATTGATGTGCTAGAATGCAAACGAAAGCACAGGAGCTGACTACACTCAATAATGCCCCTTGTAATAACAACGGCAGGTAGAAAGGTTACATTGAGGTTATGAACGAGCTATGGAACGAGAAAGGATACGGTCACCTTGGCTTAAACGACAAAATCTGCGAGATCAAGCTTCAAGGCTGGAAAAGACTCAACGGAATTCAACGGTGAACTCGGACAGGATTTAGCCGATGTCAAGTATTGTAAATAATATGACTTCTACCGAAGATATCGACAAGAATCGGAATCGAAATCAAAATAATATTGACCAGCAAAGTCAGAATGATAATCACCCGACACAAGGCCTAGATTTGCATACGTCTGCAGTACAACTCCCAGGGGAGTCATTAGTTCTCGAGCGTGATCACTCAACCTCTGAAAATGCGTTAGACAACGTGCCAGGAAACATACCTGAATACAAAGCCAACAACGCGCCATCTACATTTATTTGGGGCCGACATAGTGATGGAAGAACAATAACGGTCAGCACGTCGACCATTGACAATGCATACAATGAAATCACGAAATGGCGGAAAAACGCTTTTCTTATCCCCTATGGAAAAATGGGAAAAAATTTCATTGACAAATTAACAAAACACATAAATGATTGGAACAATAGATCAGAAATGCAACACTGTGCTTTAAAAGCAGCCATTGTACTTCTGGCGTTATGTCTACAGAAACCATGTAAGAAATCCAGGGCGAAGGAACTCAAAGAATGTTTGGCTAAGCGGTTGGCACTATGGGAAGAGGGCGAAATAGATATTTTGCTGCGTGAAGGGCGAATGATCCAAAGGCGTCTCACAAGCTCCCGGAGAACTGATCCACCTGATAAAGCAAAAGTGTTTGCAAACCTAGTCATGAAAGGCAAAATTCATTCGGCTTTACGCTACCTCAGTGATAACGACGGCGGGGGCGTCTTGCCCCTAAGTGACGACGTTATGAGACAGCTTAGGGAAAAACACCCTACGGCACAGGAATCCCACCCGGGATCTCTACTTTTCGGGCCAATTGAAAACGTCCCAGATGTAATCTTCCTGCCGATCAATGGAGAGATGGTTCGAGACGCCGCGTTGAGGACTAAAGGCTCTGGGGGCCTTCGGGTGTAGATGCTGATGGCTTCAGGAGAATGCTTGCATGCAAATCCTTCAAGAAATCCGGCACGGACCTGTGCGCAGCGATAGCTATAATGACCAGACGTTTATGCACTGAACTGATTGATCGTCGAAGTATCGAGGTAATATTGGCAAATCGACTAATTCCACTCTACAAAGGAGAGGGCGCGGTTCGACCGATCGGGGTTGGAGAGGTAATACGGAGGATAATTGGGAAATGTGTGATGAGAGTAACAAAACCAGATGTCGTCGACGCAAGTGGCTCGCTGTAGGTACAGTACCGCCTAGAATTAACCTAACAGAAACCGCAATTAACCGGGGTTCATCCGCGGATCATCCGAGGATCATCCGCGGTTCAACCTGGGTTCATCTCCGGTTCAACCGAAGTCGATCCTCGGTCGATCCGCGGTCGAACCTCGGTCGGTCCGCGGTTCAACCTCGCGTAACCTAACCGCAATATTAACCGCAATCGCATTTCGGAATATGTCGTTTATTTCCGAAGTTTGGCGTCGTTTGTATGAGGTGCCATTCCCGCCAAAATTAAGCACTCTGCAATTTATAAAATGCAGCCTACAATTTTATAAAATGCAGCCTACAACTTTATAAAATGCAGCCTACAATTTTATAAAATGCAGCCACAAACAAGTGGAATTGTTAAAGCATTGTAAGCAGTAAATTAGGGGGTTAGGGTTAGGATCTTTGTTGTTTTGGGGTTGATTACAATCCAATAATTTACTGCTTACAATTCTTTAACAACGCATTGTAAGCAGTAAATTATTGGATTGTAATCAACCCCAAAACAACAAAGATCCTAACCCTAACCCCCTAATTAAGGCAACATTTTATAAAGTTGTAGGCTGCATTTTATAAATTGTAGCTACATTTTATAAATTGTAGCTGCATTTTATAAATTGTAGCTGCATTTTATAAATTGTAGCCGCATTTTATAAATTGTAGCCGCATTTTATAAATTGTAGCTGCATTTTATAAATTGTAGCTGCATTTTATAAATTGTAGCTGCATTTTATAAATTGTAGCTGCATTTTATAAAATTGTAGCTGCATTTTATAAAGTTGTAGGCTGCATTTTATAAATTGTAGCTGCATTTTATAAAATTGTAGGCTGCATTTTATAAATTGTAGGCTGCATTTTCTAAAGTTGTAGGCTGCATTTTATAAATTGCAGAGTGCTTAATTTTGGCGGGAATGGCACCTCATAACGCACAGCCATACATGTGGTTGAAGTAAGAATCAATATCATACAATAAAGAATGTAGTTTGACCAACTCAGACAAAACACTCTTACAATAATGTATAAATCACCGTTTGCCGACACAATAGCGTCCAGAATAGCCATTGAATAGATCTAATTTCATTTGCTTTCGTGTTCTTACGATCGGGCGAGATCGGAATCCGAAGTGTACGGTCGCCAATACTCTTGCGGTCGAATGTGTCGACCGCAACATCACTGCAACCGAACCGCAACCGAACCGCAAACGAACCGCAACCGAACCGCAATCTAACTGCAACCGAACCGCAAACGAACCGCAACCGAACCGCAACCGCAGTGTTAGGTTAATTCTAGGCAGTACTGTATGCGCTGGTCTTAAAAGTGGAAGTGAGGCAGCAATTCATGCAATGCGCAATGTATTTGATGCCGATGAAACAGATGCTGTTCTACTCATCGATGCCTCCAACGCATTTAATGCTCTGAACAGAGCTGCTGCGCTACACAATACCAGAGTACTATGTCCAGCAATAGCGACCTACGCGATCAACACCTATAGACAACCTGCGAGACTCTTCGTTACAGGCGGAGAAGAACTGAGATCAGTAGAGGGCACCACACAGGGCGATCCTATCGCTATGAGCCTATACGCCATCAGTCTTCAGCCACTGATAACGCTTTTACACATCTCAAGCAAAGCTAAACAATGCTGGTTTGCTGATGACGCAACTGGAAGCGGCTCGCTAAAGGATGTGAAGAAATGGTGGGATGAACTGTCAGCGAATGGTCCAGCGCTAGGATATTTTCCTAATGCGAAAAAGTGCTGGTTGGTCGTCAAACCCGAGAAAGAGGACGCTGCCAAGGTGGTCTTCTGCGAGACAGCAATTAACATCACCACGGAGGGTCACAAGCATCTAGGTGCAGCTCTCGGATCAAGATCATATCTCGAAGAATATGTCGGCGAGAAAGTAGAGGACTGGGTAAATCAGGTCACCAAACTTTGAGAGTTCGCCATATCACAACCTCAAGCGAGTTATGCAGCCTTTACCTTTGGTTTACGGCATCGTTGGACATATTTCGTAAGGACATTATCCGATATTACCGACCTACTGGAGCCATTGGAGCACGCGATAACTGATGCTTTAATACCAGCTATCACGGGGGATCATGTAGTCACGGAAGTTGAGCGCGACCTCCTCGCGCTCCCTGTGCGCATGCGGGGGCTTGGGCTTACAGATCCAATGAAAACTGCATCCTTTGAATACGAGGCTTCTGTCAATGTCACAGCCCCCTGGTAGAGAAAATTGTGGAGCAGGTACACCAGCCTCCGGATGCGTCTGAAATAATGACATTACAACTAAACGCACGGAAAGAGAAGGATAAATGTTTGAATGGGAGGCTACAACAAGTGAAGAGTTCCCTACCGTCAAGAACCAAACGAGCTGTCGAGCTGACCAAGGAAAAAGGAGCATCTAATTGGTTAACTGTAATCCCCATCGAAGACCTGAATTTCAATCTGAATAAGAGAGAATTCAAGGACGCGATAAAGTTAAGATATGATTGGGAAATCACTGATACTCCAACAGTGTGCGTATGCGGGGACCTGTTCAATGTGGACCATGCATGATCTGCCGGCGAGGCGACTTCATAATTCAACGCCATAATGAGCTTCGTGATTTGGAAGCCGAGCTGTTGAGCATGGTGTGCAATGATGTTGAAATAGAACCGGTCCTACAGGATATCACTGGAGAAGGCTTAAACAGAGGCGCCAACAGAGCCCCTGATGCTCGTTTAGATGTTCACGCTCGAGGCTTCTGGGAGAGGCAAAGATCTGCGTTCTTCGATGTTCGGGTTTGTCACCCAAACGCAGAGTCTTATAAAGATCTCAGTCCCAAGCAAATCTACCGGCAACATGAAAATGAGAAGCAGCGCCAATACGCGAGCAGAGTGATGGAGATAGAGCAAGGTACTTTCACCCCGCTAGTATTTACCACGACAGGTGGAATGGCTGATGAATGCAATAAATACCATAGTAGACTTGCAGGATTACTTGCCATTAAGAAGGGAGAAGAGTATGCCAGCACAATGTCTTGGTTGAGAGCGAAAATCTCTTTCGCCTTAGTACGTTCAGCCCAGAGAAAGAAGAAGAACTGCAAATATTACCTTAGACAATGACATTACCTTAGAGAATGTGCCGGCCAGAATAGTTTGAAGAAACAAAGAATAAAGTTACTTGATATGTAACTTTTTTTTTTTTTATTATTTACTTATTTTCACTATTATCTTCCTTTCCTTTCCTTATATTATTATTATTATTATTATTGCTATGTAATAAATTATCATTAATTTGTAAAATATAGTATTATCTAAAATGTTTAAATTAATTTCAGATGTAATTGAGATTTTATTGAATAAAGTTATATTATTATTATTATTATTATTATTATTATTGTTATTATCATTATTATTATTATTATTATTATTATATATTTTAGGTGTGAAGATAATCCAGAAAAACGGAACCTCAGGAAAACGTAATTCGTATGGAAGTGTTGACATTTATCAGAATGGAAACTGGAGAAGATTATGCGATCAAAATTGGACAAAGGCCGATGCTGATGTGACGTGTAGGGACCTAGGATTTCCAGAAGCAATCGAAACTCTTTCCTCTGCTTTTAAATATGATCGACCTATATCTTACAAAGATTATAAGTGTACTGGAGATGAAGATTATCTATATAAATGCCCAATTGGTGCTGTAGATAGAGGACCAACATGTTCTAACATTGCAGGTGTCCGTTGCAAAGATGAAGGTATGTACACTAAAAAGGATTACAATCTCACTAATTGATTATATGTAATTCAATAAAAAAATATTATCAATGTTTATTGTTTATTGTTAATATTCAGCAAACCAAAATACAGCAGGTTTAGAATACAACCTCAGGTTTTCCAAATTACGGTGGCTCGTTATATAATTTTCTTCAAATGATGGTGTTTCCTCAAGAATATCCTTTCAGCACTTTCTCTACCGCTATACGTTTCCCCAATTACGGTGAAAACTTACATAAGCAAAACATTAAGATATTAATTGTATTTTCTGTGCTACTCTAGGTAATGCGGGGCAAAACGAGACGCCTAAGGAGTGCGACTGCCATAGAAAAGCAAGGAGGCATATTTAAATGCTTTTTTTAACTTTGATATGTACTGTAGAGTCAAGGAAACCTATTCAGTGCAAAAAAAAATTTCTTGAGGTAATAATTTTACGTTTATGCAAGAAAAACAACCGGAAGTCACTGTCTCGTTTTGCCCCAGTAAATTGGGGCAAAATGAGACAGATATCAAATTCACAGAAAACTATTCAAAACTTAAATTTCTATTAAAAGCACAATAAACCTAATTCTAAAAGTACATCAGTAGTCATATACATATGTCACATGTTATACTGGTCGGTGTTACAGAGCAACAGCACTCTTCGTGCAACCATTTTTCGCAGTTTGAACACTGTACCCAATCCTCTCCTGGCAATGACTCGGACCAAAATCCATCGCACATTGGACATTGGGTATCTTCCATGCTCTCAGCACCAACAACCTTCGCTTTCTTCGCCTTGCTTTTCTCCACCTTCGCTTTCTTCGACTTGTTTTTCTCCACCTTTGCTTTCTTACTCTTTTTTTCTTTGGCAGAAAGTTTTTGCTTTCTTTTGTTGCTTTGTTCAATTATATTGTCAACAAGAGACTGTTTGTACGGAGAGCTGGTTACTATCTCTGACTCTTCTGATCGCTTCGATTTGGTCTTCTCAGTGAGGGAGGGTAGTTTCATGATCTCGGAAAAGCTAACACTTGCTGAAGATGGTTCATCTTCCTTCGGCACAGGAGGTAAATTGGATGTGGGAGCAGGTGGTAAATTGGATGTGGGAACAGGTGGTACTGGTGTTGTGGGTGTTGTGGGTTCTATTACAGAAGCAGCCTCTAAGGATGAAGCTTCAGGTGATCCTGCTTCATCATGGTTTGTACTCTGTGTTGCCGTGTTCTCATCAGATGGTGGAGCCATGTCAGTTTCACGGGGGTCCTCCAAGAATTCAGATGAAGGCAAAATTTCTGCGTTAAATGGGACGATACCAGTGCACTTGAATCCTGAAACAGCATTTTCAATTGTGGCAGCTTTTAAATAAGCTGTATTGAACAATTCACCAAGCTTGTCAACTGTGATTCTACGACCAGGATGATTTCGCAACCAGGTTGAGCATGCAGCATTATAAGCACTCTTCAATGACTTAAAAAAACTTCGGTCGAGCGGTTGGAGCTTATGGGAGGTATGTGGTGGGAGTGAAAGCATGACAACACCATGATCACGCGCATACTCAATTGTGGTCAGATTCTTGGTGTGGGTTTTATGTCCATCGAGGATCAATAAAACTGGTGAATCTTTGGAACACTTTGTGTGAGCTACAAAATGCTTCACGTACTCAAGAAACAGGTCTGCATCAATCCATCCATTTGCAGAACAATTGCCGATAGTGCCTGCTGGTGCATGATCGACCAATTCAGGCTTGTTCCTTTTCCTTTTGAAAATCATCATTGGTGGAACAAACACCCCGGACGCACTATACGCAACCAAAATAGTGGTTGTTTGACCACGTTCGCCACTTGTCACCGATGACACACACCGTTTCCCTTTCGGGGCTATAACTTTCACTGGTTTGTGGACACATGTCAAACCACTCTCATCACAGTTGAAAATTTCATGTGCTTTAAAGTTATGTTTACTCAGTACAATTCTAAGATTGTCAAAGTACAAATTGACAGATGTTCGATTTAAACCAAAAACTCGATTCATGGACACCGATTCCGGTTTTCTGAGTGATAACTTAGGGTGGCGCTTCAGGAATCCCGCAACAAAGTCACGGCCAGCCATTTTAGTGTCTGGGTTAAAATTGTTTTTAATGTTGTTCTTTCGACAATAATCATAGACCATGGTCCTTATATCGTTGATAGAAAGACCATAAAATGCTTGATCCATTGCAATTATATGATCTTCAAGCTCTTTCTCTTGTTCATATGTGAGAACAGCACGGTAACGTCCTAAAACATTTTTATGTCTCTCTTCTGTTGACAAATTTTTAAGCTTACCGTTAACTCTACGGTTTAGAGAATCCTTTGGTACCCCAAAGACAACAGCAGCTTGACGAATAGACATCTCCTTATTGTCGACTGCCAAAATAGCCAGCTTCATTTGCTGCTCTGACCAGTTCGCACGGTCAGTCTTCCGCTTGTAGTTGCGAACCATAATTTCTAAACAAAATAAAATGTCTGTTTGACATGCTTTCAACTGATAGGCAGGCAAATATGACTGACAAAACTCAACTACTGTATACACAGATTATTTAATGGATTGACACAAAAAATACATACAAAATCTTAATTTAATACAACATTTTGAAACAATAATTCACATTAGTAGGGTAACAGGATGGTGATAGAGACATTAACTGCTCTGAAATAGCAAGCTAGGAATAATATACATGTTGCAATATAAATCTATATGAAATGATGATCATAATACATCTTAAATACTTTATATATCATACAACACATAGCGCCAATGCACAGAAGCTTACAATGCTTTAATACTGTCTCATTTTGCCCCACACTCTTGAGCTATTCAAAGGCCCAAAATACTAAAAATTAAGACCGACATGAACAAAATACAGCCATATTATGAAAGGACACATGCTTATACATCCTTAACAAATAGGGTTTATTTCATAGCTGCGACGCGTTAGACAGAAGAAAAGAACAATCAAAATTACTGTGTTATAACTTACCTCAATTTCGCTGTGCAATCTCCAGTGTCATTCACAAAATTTAAGATATTTTTCGTCTGTAAATAATTTCTACCCCAAGAACACGTTGAAAAGCTTCGAAGAAGATTTACTAATGAGCCTGCAATGTTTATGTTGAAGAAGCAGCGGTAAAACGCTGGGGACACGCGTCAATGCATACTTGTCTCATTTAGCCCCACCGTCTCGTTTTGCCCCGCATTACGCTAATATATATGGTGATAGTAACTCATTAATAGTAGACAGCTTATAGGAGATGATGTGTGTGTGGAGTGTATAATATAAGTGTGCGAGTCAGCACGTGTATGTTAATAAAACGAGTTATTTGGTAATCTTTCGTGTTCTTGATTCATATTACATTTGGGGCCATGATCACGATGGCAACGACGAGTCGCAAGAGTGTTGCGCTCCCACAGGTCTTGTCAGATTCAGCTCTGCTCGTCGGCAAACGATTGTAAGAAGCCACCAGACATGTTGAAACGACTACCCAGCAAAGCCTTTTCTGTTTTCTAACGTCTCACATCCGGGAATAAAGAAGATTACAAAAGCCTAACGGAAGCACTTACGACGGCCTTTGGGGGAGATTCGACAAGCAAACACATTGCAATGATGAGGTTTCGCGGTCGAACAAGAAAACCAGATGAAGATATCCAATTGTTCGCCTACAATTTAGAAGCAATATTAAGACATGCGATACACAACATCGAAGACGGAGACAGAGATACCCTCCTCAAGCAACAATTCGTTGAAGAAAAACCAGCGCAGATAAAGAAAGATATTTTACAAAGAACCACTCTTTCTTATGAAGATTGCATAAAAACTAGATATAGCGAGGCATGTTTCCTCAAATCAAGCGACGGCCAAGTCACCCAAGCAAAAGCAAGAAGTTCCACGCAGTCGGTAACAACAGCTTTGGTTATACAGTTAATGCAAAATATGGAAACCCTTACAACAAAGGTTAGTCAACTATCTTAATCTGTCGTTACGTAAACGCCGCATCAACGCGAAACACTTTTTGTGGAAGACATTAGTCTCGTTGTCAGTGTGGTAGAATGTGTCATATCATGCCAAACAATGTAATAGCACCAATGTCAACAGTCGACGAGCAAATGATCGACAACGTATACCGAAGGACATTTTGCGAGAGAATGCCGATTTCGATTCCAGTCCCGTAGCAGTAGCCGACCGCGCCTGCGAAACGGCCAAGGGCCGACCCATTACTACACCAGGGATCCGTCAATGATACCACGGCCTTGTCCACAAACTGTATCCAGCTTACCGCAGTCTCCATAAAGGCAAGCGTTGTTGACCGTGAGCGAAAATATTTGATGGATATGGGCGCAACGGTATCGTTCATCAGTTGACAATTCATTCAACAACGGATCGGTGGGGAAGAGCTACAAGTACTTGGAATTAAAGAGTTCGCAGTGCACCTCGGAACTTTGACTGTGTCCCACCCGTTTGTGGTCGTGGGAATGAGGAACACGTGCATTTTGGGAACTGACTTTTTGGTGATATCAGTGCATATGCTGCTTGACGTAGCGAACTCGAGGTTATCCTGGCCTACTGGAAAATTAACGTTAATCACATAGACAATCGCACCTACTGTAAATAAATCGAGCGTCCTGTTAGAAAGTTATTCCTACGTTTTTGTAAACGGTCCGAACGATCCCTTGGTCGAACTACTCGGACAGAACACTGTATTGACACATGCGACAACCGTCCAGTGAAACGGCGTTATTGGGCCCCAGTCCACCTCAATGGTGTCGAGAACAAACAAGTGAATGACATGCTGGAAAGAAGGCTCATTCGACCAAGTAACAGCCCCTGATCCTCACCAATAGTACTGTCTCCAAAGAAAGATGCCACCTATCGATTTGCGTTGACTTCCGACGGGTGAACTCGGTGACAAAGAAGGACGCGCACACCATGCCACGAACTGACGAGATCCTAGAGCAGTTAGGGGGTTGCACACCCTGGACCTGGCTTCCGGATATTAGCAGGTGCCCTTGAAAGAGGAGGACATAGAGAAGACTTGCGTTCTCCGTTGATGCGGAGCACTATGAACTGAGAACCAGCCACACGCAGTCCAGCGTAAGATGGGGAAGATATTTAAAGGAATTATATTGTCATTTTTTCAGATACGTGGGATGAGCATCTACGGCGCATTTTAGAAGAAGTCTTTCGTCGCATTCGGGCTGCAGGGTTGAAGATAAAACGAGAAAAATGTCAAATTGCAAAAGAGTCGGTAAAATTCATTGGTCACATCGTATCTGCAAGAGGAATCGAACCTGGTTCATCGAAAGTCGATGCTGTGGGAGACTTTACGACTCCGTCCTCTTTCAGTGATGTTGGAGGATTAGTTGGAATGGCGTCGTACTATAGGCTGTTTATCAATAACTTTTCTGGCATAGCTGCACCCCTCCACGACCTAACCAAGGGTGGCCACTGTGAATTCTGCTGGATTCCTTCGTAAGACACCGCGTTATGTGTTCAGCGCGTCAATATTGTTTTACCGGACTTTTCGCTTCTTTTCACCATTTATACTGATGCCAGTGATTCAGGTCTCAGAGCGGTCTTGTACCTGCGAAAGGGGGAACAACAATATGTGATAGCGTATGCCAGCCGAACCCTTACGCCAGCAGCAAGAAACTAGTCAACCGCGGATAAAGAATGTCTAACCATTGTTACGGTTAACGATTGGAGACCTTATTTACTTGGTAAGGACTTTGACGTAGTGACGGACCATCAAAGCTTGACGAAACAAAAGGTCGACTAGCAAGATGGGTACACATTCTACAGGAGTACGAGTTCCAGATCAAATACCGTCCATGTCGACAACATTGCAACGCGGACACCCGTTCCAGGTTTCCACTAGTGGGACCTTCCCAGGTTCCATAGCAGAGTCTCGATGAAGAACTGGTGGTCGGGGTAAGTGCCACAGAAGTATGCTCATCATGGTCAAGAGATGCGATCCGCACAGCACAGCAGGCTGATCCAATAATTTATCTGATAATGCAGAAGCTAACTCAATCCACCGGATAACCGGAGGATAGTGGGCAATGGAAGGAGAATATTGAGCTACGGCGCGACAAGCAGCTTTGGGTGGCCAATGGAGTTATATACACTGTCGCGTGTGAACAAGCGTAGGCCATCGAATCGGCTAGTTTTGGTCGTACCTCGGACGATGCGACCAGACCTTTTAAAGCTTTCACACAATGACCCAATTTCCAGACATATATGAATTAACCGCTGCAGCCTGTAACTACAACAACGATGTTATTGCCTGCAGTGTGTCAGCAATCAGATAGGTGCTTAGGATAGATGCTTGTCCAAAATTTCCATGAACTTGTTTTCCCAGTGTGTGCACTGTTCGCTGATTGGTTGTGACGAATATTCAAACCATATAGTTTCACGCAGATCTTTCTTGAATTCTTCCAGATTTAAGTGCTTTGTGCTCGTACAATTTATATACCCTTGCTGCATGTTGTTTAATTACTGATTTTGAAAATGTATAAACCAATTTCTGGTCATTAATTCCCAGTTCAATAACACCTGATGACATAAATAAATATGGTTCGTTTGTGAGTATCACATCAAGAAGAGTGTTAGATGTCATAGTAACTCTTGTGCGTTTTCATTTGGCTTGAGTCTGTCTAAGTTCATATCCCCCAAAATGATAATTGACTTTGAGAGGTAGCCCTCGTGGGTTACACCATCTAATTCATCCTCCAATATTTCGTAGTAGTTGATACCTGTATTCCGTTGGGTTGATATATTCCGAGTGCTATTGCTCTTGTACCTCAATTGTGACCTCAATGGCCATGAGCTCTATGGTATTGTGCGCCTTTGTTATTTTAAGTTTCCCAATCATATCCTTGTTGCAATTACTGTTCAAAGATTCATTCAGTGAAATTGACGAAGCAAAGTTTAAATTATTCCGAAAAGTCACGCTTGGCAGATTTCAAAAACACGGCTCTGACGATCAACATGGCCGTAAAATACTAATAATTATACGATATTTGTTTACAACTTCCTCGGCCTTAGAGAGTACTATCTTGAGAGAGATCTGATCTATAAAGTGTATTTCTTCTAAGGTTTTGACCCATTTCGACGATTTATTAGTTATAATAGTATATAGTCGCCATTTGGAAAAAAATCCGTCATGTTTTAGAAACCATACATCAAAATGATGATTCTGTGCATCCAGGTAGGCGCTGGTCACGTGATCTGCTAAACAAGTTTGTGTCAGGGGAAGGGTGGTCAAAAATACGTTGCATTGAGTTGACGAAGCCAACAAATTCTAACAAAAACAGCGGATCAATCGAGATGTGCTTTCGAGCCGATGTCTTCTAAGTCTTCACGTTGCTGTTACTACAACCGTTTACGGACCATGCAAGTGATTTGCCTAAAAAGTTTATTTTTGGGTCGAGATGTTGTTGCAGTTTTCCCTACGTGCTATGGCAAATCTTTAATTTTCCAGCAATCGCCGAGGAATCGCGACTCAAGTAATTGATATGGAAAGCAATTCGTTGGCTGCTTGAGTTATTGTTACGCTTTTAAATTATTTAATCCATAACCAGATGAGACGGTTATCATCGGCGGGATTTAGAGCGGAATTTAGAGCATCGATTTTCAACGTAAAAATCCAAGGAAATATTGGAAATATAAAAGAAGTTGAAGAGCTTCAATGTGATTTTTGATAAGGATAAACTTATGGGCGCTCAATGCAACTTTGTGTTTACTCACACGGAATCATTCTTGTCTTGAGTAGTATAGAACATGGCGGTGCGAGCTCAGTCGACGCCAACCGTGATATAAACGCCAAAACATCACCAAATTCGTGCCGAGCCACAACTCAGCAATGTTTTGGTATTTATGTTTTACAATCGACATTGGTGAGCTCACAGCCTCACTCTCTGTGCTATTATGGTAATCATTAGTCAATCTAGACACCCCTCCCACGTTTTCTACTCAATTGATGCCAAATACTAAAAAAAATCACAACTTTCGCTAGACTTTACGCTACTTTAGCCATATTTAAAAAAGTAGAAAGTGTCATTTCAGCATTTTCACATTTTTGTTCAACAAACCACCAACACGTTCTGCTACTGTCTCACAAATTCACGCGCGAAAAAAAAACCACTAGATTTTGATTCTAGTGGTGATGTTTATCCAAATGGATAGTATAGAACATGGCGGTGCGGGCTCAGCGACGTCAACCACAAATGTGAGTACCATAGCAACGTTAATTTTTACACCAAATCGCGATTTAGCGCAAAAATTAGCGATGCCACGGTGCCCACACTTGTGGATAACGTCGAATAAGCTCGCACCGCCATGTTCTATACTACTACAGCAGTCGTTAATTAGGCTTGACGCACCCCTCCCCACACTCTCCACCGATTAGTGTCAAACACGCGCGAGACTCGTGAAACAATACTGAATTTATACCAAATCACATTTCAGTCACGTTTAAAAAATAGTCGTTTCAACATTTTCAGTCACGTTTAAAAATAGTCGTTTCAACATTTTCACAAATTTGTTAAATCACATTTAAAAAATAGAGAGTGCCGTTTCAACATTTTCACAAATTTGTTAAATCGTATTTAAAAAATAGAGAGTGTCGTTTCAACATTTTCACAAATTTGTCAAATCGCATTTAAAAAATAATCGTTTCAACATTTTCACAAATTTGTCAAATCATATTTAAAAAAATAGTCGTTTCAACATTTTCACAAATTTGTCAAATCGCATTTAAAAAATAATCGTCTCAACATTTTCACAAATTTGTCAAATCACATTTAAAAAATAGAAAGTGTCGTTTCAACATTTTCACAAATTTGTCAAATCACATTTAAAAAAATAGTCGTTTAAACATTTTTACAAATTTATGTGCCGTAAAAGTGTCTCACGCGTGATAAAATTGCCACCTGTTATGCAAATTAGGTTATTGCCACCTGTTAATAATAGATTAGTCCGTTTGTTAACTATTTTCAGTGTTTGTTGCCTCGCTCCTAAAATGGTGATCGTACACGTGTTTCGACGTTATAATTCCTCCAGACAACAAGCCCAAGAAGGGCACGTATGGTGTCACAACCGCGACAATGCTCTCGACGTCTTTCTTTAGTAACGGATCTTTTTGCAACTCGTCATTTAGTTCCTCAGGGTTCTCGATAGCGTTCAACCCATCTAGTAAGCTGGCGAATTTGCTGATTAGCAAGTCGGTGAGAAAAGCGTTTGATACGCTTTGTTCCACTCGAAAGTAGGACAAATCAACACAATGTAGTCAAATTTACTAAAGTACTCAGATTCCAATGTTTCCAGCAAATAATGCGTCTTACCACAAGCTGTCATACCAACAATTAACATATTAAACGGAGTCTCCATTAACTCACGTTTGATTTAATACTGGATTGACTGCAACCCATTGTTCATGAAGTTGACCAACCCATCACTCATCACAAACACCCTACACATGACATTTGCAGTCGTCGCTTTCTTAGTGATCTCAAGAAGCACACCGGATTGTGTGTTTACAATGTTCTTGCCAGTGGCGACATTGCGATTATCTTGAACACTCCTCAAGTCGATGACTAACGCAAAGCCATCTTTATAGAACTTCTGTATGGTCATGAACTGAGCGTGTTCTTCACCCAACCCGAACAGTCGCTTCGCTTCTGCGTAGAACTTCGACTTTGGAATACCCTGTGAGTACACACTATTTGGCACACCTTCAATTGTGACTCTAACACTCTCAATATTTGGGTAGAGAAACTCCTCGCTGTCTGTTCGCACCTTATTCGTGAATAGCAACACAATCGCCTTCATGCTTTTTCTTGGCAGATTGACGTTTTCATTCACAATGGTCGTACCTTTATCCCATTCGGTGGTTTTCATCAATGTAACGTGCTCATATGACAAACTACGACCACTTGCATAGCCTGACGCTATTTCGTCAGCGAGCTCCTGATTATCAATCGTCTCATACTCAAGCTCGAGGTTCTCCAGAGTGTATCCGCCCACAGCGCTACCGGATTGCGCCACCATGATGTCTGTGGCCTTCGGAAGTGTGATCACATACTGCAAGTTGTTGTTCATGCTAAAAGGAGCGTACAACCCGTGGTCATTCATGATCTTGCCGAGCTTTATCCGCTGTTTCGTTCCAATCACACCAAACATTAACGCGTCACTAACTTTAGCAACGTTCCCACTCGTCGCGCCACTGTCGTCCTTAGAAATTAGCTTTCTCAAGTTCTCACCACCAATACCATAGTCAATCATTTGGTCTCGCGCAGTAACACTTTCCCAAAGGTCGCGATAAACACCAATGTGATTTTCCCCATTGTTGTCATACACAATTTCCCCAGCTAGTCTCACAGTAAGTTTTTCAACCAACAACTTACTAACATTATTCAAGAACCAGCTTTTGGCGTTTGCATTCTTAAAGTCGAACACTAGACCCAACGATCCAGGCACCAAACAGCTGCTAACCTTGAGCTTTGGTATATCAATGTAAAGTTCCTCACCAGGACTGACTTTATTAGGGTTCAACGTGATCACATGCTGCGTTCTCGTCCCTTTTATGACACCCATAGTTGCTCGTCTAAAACCAGGACTCAACTCTGCCGACGTGACGTTCATATACTTTACATATGTTTTGTCATCTTCGAAGCTGAGACCCTCGAAGCTGAGACTACCGTTTTAGCTTGTAATAATCATACACAAACCACGCAAGTACCACCGCAAGTTCCCACAGATTTTGAGCCAACCATGCGAGACCCTTCACACCCAACGTCAACGCATTATAAACTAAATTAGCCAGCCCAACAGCCCATGGACCCATCTTCATTATCGCGTTCTTAACAGCCTGTGCGAATGACCTCGTGGCCATAGCGCCTCTCATAACAGCAGACCTCCCAGCGATAATAATAGTTGTTATAATTCCAGCCACTGAAATTGCCACAGCGCTCAACCCGACCATGTTCTCTTTAGCCCATTCCTTAAATCTCTGAAACCTGTCAATGTCGACTTCTTGTCGCTCTCTAACTTCTTCAAGCTTGCGCTGTTCTAGGGTTCTATCTCTGGCTTGCTCAAGTCCTGACTCTCTTTCAAACAACCTAGCGTACTCTCGCTCTTCGTCAGGCGTGAGACCAACTTGGTCAGCTTTTCTATTAAGCTCTGCCAATCTCCCACTCGTTTCACCTATCACTTCTTGAAAGTGGTCTGCCTGCGCTTGCAACGCACCAGTGTCGCCTATTCTTGACTCACGCAACGCACTCTCACTTGGATTAAGCACACCACTCAGCTCACGGTTCTCGTTTGGTGTTAGCCCAGGTATGTCGTCGTGACCCACTCTTGTCTCAATTACTGGGAAGTCGTCTGGGGTCACTTCTGTTGTGACAACTGTTGTTTCTACATTCTCAGGGATTTGACTAACTAACTTTTTGAACTGCTCAATCGCATTTTTACTACTCACGTCTTTACTAAAGATCAAACCTTTTTTCCCAGGTATTAGAATTCGTTTAGGTTTTCCATATTTACCATCTTTGTTTATCGGTTTGAAAAGAATAGCCCCTGAGTCCACGACCTGCGACCTGTTGACTATTTCCCTTGACGTGTCGTCGAGACCGAGTTTTTTTTTATACAACTTACGTATTTTCTTACCTATCGCCGTGACTCTTTTTACTTGATTTTTTACTACCTCTTTGTTTAACACATTTAGCTCATCCAATCTTTTATAAAGATCGTCCGACCTTACTTCAAGAGCTAGATTGAAGCTTGTGTCATCGACGTCACCATATGACTCCTGTTCAACAAACTCCACCGCGGGGACTTCTGTGTTAGTTCCCCTTATTGTCACCGTCTTACCATCGTCAGTGTCAATAAATGACGTCTTTTTTTGCCAATCTCGTCTCGCGTCTAGCTCACTCCTTATCTTTTTCGCTTGGTCTTGATAGTCGTTGTAATTAACACGAACGTCTTCCGGCATATTGTCTTCAGTGCGCTCATCGTCTATGTCTTCGATTAACTCTTCGAAATAGATGAGCCTCTTTTCTAGTCGCTCACCACTCATGTCTTCATACTTACCGAGGATCTCCATCTCGACCTCGTCAAAACCTTCTCCACCCTCAGCCATATTACATTAGCTCACATTTTGAATATTGCTTTCTGGTATCCATGAGTTATGTTTGCTCTCATAACCCAACCATTTGACCAGCGCCATCTTCTTCCCTCTGACTTTCTTTCTTTTCAACACCTTTTCAACTCTGTACACATCGTCGCCATGTTTCTTATTGACCAGCGATAATTCCTGTTCATAAAATTTACCAATAATCTGTTCACCGGTGTGATCCTCAATTTCGTACACATTCGGATCACCACGAATAACCTTTACCACTTTAAACAGCTCTTCAGTGAAGTTGGCTTCATAGCCCTTTGTGAACACACTCTTGTACTTACTAATTCTCACCGATTCACCAACCTTGAACTTTGGCAATGGGTTGTCTGCAAATTGATGGCCAAACAAAGTGGTCCACACTTCACTTTCGTTTGACTTATTGACATCCTTCGGTTTCATCATAATGCTTCGATTCACATTACTATTATAATTGCCCACAAACTGGTCAAGAACGTCAATCCATTTGTACGTTCCACGGGTGTAAAAGTACTTCCACATAACGCTCTTGAGACTTCTATTAAAACGCTCGACAACAGCAGCCTTTTTATCACTCTTAGTGCTGAAATATTTAACGTCGTGTTCTTTTAACAAACTTTTCACCCCAACATTGTAGAACTCGAGTCCATCATCAAATTGCGCTAACTTAGGCGTGGTTCCAAACCGATCTTTAAAGTCGTTCAATAGCTCTCCAACAGCCTTAGTCATGTTCTTAGTGTCTTTTCTGTAAACTGCAATGCCAAAAGCATACCTACTCAATATTTCAATATCTGTTAGTATCCAATAATACCCTTTGTTCTGTTTTGAGTACTTACTCATGTCCACTAAGTCCATTTGGAGCTCTTCAACCAAGAAACCCAACAAAAGTCGCGCGGAACTTATGTCTTCTCACAATGGGTTTGTACCTAGTGTAGGTGTCTTGCGCTGTCAACCATTCTTTCACTGTTTTTCTAGTTACTTTCAATCCGTCTCCCAATGCGCTTTGATACAACCTCTCTGCACCACTGAACCCTGTCTTAGGATTATAATAGATGTCTCTCAACCCTTGCTCTGTTTCCACACCAAGCTCCATATAATTCACACAATATACAGTTCCAATAGCACTGCACCAACGTCAGCGTCACCATTGTTTGGTTTGACACGAAACGTCATACTTGAGTAAATACCTTTTTTAATTCTCACCTTGGACTCAACGTATGCGTAGCGCTGTATCCCTCCATCTAGAGACTGCTCGGTGGGCACTGGCAATGTTGTGATCACATTACTACGCTTCCCGTCAGTGCCCACATTGCTCTCCGTCTCAACAGCGTCGCACGAGACCTCTACATACTTCAGACCTCTGTTCATGTCAATCTTGTTTGGACTGTCGTGCCACTTACCATCTAACGTAATTCCCGCGTCCTTCGCGAGACCAAGCGAAAGCCCAATGTCACCTAGCCTAAGTTCATATGCGGTGGCGATGCCAAACCTCATAGGCCAAGCTTTGACCCTACTTTTACCTGTGGCCATCAGCTTCTCCACCACGAAGTCTATATTAACCACCCTGAGCGCGTGTCGTAGAGCTCTAACCAACGCGTCGAAGTCGTAGTAGCCCCTACCCAATCGAGTTGTCGCGAACATTGGCGCTGGTCTTCCTGTTCTAATACTCAAGAATCGAATATCGGCATTACTCGCCACATTATCATAGCTCCAAAACACAGTGGCTGTCTTAACTATAATATGTGGGTTATCGTGTGTGGCTACTACACTGTAGTCAAAAGTTACAACTTTTTCCACACCTTCAATGAGCACCGTCAACTTTTGAGGACCGTCGTCTACACGTCGCTTTTCAGTGTAGCCACCAGAGTCGAACCCATAGTTTAGACTCATTACTTTAGCGTGCGTTTAGCGTTAGCTACTCAAGCGTTGCATACAAGTCCAACAATATGTCACCAACGTTGACACCACTACCATCTTGGTCAGTCACATTAAACACCAGCTGCGTAAAAGCGCCTTTGTTTATCGACACCTTCGACTCAATGTTGAAGAAGTGTTGAACCGAGCTCTTCAGTGGTTGGGTGGTGGTCAATGGTAGCTCGACGATAACATCGCTTTTGCTACCACTAACAATGTTCTCAGGTCTGTTCACAATGCTACAACCTACTTGCACATACCTCAACCCTTTGTTAACGTCCACAACATTAGGGCTGACCAAACCACTAGTGGTTATCGTTGTGTTATCGTTGAACCCTAAGAGTTCTCCAAATTTAAACAGCTCTAATTGTTGGTCAGTTTTTATCGCGCACTTTGAATTGTGTTTGTTGGCTACTAGCTCGATAGCCCCTAATCCTCTCAATTCGTCGGCAATCATTTTAAAAGTGTGGTACCCAGACTCAAAAACGTGTTTGTTGCTGTTGTAACTTATTTCATCATTCACACCAGTCTCCACGTTAACATAGTCCCAAAAGATGGTCGCTTTTTTTACTAGTAAGTGAGGATCTGAGCCAAACGTCAAAAGTGCCTCTGGTAAATCCACAGTTTCCGTTGGACCTCTAATCAATACTACAACCCTGACCATATATAATGTAGCATGTGTTATGTGTAACATATGGTATATTATATATGCAGAAAGCCCTTCACGACTACTATGGAAAGCACTACGAACGTGCGATGGCGAACACATCGAAGGCTACACACGATGCAAAGGCAGACCTCATCAAAAAGTACCCCCACGCCACTTTAAGCAAATTCGAGTTCAATCCAAATATTTCACAAGATGGTAAAATCATGAGTGTCGACATATATTTCAGAAACAATGACATCCTTAGCACAGACATAACCAGCGCAACTTTCAAAAACGAAAAAAACATGTGGAAGTGGCTACACAATAGTAAGTTCCCAATAATATGGCAAGGCGGTGGAACTATCCAACCACTGCCAAAAGGTCATAAGAACCACTGGGGGCTTTGGGATGGCTATCCAACAGAAAATGTGTTAAATTATCCAGTGAATAACTTCAAAGTTTTTGTTAACCAAAATAGTTACTTCATGTCAAAGCTACCAACCTTGCGAGTCACTACGTCAAAGACAAAATCAGAGTGGGATGACAACGAATCTTACTACCGCGTTGTGTTTGCGACGTATTGTGCTAGTTTCTGTTGTGGAGTGTCGTTGCAACATTTATCAGTGTCACAAGAAGTTCACCCTGTGGTCACAAGCGTGATGAGATTTCATTTGTACTTCACCATTAGGAGACTTCTCAGAAGAATGGAAGGTGGTGAGACCATGAGATCAATAAGTAGAGAATTCAACGCTTATGAATTGTATGGTAAGATTTCCAAGATTCCTAGAAAGCACTACTACCAGAATAAAGTCCTGAGCGATGGCACTTTAGGCGAATCCAGAGTCTACACACTCAACGACGTTCGGAACGATTACAAACGATACGTCGCGCGATTGTCAGACGGTTTTACCAACATTGGACTGCAGTATCTAAATCAAAGCATAGAAGCCTTTGTGTACTCCACACTTGGTGCGCAGGCGAGAACACGTGTGTCAGTCGTTGGTGGTTCTGCAGGAAGTCTAGAGACCCAACAAGAATTCCGCAAGTTGTTTTCTGACAGTGTTGTACAGTATGACGTGTCGACATGGATTCTCAACATGAACAAATCGATTAGAGACACCAACGTTGTCCAAAATCTTGCAGTGTCGCCAAGTACATGGTTAATGCCAAGTAACCTAGTGATTCTCAAGAATAAAATCGCTGGGTACAACAACTTATTAAAGATCGCCACAGAGTCCATGAGATTTGGGGTGAACACTAGCTTGAATGCAACAACACCAACAATTACGGCTAAAAAAGTCCACCAAGAGAATGTGGTGACTCACTCATTAGTAGTACCAACGACTGTGAAGAAAAAAGCTCACCAAGAAAATGTGGCGACGCTAAGTAATCTCGTGGCTAAAAAAGTTTACCAAGAAAGTGCGGCACCACTTCCCATGAGAAAAGCAGTGGCCACAAGTAAGTCAGACACGACAACGCTGGCGATAGTGTTAGGGTTCTCAGCGGTGTCTGGCTATCTACTAACCAAATACACCTTGAAGTAGTGATGAGTCTAAACTATGGGTATGAGTCTGACGACCCTCACGATAAAATACTAAAGAGAACGAAAAGGCATCTGGACGAAGATCCCAAATTAAGTGTGACCGGTGGAAGGATGTCTGGGATAATAGACATGCAAGGCTCAGCGATAAAAAACGTGGCAGACCCAGTCGATGACTCAGACGCTATCAATAAAAGAACTCTAGAGCAACTACTATCAGGTTTCCTCAAGAGCCAGTCCTACAACATTGTGCTCGACTTCAACGTTAGCACACACGCCTTGAAAAACGTGGAATTTCACACCAATGGTTCAAACAAAGTGAAAGCCATTGGTGAAACAAGTAAATTAGTGCAAAACAACCCAACCTATGGTCCTATTGTTGGCATCAGCAGTGTAAGCCAAAGTTTTCTATCCCCTGTGTTAACACCACTCCCACTTGAGTCAGGTCTCCATTTTAATTGTCCCAGTATGCAATGGTGTGATCTCTCCATTTTTGTTGTGGTGAGGTTACCTACTCGCACCACTGGATCAAATTGGGAGACAATTATATCAAACGACGACGGTCAGTGGGATAAGTTCATAGGGTACAAGACTGGTATGGCCAACGGACTCGCGTATGGTGGTAGCATCCCAGCAATGGAGAGCATATGCACTATTCCAAGTGGTGTTGACCTCACAAAAATGCATATGATATCAATACACTGGCAAATGAGCAATTCACATGTCAGGGTCAACAACATCAAGTCAACCGATTCAGACTTCGTAGCGAATATGAAAAAGATAGGCACGCCTTATGGAACAATTTTTGGAATACATCGACCAAGAATACCACTCGCACCTTATGCGTACCCATCGTTGATAGAATTCTACGGTGTGAAAATTGTGAGTGGTTACATGACGAACCGAGACATCATAATCATGGGTGGAGAAATGATGAAGGAATATGGTGTAAAGTAAATGGGAGCATGTATTTCGAGACCTCATGAAATATATAAAATAAATAAGACGACTGATCACATGTTCAAAGCTGGTGGGTCATTTGGTCGCGGTGACGTGACTCTCGAGCTCCACGCTGAGATTGGTATGATGTCTAAAAAGACTTACGGCAAACCTATTATGTTACCAGAGTCAGACACTGTGGGAGTGGTAGGAGACGTGACCTAAGTTAAAATGGGTTGGTCTCAGCTTCGAGGATCTCAGCTTCGAAGATTTAGAAAACTGGTTCGTAACATTAGAAACTTTTTCAGACGACGTAGAAAACTGAGGACTAATAAAACACACCTGCTGCATTGGTACACAACAAACCAGATCTATAAAAAACCTAACGCCCACATCGAGTAGAGTTTTTTGTGGGGGACTATATAGTGATGACTTCCATAGCGCCTCAACTATTTGATTTCGACGGTCATCAAATCACAACGGTTAATCACAACGGTGAAATATGGTTCAAAGCGAAAGAGGTCGCGAGCGCTCTAGGTTATGCCCGACCAAAAGATGCAGTGCACGACCACGTCGAACCTGATTGTAAAATGAAGATGGAACAGGCCTCGTTTATCAACGAACTTGGGGTCTACTCATTGGTGTTCTCGAGTAAAATGGAGCGTGCGAGACACTTCGGAAGGTGGGTGCACACAGAAGTCTTACCAAGCATTAGAAAGGGTTTAGCTGACGTCGGTCTCAAACACAATCAGTTTAAAATGATCTCTGAGTTCGACCTTCATACGAAAGTTGTTGGTTTTCTTAGGAAATATTATCCAGAAGCTATTTTGATAGCTGCTTGTGGTGAAAATCAAGACACTTCGAGTAAAAGAATAAACTCGTGGAAAAAAGGTTACCAACGTGGAACACCTGACTTGATTATTGCCAATGCAAACCGACAGCACAGCGGGCTCGTGATTGAGTTCAAGAATCCAGGTGGCACAGGCAAGACATCCAAAGAGCAAGACTCTCTGCTACTCAGATATAAGTCCGCTGGTTATCTAACACTCTTGTGCGACTCGTACGACGACGCTATTACCACGGTAATAAAATATTTCTTTGACGTTGGGTTTCAGTGCTCCCAGTGTTTTCGTAAATTTAAAAATAAATCAGCGTTGAGTAACCATGAGAGACGTTATTGTAAAGAGACTTTTTAGACAGCGAGTAATAAGTCGAATTAGCACTCGTTCTCGTTGTTGAGACGACGTTTGAAGCGACAACTGCTCTAGCATTTTTTAAAGACGTTTTTTAACTCGATAAAAATATCTGCGAAACTTTCTCTCTTTATTTCACAAACCTTCTGACCACTGTGTGAAAAAATGTTTCTATGAGACATTGGACGCTTCATGTGACCAATGTCTAAATTTTAAAAAGTGGGGTATCCGAGAACACCCTTAATTTTATGTGGAAGGATGATGACGTCTGCACACTGCGCGATATTGCTCAGCACCACCAACAAACGATGGTCCTGCGTTGTATCTCCAACTGAATGGTGCTTCAACGGTTGTTCCGTGAGTGTCACGACAAACGGCGCAATACGCTTTTAGAAAGGTGATGTCGTCTGCCACTGAGAACAGTGTGTCGAGCTCACCAAGTCTTTTTAAGTGCTCCGTTGATATGAGACCACAAATAATGACGTGAATGCCAGCTTTGACATATTCGCGAATAATTGGGAGTAGATCAGAGTACCAATGGCCCTCATCAATACCGATGACGTCATAATCGGCTATCTCGGAAGAACTTGGAAGGTTGGTGATTAACTTCGCAGGTAAACTGTCTGATCCAACAACAATGGTCTGACGATGTGTGGAGAACGCGTGGTCAGTTCGCCTAGTGTCGCCTGTGTTGTTCATGTAGAGGACTTTGAGCCCTGACTTACTTAACGTGATTAACCTACGAAGAGTCTCTGTTGTTTTTCCTGCGAACATGGGACCAATCACGATTTCTAGTTTACCAACTTTTCTCATGGTTACTATACCCCCAGAGAAATATTTTTTTTATTGTGGTGGAAACCGTCGCTCCATGTCGAATATCCGCTGGAGCTCTAAGTTTTTAAGATGGGACCTCGAGCTCTCATGTCTTAAGCGATGCAGTGGGTCGTTGGTGACCACACCGCACGGGTGACAGGTGTACACGTTTTCATCTCTCGCAAAGTGTCTGTGGGTGGGCGAGAGTACGTGGTCCCTGATATCATCCGCACCCAGTATCTCATTACACCCCACCTTGCAAACGTGAACGTCGCGGTTTGCAGCGAGCTCTAGCCACGCTTTGGCTTTAGTTGGGCATGGTTTCCACATAAGGGTCGCTAAGAACACTTCGAGGAAGTTACCGAGTAATGTAGCGTTGGACTCACGAGGGTTGTTCAAGTAGACACCACTTGCTAACATAAGGTACTTGAATGACGAGTAACACCACACAGGGATTATGCTAGCTAATCTATCAGCAAGCTCGTTGGCTCTCTCCTCCCGAAGATCGATCCAAGCGTCGAGAAGATGCCTAGTGCGGTTGACCTGAGAGCCAAACCGTTTTGGCAACCCTCCGTCGGGGTTGAGGTCAAGGAGTGGTGAGCATATTGAGAAGTACTCGTTTAAGACGTTGGGTCCAGGGGTGTCTTGTGGGGTAGACACACTGGTAAAGGCCGTTCTCAGCATGTTGGCAATATCTTCTTCGCTAACCTCTCGGGCTTGAGTCATTATGTTATACTCCCAGAAAAAATCCTAATTTTTTAGTGCGTTTGGTCTGGAACTGTGAGATACCTGTGAGGTCAACTGTGAGTAAGATAACACGTGATAGTGTATTAGATGGTTGAGGACTCACAGACGGTTGTTGAAGCGAAGATCACAGCTGATGTGAAAAGTGTTAAGGTAAAGGACCCAAAACGCGTCGCTGCTGGTAAAAAGTTGGCTGAGATATCGAAAGCTGCGAAAGAAAAAAAAATGCGCGAAATGATAGTTAACGAGGAGCAGGGTGGTGAGTGGAGCTATGGTTACATTGTTGGAACACTTGGTGTTATCATTGCCGCTGCTTCGCTATGGTACACAATTAGCAGTGAAAAAGAAACACGATTAGAGCCTGTGAGCACTACAGCACCTGTGTCAGAAAATCGTAGAACTCATCGCCCAACACTCGACACATTTGATTCTTAAACAAAACACACGACAATGTATATATGTCCGCGATCGATCGAAAAGAACTTATGAACGAATTGTACGATGCGCTACTTGTTACGACTGGTGCTGTGGTAGTGAGTATGATTTCGAAAAAGGCTTTGGGGGAACCATTGGGGACACCAGAGACAGTGAAAGGCACAGTGAAACTTGCTGCAGCTGTTGGTGCAGGAACGCTGTTAGTAAAGTGGGTGCAATCGAAAAAGTGGATACCGACAGACCCATTCAAATCAATGTAAGTTAATGGTGAGTGTTGTGGCTGGAGGGATTTGTAATGCAGTGGCTTTTGCAGGCGCTGGCTTTATGTTCTCGAAGTTTAATCACACAGGCTATGAAGCTGAGATGAAAAGACACAACCACGCGTTGGAACAGCTAGCCAGTGCGAAAGAAGTGTGGTATGAAAATGAAGTCGCTAAAAAAGATCAGATTCAGCGCTTGCGACAACAGCTCTCAGATGCTAATGCTGACATCAATGACACAAACCACGCGTTGGAAGAACTTAGAAGCGTAATGACCATACGGCACAGCGGACGAGTGTTCACTGACCTCCCGAAGGTTGCGGATTACTACCAACCGAGTGCGGAAATGAAGGAATACCAATTATTGTTTGTTAGCGCGCTAGGTTTGGGTAGTGGAATAGCGGTGTGGGTACTAGTTCGGTGAAAAAAATGTTGGAGTAGTATAAGCGATGGACAAACTTATGAGGCAGATGAGTTATGGCTTAACAATTGACGAGATCGCGAGTGAGACGCAAACTGAGTGTGGGGACACCTTCAGAATTCACTACTGCTCGGATTGTGACGTTGTGAAAAACATGACTGACTGCGGTGGGTACGCGTGTCCAAAGTGTGGCGACATCGAATGGGGATACATTCAGAGTTATGGTGACATGAGACTCACGCGACTAAAAAGCGTTCACAAACGGTCTTGGTGGATGGGAAGGAGACTACGGAATGTCGTGAAGGGTGAGCACCTTGAGTTGATAAAAGAGGACTTCCTGAAAGTTGTCAATGTGCTGCACTCATACAATTTGATAAAGGGTAGAAATGTCAGCAGATATGGATACTACATTATTAGGTTGTGTCATAGAAGACGAGTCGAGACACTCAAAAGGGTGCTAGACCTCAAAGACGGGAAGGTGAAAGATAAGTTCGACGACAATCTGTTTGGGGTAGTGTACCCAAAGCTGGGATGGTGTGAAAGTAATGATTTTTATTACAACGAGTGGTTTAGGAAAAAAAACAAGTGTAGTATATAGAAGCCAATGAGTCGGACTGTGAAAAACCCACTGAGGAAAAGACGGGCGCATAAAACAAGTGCAGCCGTTGTCAACTCACTAACAGACGAAGCGACCAACGTTCACGGCTTTTTTAGAGATCAAGAGGGACAACCTGTAGTTGAAGACCTCGCACCGTCAACGCATCTGTTGGATCGAGCACTGAGAGGGTTCACAAGGTCCTATGGAGTCGAAGTAATTGACGACAGAGACATCAATCAGGTAAACGCTAGTAGAAGTGCTGTCACTAACCTTTTGAGACGTGAGCTGGGTGAGACCAACGGAATGAAAGTGGTAGAGACAGTCAAGGTCACTTTTGAGAAAGTTTTAGAGCGTGATAAGACCACATACAAAACTGCCTACTTTAACAGCGAAACGTTCGTCGTCATTAACGAGCATGACATCGAGGGTGTCGCCAATCGTGGGTCGGAGCAGATTTTGACGCGGATAGCTGGGTGGCTATCTGAGGGGTCTGGATGGACTATCGACAAAATAGATGCGCACTACGTCAACGTCGCTATTTACAGACCTTTGCATGGGAGTAGCGACATTGCGTTGCCAAAGGAGCTGTGCAACAGTATGAAGCGTCTGATAAATGTAAATAACGATGATGACAACGAGTGCTTTAGATGGTGCCACCTCGCACACAAATTTCCTGTTGGAAAAAACTCTGACAGAACGTCAAAGTACGTCAAACATGTCAGTGAGCTGAATTATGACGGAATCGACTTCCCAGTCGCACTCAAAGACTACAACAAGATCGAAAAGGCGAACGATATTAGCATAAATGTTTTTGGGTATGAAGATAAGCAGCCATTCCCTGTGTACGTTTCTAAGGAAGCGCACCCTGACCATATGGACCTACTGTTGATAACTAATGATGTGGGCAACAAGCATTATGTGTACATTCGTGACTTCAACAAATTCATGTACCGTCAGACAAAGCACGAGGCGAGAAAGCACTTTTGTAGGTATTGTTTGCAGTGTTTTACCCGAGAGGGCGTGCTTGAACGCCATGTGGAAGTATGTTTGGTCATTAATGGGAAGCAAGCTATTAAAATGCCGCAAAAAGGTGTGAAAGTGAAATACGAGAATTTTAGCAGACAATTAAATGTACCATTTGTGGTGTACGCAGACTTTGAGGCTATCACACAGAAGGTGCATGCGGCAACACCATCAAGCGAGTGTAGCTACACAAACGCTTACCAGAGGCACGTTGACTGCGGTTATGGGTATAAATTAGTTTGTTGCTACGACAACGAGTACAGTAAGCCAGTAAAAGTGTATCGCGGTGAAAACGCAGTCAACAAGTTCATTGGGGAGATGCTAGAAATTGGCGAATATTGTAAAGAGACATCTGAGAGTCACTTTAACAAAGAAATGATACTGACTGATTCCGATAAGAAGAACTTTGACGAGGCTAAGAGTTGTCATATTTGCAGTGTTGAGTACACTGGTGCTAACGTTAGAGTGAGAGACCACTGTCACGTGTCAGGTAAGTACAGAGGGTCTGCACATCGCGATTGTAACGTGAACTTTAAGTTGACTGACAAAATTCCTGTGATCTTTCATAACTTACGCGGCTACGATAGCCATTTCATCATGCAGGAGATTGGCAAGTTTGGTCAAGACATAAACGTGATACCGAACAACATGGAGAAGTACATGGCGTTCATGCTTGGAAAAAACTTGGTATTCTTGGACAGCTTTCAGTTCATGAGTAGTGGTCTAGACAACTTGGCGAGGAACCTACCAAGGGACGCTTTCAAATACACGTCAGAAGTGTTTCACGACGAGGGTTTGGCACTCATGACAAGAAAGGGGGTCTATCCCTATGATTATATGGACTCCTTTGATAAATTTGATGAATGCGAGCTACCCTCCAAAAAGGACTTTTACAATATTCTGAATGACGAAGATATTACGGAAGAAATGCATGAGCGTGCTTGCGATGTGTGGGACTACTTCGACGTTGAAAACATGGGTGGGTATCACGACCTGTATTTGAAAAGTGACGTGCTCTTGCTTGCCGACGTCTTTGAGAACTTTAGAAAGACATGTCACCGTGAGTATAAACTAGACCCTTGCCATTATTTCACATCGCCTGGGTTGGCTTGGGATGCTATGCTGAAGATGACTGGAGTGGAGCTTGAGTTATTGTCCGACATCGACATGTTCCAGTTCGTAGAACTAGGTATGCGTGGTGGTGTGAGCTACATATGCAACAGACATGGCGTGGCGAATAATAAGTACATGGAAGGGTATGACAAAGAGCAAGAGTCGAAGTATTTGATGTACCTTGACGCCAACAACTTGTATGGATGGGCAATGAGTCGAAGTCTACCCACGGGCGGCTTCAAGTGGTTGACTGAGAAAGAAATAGAAAAAGTTAATCTGCACGACTATCACAACAATAGTAAAAAAGGTTTACTGCTCGAGGTCGACTTGGAGTACCCAGCCCATTTGCATGACCTACACAACGATTACCCGTTGGCTCCCGAGAAGATGGAGATAACCGTTGACATGTTGTCGGAGTACTGCACGAAAATCAAAAATAAGTTTAACGTGAGTGTTGGTGGTGTGAAAAAGTTGGTGACTAATTTGATGGACAAAAAAAGTATGTGTGTCACTATGGAAATCTGCAGTTGTACACGAACCTTGGGTTGAAAATCAAAAAGGTTCATAGGGTCCTACAGTTTGACCAGTCCAAGTGGTTGGGCAAGTACATCGACTTTAACACAGTCAAAAGAACCGCAGCTAAGAACGCTTTTGAGAAGGATTTCTTCAAGTTGATGAATAACAGTGTGTTCGGAAAAACGATGGAAAACTTGAGGAAGCGTGTGGACGTGAGATTAGTGACCACCGAGAAAAAATTAGAAAAGCTTGTCTCAAAGCCAACGTTTGTGTCTTGCAAGATATTTAGCGAGAACTTAGTCGCTGTCCACAAAGTTAAAGAAACGTTGACACTAAATAGACCCGCATATGTGGGTATGTGCATACTAGACTTGAGTAAAACGTTGATGTACAATTTTCACTATAATTACATCATGAAAAAGTACTCTAGCGACACCTGTAGATTACACTTCACTGACACTGACAGTCTGTTGTACTCAATCAAAACTGACGACGTTTACTCCGACTTTATGATGGAGTGCGAAAAGTTCGACAACAGTGACTACCCCGCAGACAGCCCATTCGCTTTTAAAGAGAATAAGAAAGTTATTGGGAAGATGAAGGATGAGTGCGCTGGAACGCCAATTATTGAGTTCGTCGGGTTGCGCAGTAAAATGTATAGCTATTTGAAAGAGGATGGGGGTGGTGGGAAAACCGCTAAAGGTGTTAGAAAAAATATAATTAAAAAGGTAATCAGACACGAAGATTACAAAAGTGTGTTACTCGAGCAGAAACAGTTGCGACACACAATGAAGACCATTAGAAGTGTCAAACATCAGCTAGGTAGTTACGAAATTAATAAAGTGTCGCTATCCTGTTTTGATGATAAACGATACCTTTTAGAAAATGGCATTGACTCCCACGCATATGGTCACAAAAACATTGAAGTGAGAGGCGAGGCGACAAACACTGAAAATAGTGAACAAACGGACTAATCTATTATTAACAGGTGGCAATAATCTAATTTGCATAACAGGTGGCAATTTTATCACGCGTGAGACACTTTTACGGCACATAAATTTGTAAAAATGTTTAAACGACTATTTTTTTAAATGTGATTTGACAAATTTGTGAAAATGTTGAAACGACACTTTCTATTTTTTAAATGTGATTTGACAAATTTGTGAAAATGTTGAGACGATTATTTTTTAAATGCGATTTGACAAATTTGTGAAAATGTTGAAACGACTATTTTTTTAAATATGATTTGACAAATTTGTGAAAATGTTGAAACGATTATTTTTTAAATGCGATTTGACAAATTTGTGAAAATGTTGAAACGACACTCTCTATTTTTTAAATACGATTTAACAAATTTGTGAAAATGTTGAAACGGCACTCTCTATTTTTTAAATGTGATTTAACAAATTTGTGAAAATGTTGAAACGACTATTTTTTAAAATGTGATTTGACAAATTTGTGAAAATGTTGAAACGATTATTTTTTAAATGTGACTGAAAATTTTGAAACGACTATTTTTAAACGTGACTGAAAATGTTGAAACGACTATTTTTTAAACGTGACTGAAATGTGATTTGGTATAAATTCAGTATTGTTTCACGAGTCTCGCGCGTGTTTGACACTAATCGGTGGAGAGTGTGGGGAGGGGTGCGTCAAGCCTAATTAACGACTGCTGTAGTAGTATAGAACATGGCGGTGCGAGCTTATTCGACGTTATCCACAAGTGTGGGCACCGTGGCATCGCTAATTTTTGCGCTAAATCGCGATTTGGTGTACTCACATTTGTGGTTGACGTCGCTGAGCCCGCACCGCCATGTTCTATACTATCCATTTGGATAAACATCACCACTAGAATCAAAATCTAGTGGTTTTTTTTCGCGCGTGAATTTGTGAGACAGTAGCAGAACGTGTTGGTGGTTTGTTGAACAAAAATGTGAAAATGCTGAAATGACACTTTCTACTTTTTTAAATATGGCTAAAGTAGCGTAAAGTCTAGCGAAAGTTGTGATTTTTTTTAGTATTTGGCATCAATTGAGTAGAAAACGTGGGAGGGGTGTCTAGATTGACTAATGATTACCATAATAGCACAGAGAATGAGGCTGTGAGCTCACCAATGTCGATTGTAAAACATAAATACCAAAACATTGCTGAGTTGTGGCTCGGCACGAATTTGGTGATGTTTTGGCGTTTATATCACGGTTGGCGTCGACTGAGCTCGCACCGCCATGTTCTATACTACTGTCTTGTAGATTTGGTCGATCATTATTATCATTATTACACAGCAAGCTGTATCAAGAAAGAGTGTGTATCATACTGATCGATGAAGCTCATATAAGATGCGCAAATGAGTCGTCGCTAGATGTTTGCTGCTATAAATGTGTTCTGCTATGGCAAGAAAACCCGTATTTCTACGGTTATAAATATTTGTTTGAAAACTTTGCATCGCCAACGCTGCGACAAAGGCAACAAGCGTTGGAAAAGTCGCAAAAGGACTTGTAATTTTTTTTAGGACAATTGATATAACGTTAATCGACATATATTAAAGTGATTTGCAGCTTGGTTATTTAATATGATAAATTGTTTGTTACTCAAGCTTATAACGCAAACTCAGAGCCAAATGAAATAAATGACCAAAGAAGTGAGCTGTCATATATTGACTAACGTCAACAAACACTTTGTCATACCTCCCTAAACTAACTTAGCAAAGCTAATTCAAAATACGCTTGGTTTTAGCCGTTCACGTGACCAGCGTCTACCAGGGTTTTCGCTCAGCGAGTCCGGCGAGGCGGGTGAAAAGCCTGGGTACGAAGCTGGATTCTGAGAGGGGACTGGAACGAATAAATTCAGTTTGGTCACCAAATAAAATGTTCCAAGTATGAGTTCTAGTGATGTGATAGTTACTGGCCAATCAGTCAATCACAACTCGTTTCAGCTAAGAAATTACACTAAATGAATATATTTGTTGGACACTTAATAATCGGATTAAATCAGCAAATTATACTAATTCTACTTGTGTATATCATATTAAGAATTATAAATATTATTATTGTATTATATTATATATTTATATTAATCCCCTCGCCCGGCGGCGCGAAGCGCCGTCCAGGGCCGAAGGCCCTGGGGCGAGGGTGCTAATCTCGACGAAATTTTTTCCCGCGCTTTTTTATGCAAGGGGAAGTGAAAGTAGCCTTTATGTTAACCTGCGATCAGGCCCTATCCAAAAACGGAATGAGGGCCTGATACAAATGCTTGTTAAACCGCATGTATTCATACCAAATTTTGGTATTTTTCTGTGATTGGTCAGAATACAATTAGAATCAAATCGGCGTGTTTTGATTGGTTTTCATTAATTAAATAAACGTCCGGTTTCTTTCCTGAATCCTGATAGCGTGGGAAATATTATTATGCTGTGTTGACATTCATCCCGTGAAACTCTGTAATATTTATCATTATATGAAACGTTGTGTTTTTGTCTGATTTAAATCAATTCTGTATCGAAATGATCACTTGAATCTGGCGAATCGAACGCTGTAGGTTTCGTCTACTTAATTAAATGTGAAGATCACCCGGTGATTTAATTATTTTATGTCCATTAAACCGATGTAATTTCGTAACAGATATGTTTCGTATACCTTGCCGCTGATTTTTATATAAGTTTTGACACACGATTGCCGTGTTTAGTGTTTACATTAAATTTCGACTGGGTGATTTTTCTTTGTCCCCTCATCAATCTTGCTACAACTGCTCTCACAGTTCTGGCCCAACTCTACGCAACTACATTACTTCTAAAAGTTTCTCATCAGTAACCAGAGTAAACGCCTGGAAGTGCAAATTTTCGTACATCTTCCGAATAAGCTGGTATATAAGCCAAAACCAGTGGGTAAAACCGCGAGAACGTCTTCACCACAACAGATTAGTCTTCTTATGCGCACTCTTGTTGTTCTGGTTTAAGTGATTGAACATGATTTTATTTAAAAATTATTTACCGAGTTCTTCGGCTGTCCATTCCGTCTTCATGATTGATCTCTCACGTCTTCATGATTGATCTCTCATCTGTGTATGATCTTCACATTTTAAGTAGACGAAACCTACAGCGTTCGAATCGCCAGATTCAAGTGATCATTTCGATACAGAGACAAAAACACGTTTCATATAATGATAAATATTACAGAGTTTCACGGGATGAATGTCAACACCGCATAATAATATTTCCCTGTTCTTCGGCTGTTCATTCCGTCTTCATGATTGATCTCTCATCTGTGTATGATCTTGGAGAGAATATTTGCAATGATTTGCGGGTTTACAGGTCTCGGTAAACTTTTCCAACTGCGATTCATTGCCAATAAAACGAAAGTCTGAACTTCCGGCGTATTTTGATTGGCTCGATTTAAAGTGGGTGTGTCAAAGGGAGGAAAGCCACTCAACCAACATTTGTATCAGGCGTTTCTTTTCTCCCCTCTCCCTTTTCCCCTCCCTTTCCCCTCCACTCCCTTCCCCTCCGCCCCAGAAACGCATGATCGCAGGTTACCTTTATGTCGGAATATATATATATTTGTACAGCATATCCTCACTCTTATAATGACTATAATGATCAATCAACCATTCCTGTTAAAATGACGATAATGATCAAATTAAGAGCGTTAATGCTAGAACCCAACCCCAACACAACAAAGATCCTAACCCTAACCCCCCGCCTAACGGGTTACCTAACCCTAACCCCCGTGATTTCTCCTAACCGGGACAAACCCACCCCATCTAACCCCTATCTCAGCTAGCACGTTTATAGACTAGTGAGTGATACTAAACTTGTGGGATAGTAATCGACTATTATACGCATGCGCGACTCTCTTATGTTGAACATTATCATCATTTTAACAGGAATGGTTGATTGATCATTATAGTCATTATAAGAGTGAGGTCATGTTGATTTGTATGTATGGTAAACGATCCTTTATTGTTGCCGTGGTAACAAAGGAAAATTGGGGTTTGAGAGGGATAATTTGGCAGTCCAAGGGGTTAAGTTAGGATTATTAGGGTTAGGAATTGTGATTGGGACGACGTACTATAAACGGCTTTTTGGTGGTTACATTTGGCATTTAAATTGACGTCAGCGCGACAAACGTACCTTTACGCCGCCGCCCACCCCCGAAAACCGAAATCGTTTTTTTGGGGGGGAGGCTTTGGGTTTTCGGAGCGGGCGGGCGTCGTACTAGAAGTTGCAGAACCTCTGGACTAAAAGCATCAAATTATACAGACTTTATCAGCTGATTTCAAGCCGTAATTGTAGACTGCAGTGTTGACGAGCAGAACAGACACAAATAAAGGTAAACAAATTAATAATTTCTCAAATAATGGCTAATAATAGTACACTGCGAGTCTGTGTTGAGCAATTAATTTACCTTTTCTGCATAGTTTTTTTGGTAGGGTTAGTAATTTGGCTAGATTTAGGGTTAGGTTTAGGGTTAGGTTTAGGGTTTTGATGATATTAGGTTAGTATTTCGTCGTACGGCATGCAAATTTTTGAAACATTTACATATTCAGATCTTTAGAAATATATTCATGTAATTAGCATCTACGACCAGCTTCGCCACTGTGTTTTACTAACTTCTCGAGTGCCATTATAACTCGATAATCACACAAGACAAAGTTTTTTATTCCTTTTATAAAATAACACCATTAAATTAACACTAAAAGCCCATGAAAAATGCAGATTTAACTGTTATAAGCGGCGTTGCTATATGCGTTGCTAGGAAACATGTTAGCGATTTTAGCGATGAAAATATATTCAACGTTGCAGTTAAAACACTCTCTTGTGTTAGTACCTTGATTAGTCTTGTATCCAGGTATTCTTTGACTTCCTTTTGTGATTTACACTACGTCAAAAACGACAAAATTAAATCTACGCGAGGAACACGTCAGCTTAGCTTATGCTTTAATATTGACTTATAATGACACGGTTTTTTATCTCAATCAGACAGCGTGTTGTCGCTCATTTACTTCCGATTATTTTATAATACTAGATATATTGCATGGATGTGTCAGCTCAACCAACAAGCAGGTGAAGTGCACCCTTGATCAATGTGGTGATAATGTGATATAATTTACTGTAATGCATTGCATCAATGACAATGTTGTGCTTTTAATTTTTGTATGGGCATAAAGGCATTTGTACATTTTTGAGTAGTGTAAACATGCATTGTACAGGTTTATAGACCTACACATGTTATGCCTGGCCTGGCCTCCAGTATTTCTGGGGAAACACTTTTGTCCTTGGAATAGAACTGCATATGCAATGCCGGTTATATATATATATTTAAGCTACTCTTGTTGAAGTGCTTTCTGAAGGATATATAAAGTAGATTTTATTAACATAGATTTTATTACATTTCTTACAAACAAACAATCAAATGTAAAATTTATATAATATGTGTGATCACTCGAACTAAAAGTATTACCTTCATCAACAAATCTGGCAACACACTAATTGGGCATGCACCACAAGAGCATTTATATGTGCATTTTTTTTAAATTGGGGCAATAAAATATGACTCTGGACATATAAATTAAACAGCTTTATTCCCATGGAACTGAACCTGAGAGACTTTTTGAATATCATCATCGTGTAATCTGTTATAAATAGGGCTTCACTTTTGTAACTAATGTGTCATTTTGATAAAGGAGCAGGGTCCCGATACATTAAAAACTAAGCAAATGTGTTCAGAGTATTTTTTGAAGGTGCAGTATATAATGTTTATAAACCTGAACAGAAGAAGATATATGCCATAGAATCTGTTTATATGCCCTGGGATTATACAACTTACTTCCAAAGGGGTTTTGAGTGGGAGAGATTATAAACGGTATAGAAAAATGTTTTCAAAATGCATAACAGGCAAACTGTTCGCACTTTTTTACTCAAGTTTTTGCTTAATAATAATAGTAACAAATAATGTTGTAACTTAATAATAGTAACAAATATTAACTAGAATTTATAATAATGTGAAAAATGATGCCATGTATTATATATAGCAAAACCTGCTAGACACGTTATGTAGCAGCCTCAAAATGATTAATTGTCAGTAGTGAGATACTTTTTGTACGCTTTGAGTTTTGAGTGGTTTGATTGAATAATCCCAAAGTTATATATATATGCATTTTCAGTAAGTTATTATATAGTGTGTGACACAGTGAGGATCCGGCCTTTACATATGAAACAAATCTTAATCATTGCAGGTTGATATAATAATGCACCCAAAAAAGTAAACATTTTGAGTTATTTAGTTATTTAGTTTGATGTCTAATTATGAAACAATGAAATTTAGAACAACACAAGCTTGATAGTTTAAAGGCTCTCAGAGATACATGTAGTGTTTTCTATAAAGTCCATTCGATTGGCAAATCAATGGGTTATTGATTTGTATCGCCTATTACGGTGGGCGAGGGGTTGTTGCGTACACGTATTTCTAGTATATTATTATATTATTATTTAAATATTATTATCTTATAGGCAAAGAACTATGTAAGGTCTGCAATTGTACAACTTCTAATGTTAACTGCTCTGGAAGAGAGCTTGAGCACGTTCCTTGGTACAAGAATTCCGTACAAAATACAAGTTCTGTACAAAATACGAGTTCCGTACAAAATATTTCAAGGTAAGTAACTGTGTTTACAACTTGGAAGTTTAGTTTCGAGCGCAACTACGACTGAAATTGAAAACACGAGGTACGTCACGTTGTCCAGACGGCGCGAAGAAGTGACTTATCATATCAGTACAATTCTGAAAATCCAATGGCGCCAAAAATCAAGAATACCAGAGATTTACGTAAAATGAATATTAGAGCCCAGCTTAAAATTCTAACGTGGAGTTGCTAACGTGCAACACTCTCAAAGGGAAATACAAAATTGAAAACTATTATTTAAATATATTTACAGTGTTAATAATAAACCAATCAAAGCAGAGTCGAAACAAAGAAAGCGGAACGGAACAGACGTTTCTGTTGAGCCAAGGTTTACATTTTGAAATAACCAAACTTTCTCTGATTAGTAATTCAAACGTTGCGTTACACGAAGAAAAAACAGAAATGGGGTGCCAAGTTTTGTTAGAGTGACATCGTATTTTTGAAAGTGAAGGCTGTGACAATTTCTTGCCCGTTACAGCCGAGGTTCCCATGTGTTCCGAGATGCGCGTGTGTAAATTACGGCGCGTTTGCCCAAAATACAATGCCCCACAGCATTGACACTTATATTGATAGACAACATGCGATCTCATTAACTTTTCAGTCCGGTCTTTAAGCGGAAAGAAACTTGACAGGCGTACTAACAAAGTAGAGTGCTGCGTAGACAGTGTTTTATATATATATATATATATATATATATATGACAAAGTGAAAAGGTGGTAAACTGCCAAGATTTTTATCTACGAAATACTGACGTTTCGAGAGGTGCCCTTCATCAGAGAAGACGAGATGAATAAAATAAATAGGGATTATATATATGCCAAAAGGGTGTCACAAGTAGAAAGTAGCAAATCAAATGCACGGGAGATAAGTAAGCTCGGTTTAAAAATGAGACGAAGGTCGATTTGTGGGAAACAAGAATTAAAATGTTTTGATAAGTTTGGTACGAATTTCTATTGAATGAGTATCGTTAAATGGAAGGCAGAAAACAAATAACACAGTAATATTACAACAGCTGGATAAAAAACCTTATTAAGGAAAACCCCAAGACAAAGAAAACAGATCAAAGAAAACAGCATGGTAACCATTGTTAACAAGAAAACCTTTATAACTTAATGATTTCCGAATGAAAAATTTGGTAGGATGTGCAAATCATAAAATAACGATCAAGCAACGTGTAGATCACCCACGTTTTAAAAGATAAAGGAATAAAAATATCAAAATTAGTGAAAAGTCCCGTAAATGTAGGTTTACGATATACGAAAGTCATCTGTACGATCTATATAGAGACATCTAAAAAGGGAAGAGTTTTGTTTACATCTAGCTCACCAGTAAACTTTATATTACTTTCTCAAAACTCATTAATAATTCAGAAGATGGAACAAAGGAAATCAGTGGCATGATGGAGGTTTGATATCGTTGGTAAAGAACTTCCATAAATTAAGCCAACTTTCAGCTCAATTTTCTCTTTAAATACTAATTCGTTTGAGAAGCTATATCAAGAACTCGAAATAGTTCTTTACCACGCTATACTGCATCTCTGATTCCAACGATTCGACAATCGTGTCCGTAAACCATGCGCTGAATCTGTGTGCTGAGTGGTGCAGCAGGGATGACAGTATACACCCTACCAAATGCGAAGCGATGATCATCTCGAATACACAATTCGTGGGACCTATGCCACAACTGACCATAAATGGTAATACGGTGAAATTGGTGAATTCTACAAGATGCTTGGGCGTTGTGATGGATGACAAATTGAATTGGTCAGTGCATTTGAAGGGAGTGATAAAAAGTTTCTCTAGAAAATTTAACTTATTGAAATCTCTCCATTTCCTGCCGACGGTGTGTACGGGAGCAGTTTTACTTCAAGGTGATTCTACCATCTATAACATACGGGATTGTGGCTTGGGGAAGTTGTACAAAAACGCCCTTCCAAGACTTGGTGAAAATGCATATACGAGCAGCTAAAATCAACTTCAAGTTAGATTGGAACACGCCAGGTTCCGAAGTTCTAAACAAGGTTAATTGGAAATCTATGGCCTGGGTTTACAAGTATAAAATAGCAACCCTTGTTCACAAGTCGCGACACCCTGAACTTATCGATGAAACGGGCCGCGCTGAATCTAAGCTGCAACGAATTATTTATTAAGAGGGACACAGTGTACGCATTAAGAGGTCGTAATGCGTTAGTTATTCCACGACCGAGAACGGAGACCATGCGAAGATCAGTCGCGTACAGAGGCGCTTTTATATGGAACTACCTGGACGAATCAATACAAGAAAAGAGACATAATTTGTTCAAAAAACATGTTAAGAACCATTTAGACCACATTCCAATTATGCCTAATCGGAAACACAACTGCGAATTCATATACTATTAATATCATCTTAGTCTTAGACTCTAAATCGTTTCATATACATTTTTTATACATCCTTATATATTTCATACTAGAACTATAGATTCACGACCCCATCAGCGTCAGCTGAAGTGTTGTAATTATCGTGATTAAATAAATGATATTATTATTACCTCGAAGTTGTTAAAAAACTCGGCCTACGGCCTCGTGAATTAAGATAAACTTAGAACGGTTTAACATGATTCTGGGAACGAAATAAAATAAAACAATCATCAACATATCGACGATAAAACAAGGGTTTGAACTCAGGAGGAGTGCGGGAGGACAGTTTTCCAACCAACCACTCTCGTATTCGATTTTTTATGATTTAATGAATTTGTCACAATATATTTACAAGTTACTATTAATACAAAAAAGTACATACAAATACAATAAATAAGATATGTGTGACAGGAAAAAGGAACATGACTTACGTCCCAATTGAGACGTGACCCTTTAATGGTAGATACAATTCGATTTTAGAGTCAGGTAGTTTGATAGAGTACATTTTTTGAATACCAGACTTAAATAGAGCGAGAGAATTGTAGGATTTGAAACTAGATGGGAGAGTGTTCCACAGTTCAGCTATACTGTACAGATTAAATATCTAAAAAGGTTGATGTACTGCCGAAATAGCGTGTAATTAACTTGTCTAACTTTCGGGCGAAGGCCTTCGTCAGAGGGTGAAACTTCACTCTCTGACGAAGGGCCTTTGCTCGAAACGTTAGACAACTTACACGCTATTATTTTTGGCAGAACACCAACCTTTTTAGATATTTGATTTGCATTTCTACACTGCTTACGCAGCACAACACTTTTTAGCATTATTCAGTAATAGATTTTTTTTTTAGCATTATTCAGGCTAAAAGATTCGAGTGACTTTCTGATGCGATAATTCACTTTGTCAATTATACGACTGTTTTCAAAATATATGTAATGTACGTGTTTCCATGAGTTTTTAACGTTGCTGATGTGCTCTTTCTTTCTGCGAACATTGTTTGCATGATATATCATGTATATAACGTCAGTTTGTTGTTCGGCCGCGCACCCTGTATTTCGGTGATGGGAATTGTCGTTGTAAAGATCGTAAAGGTTTGGTTGTAACGTTGATGGCGTGTTTACGTAGAGTCCGTTGTAGTTTTTTCGGATTAGTCCTTTGATGTGTGGGAGAAGTAATATATGAACAACGAGAGCGAGTGTTTCACCGGGATATCCAAACACGAGAAAATAATGGTGAAAACACGAGCGCGCAGCGCGAGTGTTTTTGTCCATTGTTTTCGAGTGTTTGGATATCCGGTGGGACACGAGCTCGAGTTGTTTATATAGCTTCTGAAATGAATGGAGAGGTAAGAGAATGTTTTCGTTTGCTGATTTGAATAGAATTTCTAACGAAGGATATCGTAATTAGGAATTCTATTGAGATATTACACAATGCGTGACTGAAGTGGGTTTTCCACGATGAATAGATAATGATAAATTAAATAGTGGAGTTGAGATGATTGTGATGCATGGTAGAGGGTTTTGTTTCTGCGAGTATTAAACTGGACAAGTGTGTGTTTACTGGCTGTAACATTAGATTTGTGGTAGACGACAAAGAGTGAATAAAGGAATTTTGTGTGTGAATTTGTTTGCTGACCTGATTTTGCATACGTAATTAAGATATTTGATCCAAACACTAGTGTTTGGATCAAATATCTTAATTACGTATGCAGCTGAAATCTTTTGTCTGGCGGTGTTTGACCGGGGTATCCAAACAGCATCATGTGACCGAATGCTTACATGCTATTGGTTTAATTACTCATGAATTATTAATGAATTTTAGAACAGCATTTATAAAATAACAAGTGTGCTACGCGTGTTCTGATTGGCTAATACCCGTGTTTGGATCAGGTTATCCAAACACGGGAATTTTGAGGTCGTGTCACACAAAAAGCAAATCATGCCGGCCCATCATCGTTTTTAAACATTAACATTCTACATAGTATGCACAATAACTATAAATAAAATATAGCAATCTTCCCTGTTAATTTTCACAAGATTTTGCAAAAAATAGGCCGAAAATATATAGGAAATTATAAGTATTTAATGTGGACAAAGCAACGCTAAAGCGAACGAGAATTTCCGTATAATTTATGAAGGCGAAGTTTACCTAATTGAAAATTTCAATAAAACCCAAAAAAGACAACACTTTTATAGACATAGTCTACCAAGAAAACATGGAAATGGTGTAAAATGTTTATTTTAGTTCTCGTCGGGCAGAATATTTACGAAGAAACCATTTATTTTGTTCCTGTAGTCAACACAAAATCACCGAACAACACTTCGACAGTGAGAGAAAACCATTCAATAAAACCCAAAAAGACAACATTTTTATAGACATAGTCCACCAAGAGAACATGGAAAAGGTGTAAAATGTTTAATTTACCTCTCGTCAGGTAGGATATTCACGAAGAAACCATTCATTTTGTTCTTGTAGCCAACAAAAATTCACCGAACAACACTTCGACAGTGAGAGAAAACCACAAAAAAGATTCTGTGTTGTAGAATCTGAAGGCTAGGCAAACTCACAACATCACTTTACATCTGCAGCAATCCAACATAAAGTTAAACGGCATATTTTTGTGATTAAATCCATCTGGAAATATATATTTTTCATCTTTCCAAGCTGTTTTCCTGATGTTTTTACCGATCAAGCTTATTTTCGGCTCTTTGCTGTCGTCAGCGTCAATAGAAAGCTATCCATGATTGGCCGATTAGCTTAGAAGAACATGAAAGACCTCCCCTGATTGGTAGTTGATGGTTTTGGGGAGAATTGCAATGTTGATCTAATTATATTAATAATTTTTAGTGATATTTCTCTGTGGTTATTTTATAAAAGAAATACCTAATGGGTTTCCGTGTTTGGATAACGTGATCCAAACACTTGGGATGTTGCTCGACTTTCAAAAAGCTAAAAACACTCGCCTATCGGCTCGTATTTTTTTACGCTTTTCTCAAGTCTCGCAACATCCCGCGTGTTTGGATCACGTTATCCAAACACGGAAACCCATTAGGTATTTCTTAAGTCCATGTGGACTGGATGCCTCAACTAACTCTTCTGGTGATGGCGTCGTGGAAGTAGAGCTGATATTGTTTTTGATCGTAGATATGAATTTGGCGGGGTAGCCATTGCATCCAAGTGCATTGCTTACGTATAGTCGAGTACTTGAATTGTGCTTTATTTTGTATGCGGCAGCGTTATTGCTCTGTGCATCAGTGTTCGTGCTGTGCTTGGTGCTTATTTGAAATCTAAGTATCCGTCAGTATATATATATATATATATTATTTCAGTAATATTATTATGTCAGTATATATATATATATATTCATAATTATTTCATTTCGACAACAAGAAGATTCGAATAGCCATTCTTGTTTTTAAATAAACAAGACGCCCGCTAGGCGTTAAACTCGGGCTACTTGAGGTTGTGGCTTGTTGAAAGACATTGTAGGCAAATTCAATATACACAAATCTATAGTTGTAGGTACAATGATACATGTAATGATACAGCTGTCAGTGCAGGGGTGGTTAAATTTTCCATCATTGCAAACCCATAACGTATTGTTGGCCAACGGCTTTGATTATATGAAGGTGAGTTGGCTCAGTATCCAAGCTGGCTTACTGAGAAGTCTGCCCCACCAAATGAGCCATCCTGTTTGCTGACCTAATCCAGTTCTAGTCAACAGGGCCAACCTGAAAAGCAAGCCCGGCCTGTGCTCATGTAACAACAATTCATCTGGCCAGTCCCGCAAACAGGTTCAGTTTGAGCAAGTATTAAATCAGTTATATTGTTCTCAGTACTTGTCACTTCCAGTGACAAGTGCATTTAAATCAAACCATTTAGCTGGCAGTAGCAAGACATCATAAGCAAAACAGCTTAAAGAAATATAATTCAAAATTTTATTTCTTTGTGCATTTTGAGCCAGTAAACATATTCATAAATTTAGCACATTTATTATTGGGCCAGCTCGCTTCATGTATATAATATCAAAAATGTATCTGGCTGTACAGACCAAGTAACAGTTGGCAAATGGTGTGCTTGTTAGCAAGTCTGGCATGTGGGCTGCCTCATGTACTGTAATATCAGGACTATTATTACTATCTCGATTAGAGACGAGCTTGCCTCCTGCATGTACAGCTTGCCTTCATATACAGCTATAGTAATCATGAAACTAGCCAAAAATCAGTATGAAAAGTTTTATCTGTCTGTGCAGACCAAGTAATTGTTGTAACAATGGAAAGTACATGGCAACAGGATGTCATTCGGGTAAACCAGCAAATAACAAACTCTTTACTCTTTGATCTTCATGATAGTTGGTATGGGTGTCAGAGAGTTGATCGATACAGACTTATTGATAACCAGCAAATTTTGGAGGCCCATTTAAGCTTACACATAAAGTGAAACAGGTTTATTCGAGAAGCAATTATAGAATTCAAAAGTGGACACTTTTGAAAGGTTGCTCTAAAATCTCAAAATAATTATAATGTCGAAGGTTTATATATTGTGTATGAAACAATAAACTGTTGATTAGCATCGACTTTATTTTGTATATAGACATATAAACAATAAACAATGCAGGCAACAAAGCTTATAAAACATATTACAGTTACCTCAGAACAGTTAACATATTTTCAAAAACATATTACAGTTACCTCAGAACAGTTAACATATTTTCACACAGCATTCATATGTTGAGTTTTATAAACAATAAACAATGCAGGCAACAAAGCTTATAAAACATATTACAGTTGCCTCAGAACAGTTAACATATTTTCACACAGCATTCATACGTTGAGTTTCATATTAACTTGTTAAACATAGGTTTAATCGAGTACACATCAGCGTACAGGTACGGCATTTTCAGTGTACGGTTTATATCGAGATCGCAGACAGAGACCACCAAGGCACCAACCGTGTCGAAATCGCTCGTTATCTTTTAGTGTTGCAGTAGGTCTTCGGCGATCGGCATGTGCGATTGTAAGCATCGTGAGATCAAGATACTGCCAGCCCTCGAGGAAAGGTAACCAGATGAATATTAAAAATATGACAATGGCGCATAAATATATGCAGTGGTTCAGATCGATCTCGTACCCAGACCCAAGTGGGATGATGCAAGAATTGCCATTTCGCGACATTGCCAAATAAACAGAGCCCTTTTTAAGACTCGTGCTCTCCCCCCACAGGGGGAGGCCCGAGTAATAACATTTTATTTAACACACAAACGTTTTCGCTGTTCTTAGCTCTTCAGGTGTGAGGTAATAATGAGTGGTTGAGTTACTTTGATATTAATATGAGCTGAATTAATATGTTAATATCAAAGTAACTCAACCACTCATTATTTCCTCACACCTGAAGAGCTAAGAACAGCGAAAACGTTTGTGTGTGAAATACAATGTTATTTATTTAAAAGCTATTCGAATCTTCTTATTGTCGAAATGAAATCATTCTGCCTATAACTTATACTTGTGTTCGATTATATTTCATATATATATATATATATATATATATATATATATATATATATATATATATATATATATATATATATATATATATATATATATATATATATATATATATATATATATATATATATATATATATATATATATATATATATATATATATATATATATATATATATATATATATATATATATATATATATATATATATATATATATATATATATATATATATATATATATATATATATATATATATATAGTATGTAGATACGTTAATTAACAAATAAAGGACCAGTAAAGAAGTTGTTTGCCTCTCTTTCCGTATCTACATTATATATATATATATATATATATATATATATATATATATATATATATATATATATATATATATATATATATATATATATATATATATATAAATCTGGTGAAATTGAGTTTATACTGTCGGTAGAGTGCTCAATGAATTAATTTGCAGAGCGTAATAAATTGTAGATAAATCAAAGACAAGACATCACTTTGCTGTTACTCCGAGTTTCACGCTTACGCGATCGTCAGACAGACTTTAATGAAGCCACACGTGCTCCAAAAAGGGGTTGGAGCACGTGTATTCTTCATTAAAGTCTGTCTGACGATCGCGTAAGCGTGAAACTCGGAGTAACAGCAAAGTGATGTCTTGTCTTTGATTTATCTACAATTTATATATATATATATATATATATATATATATATATATATATATATATATATATATATATATATATATATATATATATATATATATATATATATATATATATATATATATATATATATTATATATATATATATATATATATATATATATATATATATATAAGTAGGTAACCCCCCCATATACCGCCACAAAGGGATGCCGACAGGAAGTGACTTAATAGGATTAAGTGTGAATAATAAAAGTAAATTCCCTGGTAAATTCCCAAGCGTACGTACGCACTAATCCTTGAATAATTAAAAGATGATCCCCTGTGTTGCTATATTTACTTTTACTTTAGCGCAAACTGAGTGAAGTAAATTCCCTGGTAAATTCCCAAGCGAACGGATATAGCGTTGGAACGGAAGTAACTGAATATAGACTATATATAAGCCCGGTGATTTTGTATAGTTGTTACTTTTCCTACAGTGTTCTAAACTTGTAGATTCTACAGTTTGCTGTTTTTGATAGTGTTTTCGCTTGGAGAATTATATTCGACGTTTTGTTGTTTGATTGAAGGTAAGATTTTATTGTGTATATGATTTATATTACATCGTGCGCTGTGTATTTTAGTATTATAACCATATTTAATATGTGTTTCTTTGATAGAAATGGATATTGTTGATGTTATCAAAGGGTGTACAACCATCGAGGAAATTGAAGTGTTAGAATGGTTTTTCGATTTTGACGAAAGACATCGAGAAGCGGCGTTCATGCAGAAGCTGACGATACGGACAGAAGAATTGATTCGCAGTGTGGAGAACGAGAGACGCGGAATATATCCAGAACTATTCACTGGCTGGTCGACTGAAGAACGCGCCGAGTTCGATAACGATTGGAACGACGATTCTTTCCTCGCTAATCTACCATTGATCGCTGAAGTTATTCCCGAATGGTTCAACGCAGACTGCAACGATGATTCTTTCGTCGAACACCTGCCTGAAGTAATGCCTGAAGCTATCCAGACCGGAGAAGGCAGTCGTAAGAGATCAGTTCAAGATGAAGACGGTGTAACAAGTAAGAAACCTAGAACTGTTCCGTTCTTTACCATTAAGTCTATTAAGCAAGTTCGCGTGAAAAAGTTTAAAACCACCGGCCTTGATTACCGAGTTCAATTTGGTGATTTACAAGTACAAGGATTGCATGATGTTCTAAGACAACTACACGAAGTGTTTGAAAGCTTACTAGATCGGGTCACAGATGGAATCGCGACGCACGACCAAATTAGATTTATCATGCATTCTCCCCAACTCGAGTATCCTATTTCGTTGCCGTTTATGTCTCGTGAGAAATTAACCGTCGAAAGAATATTGGCCGAAATCGAAAGAGTAATCCAATCGAATGATGCGTTTAAGTTAGACGATTCAATTACTGTTAATATAATCCATGTCGAGATGCCAAACGGTGGGACAGGAAGAAAGCGAAAAATTGCCAACCTAGATAAGTACCTTTCAAACAAAAGAGCCATTGTCCGTATTCAGAATAAAGACGATCTCTGTCTTGCTCGAGCCATTGTCGTCGCGAAAGCCAAAGTCGATAGCGATGAAAGATATCAGCGCATAAGCGATTCGCGGAAGACTCTACAAGATGACCTTGCTCATGAATTGCACGAAAAAGCCAGCGTTCCGCTAGGACAGTGCGGTATAGAAGAAGTGAAAAAATTTCAAGCCTATTTGAGCGACTATCAAATAAACATTATCTCAAAGGAACATTTGAATACAATAATTTATTCTGGTCCTGAAGCGTCAAAACGTATTTACCTCTACGCCCACGATAATCATTACGATGTGGTGACCAGTATGCCCGCGTTCCTCGCTCGCAAGAAGTATTGCCATGTTTGCAAGAAAGGCTACGATAAAATCGAAGATCATCTTTGTGGAGATACATGTAAGCTGTGTTATACACAGAACTGTCCGATTACCAATTGGATGCACTGTAACGATTGCAATCGGTTCTTCAAAAGCCAAGAATGCTTCGATAGGCATAAAGCGAGAGTGGGCGAGAAGCGGCCTATTTGCGCTTCCGTCGTAAAGTGTCAGCACTGTAATCTAGTGGTAAAGAGAGCTAATGCACTCCCACAGAGCCATAAACTGTGGTCTTGTTCGTTGTACAGTTTGTCAGCTGTATGTAGATCCGGAGAACCATAAATGCTACATGCAACCGGCAAAGAAAAGAAAAACCAGTAAAGTCGAAACACAATCGGACACGAATTTACTCGATGATGAGACGGCCGTAGACGGAGAAGTGAGCGAAGATGAGGGGGGAGAGAGCGATTATAACCAGTTGTTGTTCTTTGATTTCGAATGCACCCAAGAGGACGGCGAACACGTTCCGAATTTATGCGTTGTCCACAATGAGAGCGGTGATGAAAACGTGTTTAGCGGCCCAAATACTCGAGATGATTTTTGCGAATGGCTGTTTCAAGAGCAAAACTCTGGCAGCATCGTGATGGCCCATAATTTTCAAGGTTATGATGGTTATTTCATCCTTCAATATTTGCACAAGAATGGTTTAGTACCTGAAGTAATTATGCGTGGTGGCGAAAATTTTAACATTGAATGTTCCGGTGATGAATATCAAGTTTGTCGATTCGTTATGTTTTATCCCGATGAGACTCGCAAACTTCCCCAAGACATTTGGTCTAAATGAACTTGCCAAAGGTTATTTCCCGCATTATTTCAACATCGAGGCCAATCAAGACTATGAAGGCCCTCTTCCAGATGCAAGTTATTACAACCCTGATGGCATGACTTCGGATGACCGTACTAAATTTTATGTTTGGTTTAATGAACTGAAAGCCAACAATTACGTGTTTAACTTTAAAGAAGAAATCCTCAAGTATTGCCGTTCGGACGTCGATATCCTTCGACGTTGCTGTCTTGAATTTCGTGAACTGTTTCGTTCCGTCACCGATATTGATCCTTTTGAGAAATGCCTGACTATTGCATCGGCCTGTATTCCGCAAGAATTTTCTCCGGGAGAACTCCATCGCTATCATACCGCCCCTTGGTTATCGACCTCAAGATAAACAATCGGTCATCGCCCTGAAATGGTTAGCGTACACCGCCCAAAGCATAGACATTTCCATTCGTCATTCCCGCAATTTTGGCGAGCAACGCATAGGAAAGTATCGCGTCGACGGTTTTCACGCAGAGTTTAACACCGTTTACGAATTTCATGGCTGTTTTTGGCATGGTTGCATCCGCTGCTACGCAAGGGACACGATCAACCCCGTAAGTCAACAAAGCATGCAAGATCTACATCAACACACTCTCGAGAAAACACGTTATCTGAAAAGCCAAGGTTATAATGTCGTTGAGATGTGGGAATGTGACATAAGGAGAGAGCTCGAAACCAACCCTGAGATGAAGACCTATTTCGACAATTTCGAAATCGTGGAGCCTCTTGAACCAAGACATGCCTTCTATGGCGGAAGAACCAATGCTACGAAATTATTTCATCAGTGTCAACCCGGTGAGAAAGTGCATTACGTGGACTTCACCAGTCTCTATCCCTGGTGTAACAAGTATGGTGCTTATCCCGTTGGCCATCCCGAGATCATCACGGAGAACTTTGCGGATATCTCACAATATTTCGGTATAGTGAAATGTACCGTTCTTCCTCCCCGACGACTTCTACACCCTGTCCTCCCTATCGTGCCCACGGAAAATTGATGTTTCCATTATGTCAGTCCTGTGTAGATGGTTTGAACCAGGAGCCATGCAATCACATCGATGAGGAGCGTTCCATTCAGGGTTCATGGGTAAACGAATGAATTGCAAAAAGCTTTGGGGATGGGTTACCGTTTGCTTGCCATTCACGAAGTGTGGCATTTCCCACAACAAAGTGATGAACTCTTTAAAGATTACATTGACACTTTTTTAAAGATAAAGCAGGAATCCAGCGGTTTTCCAGACGGGTGCAACGCCGAAGAACAGAAACAACAGTACATCAATGAGTATTTTGAACGGGAAGGTGTGCTTCTAGACCGAACCAAGATTCAGAAGAACCTGGATTGCGTGCCTTGGCGAAATTGATGCTTAATTCATTTTGGGGTATGTATAAAAAATATGTTGAAACAGAATAGGATTCGGTTAATTACGAAAACTTATGTACGTATTTTGTTTCGTTTATTTTATTTCACAGGAAAGTTTGCACAAAAACCAAACATGTCCAAGGTGAAACTCGTGTCAGAGCCACAAGAGTACTTCGATATGTTGACGGCTGACCAGATCGAGGTGACCGATGCTTCCTTCGTGAGCGATGACGTCCTAGAACTCCGATACGAGAATAAGGAAAATTTCGTCGAGCCAAACGCCAGAACCAATGTGGTCATCGCCGCTTTCACCACGGCATATGCCCGCCTTAAACTTTACAGCGTGTTGGAGCAGTTGAATGAAAGAGTACTCTACTACGACACGGACTCTGTAATCTACACAAGTAAACCTGGGGAACCTGAACCCGAGACAGGGGTTTACCTTGGCGAGCTCACCGACGAGCTGGATGGAGGGTATATTACGACCTTCGTCTCTGGGGGACCCAAAAACTATGCCTACGAGCTGAATAATGGTAAAACATGTTGTAAGATACGAGGCATTACTTTAAATTTCCAGACGTTAGAAACAGTAAATTTTAATGTTATGCGTGATATGGTTACAGGTGTAGGGCCAGTGAGAGTTAGTGTAGATATCCCATTTAAAATAGTGCGTAATACAAGTGATAAGAGTGTTTTAACCCGAAGTGAGACAAAGGACTATCGAGTTGTATATAATAAACGCGTAATTGTAGATAATTTTAATACTTAGCCTTACGGGTTTTAGTGTGTTTGTAAATATATTTTATACTTTGTTTGGGGGATTTTTGAACACTAAAGGGTGATTGTAAATAGGGAACTGTAATTATATATTTTTTATTAACACTATTTATGGTGTGATTTCATGTATTTGATACGTTTCACACTGCTTTCACACCGAGAACTCTTTTAGTAAAAATGGTGGCTCCTGAAAGAGCCGTTCATTATAAACACGTTTCGAGTGTTTCGTCACTATTCTTTTAGTATATGTGGTGGCTCTTAAAAGAACCGTTTATAAATACAGACTATTAGCTACGCACGGCTGTCTCTTATTATATGTTAGATTTATGTTTCCTGTTTATTCACGGGGGTAATACTTAGGCAATATTGATGAGTCATTAGAGTCTCAAAGGGGTGGCTTTATTTCCTTGCGCGTGCAATATACAGTAAAAATATGTAAGAGCAACGTCCTTAAAGTAATTAACAATGGGGCTCCTGTTTTTAGAGTGGACGTACGAGGATTGCCCTAGGAACATATCTGAACAGGTATTCGAGTAAGATTATCCAGAACTTTCACAACGTCATTAAAGTAAATAACAACAAGTCAATGGGTTACATTTCTTGTTTTAACAACTGTCTCTGATCTGTACAAAATACAGATCTCCAGTCATAACATGTATACTTGAGCAGTTCAAGGCCGTTGACATTAGGTTTAATATCGTTTAAACTTTTGGTAAAAGCATCCATGACTCTTGCTTCAGAAATCTTTGAATATGCTTCGTCGAAGTACATGCATAACTGTTCATCTCTTTCCATCATGAGACAGTCATGTTGTCTTTGAGAAGGATGTGCAATAATACACCCATTGCAATTTTCAACAACAAGTCGAGATATTACCAATGCTATTTCTTCAGCGTAACTCTTCAGAAGTTTGTCTTCGATACGTTTCTGGCGATGATAAAGAAATATTTCTATATTGTCAGTGTCCAAATAATCAGACGGCTTGTTTTGTGATGAACAAGACATTTCGAAAATACAATAGCTCGATTGAATAGGTCTTTACCTGAAGAGTATCAGAGAATGTTTAACAGTTTTCTGTGAGTTGACGATGTCTTATAATGCACGATACAAGTTTGATACGTGATTGATAATATCTGTTTGATGACTATAAAATTTATTAAAAAGCTGACGACATGACGTATGCTAAGACATAGTGCAATACAAGTCAACGTGTAAACACAAAAACATGGGTCATTCTGTTAGCAAAAATCCAAAGATAAATAAAAACCATAACCGACAGAAAATGTTTAGAATAGGTATAAGTTTTGGGCGCAATGATCTCAATCTCGAGGGACATTTACAGATGGGATACAATAGTAAAACCATCAAAAACTACAAGCCTATTGAAAGTGCACAATTGACAAACGAGACTATTAGTATTCAAGACGAAAGAAACAGTATTCAAAATGTTGAAGCGATCCAAGAATAAAAGAGTCCATAATTTAACATGTTCTTTCATTCTATATGCGATAACAAAGCATGCAACATGGACGATTATTTGTCTAGTGTTTATTACGATCCAAAACGGTCGGGGGGGGTTTGGTGGAGTGAATCGTTTGTACGATGATGTGAAAAAGGAGGGGAAATTTAAAGTGAGCCGTAAGAAAATCAAAGAATGGTTGATGTCACAAGATGCATATACTTTACATAAACCTGCTCGTCGAAGTTTTAAAAGAAACCGTGTGATCGTGGGTGGTATTGACCAGCAATGGCAAATGGATTTAGCGGACATGCAAAGTATGCAGAAGTTTAACGATGGTTATCGCTATCTGCTCGTATGCATTGATGTCTTTTCAAAGTATGCTTGGGTAGTTCCTTTGAAAAACAAAACAGGTCCTTCTCTGGTTGATGCTTTCAAAGTCATTTTGTCTTCTGGACGCAAGCCTGAAAAAATTATGACTGATCAAGGAACTGAGTTTTTCAACAGACATTTTCAAGCACTTATGAAAGAAGAGGACATAGAATTGTACAACACGTATAACGAAACGAAAGCCTCTATCGTAGAACGTTTGATTCGTACGCTGAAAACGAAGATGTGGCGATACTTTACAGCCAAGAAAAACCATGCGATACATTGACATGCTGCCTGATTTAGTGTACTCTTATAATCATAGTGTTCATCGTAGTATTAAAACAAAGCCAGCAGATGTTACTACCGAAAACGAAAAGAAAGTATGGCACACTTTGTACGACGAACATAGTGGTGTGAAAAATGTAAAGTATAAGTTTAAGATTGGTGATCAAGTTAGAATTAGTAAAAATCAAACGTAAATTTGAAAAAGGTTACTTGCCAAATTTCTCAAAAGAAATATTTACTATAAGTAAGCAAGTACCTCGCTATCCACCTGTGTATAAACTCAAAGACTATGACGACGAAGAACTGAAAGGAACATTTTACGATAAAGAATTGCAAAAAGATTATCAAACGAGATGACGTCTACGAAGTTGAGAAAATTCTTAAGAAACGTGGAAGAGGCAACAATGTACAATATTTTGTAAAATGGCTAGGGTATCCAAACAAATTTAATTCATGGGTACCTGCTTCTGAAATAAATAAGATTTAAACCAGCGTCTGTGTCGCGTGTCTTTTATTCATACTCTTACGTTCACAATGAGTGGAACACATTTTTATCTCACGCTTCCTAGCAACGCATCGCTTTCTACTTTTCCCGATAACAAAACCACAAGTTATCGTGTGAAATTGCCACAAACCATTGATTTGAATGGCAATTGGGAAGTGGGTTTGTATTCCATTTCGTACCCTAACACATGGTATACCCTACAAAAGGACGATTCTCACCTATACTTCAGTGACGATGGCTACATTTTTCTAACATCATTTATTGATTACGGTTACTACCAAACACTGGGTGATTTTATTAAATCCGTAAATAAGGCATTGACAAAAGATACTAAGAGCAACGTCACACTGACGTTTAATGCTCAAACAGGAAAAGTGACAGTGCGTTTGAAAAATAAACATCAGTTAGCTATAGCTGGAAGAATGTCCGTCATTCTGGGTTTTGGAGGAAAGGAACAAAAAATCACAAAAAACGACCGAAAGTCATTACGTTGCTGATTTGCGTGGATCGACAACGATGTATGTTTACAGGCGATATAGTTCAACCACAGATCGTCGGAGACACGAATGTTAAATTGCTTCGCAGCATTCCGATTGAAGGAAAGTCTGGTGACGTGATTGCTAAAACTTTCACAAACATACAATATGTACCTGTCCAAACTAAATCATTCGAAGACATGGAAATTCTTTTAAGGAACGACATGGGAGATCCTGTGCCATTTGAACGTGGGAAGGTGATAACAACACTTCACTTCAGACAGCATAGTTATTTTACCTGAAGATGACTAATCCATACGTACGTTATTATCTTGACCAGCAACAAGGTCATGGGATGTCTGTTTTCAGAGGTAGTCCCTGGCAAGTTGGTCATGGTCAGATGGGGTATGGACTCGGTGGTTTGTTTCGTAGTATTGCAAGATCGGTCATGCCGATGGTTAAAAGTGGCGCCCGAGCTCTTGGAAAATATTGCCCTGAATAGTGGTGCAAAACTTCTTGGGAGATGTCCTAGCTGGTAAAAATGTAAAAGAATCGGCAAAAGCACGAGCAAAGGAGGCAGCCAATGTTGCGAAAAAGAGAACTGTCAATAAATTGCAGACAATGACTCAGACAGGAAATGGAAAACGTGGGAAGCAAACAGCTAAAAAGAGAAAGGCACCTGCGTTTGCTGCCAGAAGCAACCAGACCAAGAAGCGGAAAGCAACTCGCGCAGAAGACATATTCGGATAAACATGAATTTCGTACACTCAAAGTCTCAAGAATGCACAAAAAGTGAACTCGATCTATTTTCAGTGCCTCCAACGCAAATTAGTTTAGAAAAAGGACATTGGATCGATCATCAACCTGTTTCCAGTGTATCAGACGGTGGCCCAATTACGTTCCTGTCTGCAGGGACTGAAGATTATGTGGATTTATCAAAAACGATTTTGGTGGTAAGAGCAAAAGTAACCAAGGCAGACGGTACAAATCTAGACGCTGATGAAAAGGTTGGCCCTGTGAACAATTTCCTGCATAGTTTGTTTAAACAAGTCGACGTCTTTCTGAAAGAAAAGCAAGTTACACAGGCCACGGGTACCTACAGCTATCGAGCATATCTGGAAACCCTCCTAAACTACGGTCCATCAGCCAAAAAGTCACAGCTCACTGCATCTCTGTTTTACAAAGATACTGCAGGGAAAATGACCGTGGCAGATCCGACATTAGCGGCTGCCAACGCCAACCTTGGTCTTAAATCAAGATATGAGTTTAGCAAAAACGAGTGGAATTGTAGAGATGGTTGGCCCTATATTCAGCGACATATTTTTCACCGACCGTCTCTTGCTAAGTTTTGTAGACCTGAAAGTTATTCTGAATCGAAGTGGCACCGAGTTTTGTCTGATGGCATCTGAGAACGATGCTGATTACAAAGTAAAGCTGACCGATGCATATCTCAAGATACGTAAGGTGAAAGTTAACCCAAGCATTTCCATGGCTCATGAACTTGCGTTGAAAAAAGGACCGGCTATCTACCCTATTCGTCGCGTCGAGTGCAAAAGTTTCATCATTCCAGCAGGAAACCCCTCCCTAAGAAAAGATAACGTCTTTAATGGACATGTACCGAAATCATTTATCTTTGGTTTGGTCGAAAGCGCAGCGTTTAATGGTGCATACAAGAAGAACCCGTACAACTTTCAACATTTTTAACGTGTCATCTATCGGAATAACCGTGAATGGAGAAGAAATGCCGTTTAAGCCGCTGCAGCTTTCCTTTGGAGCAAACCCCAGATTTGTTGAAGCATTTAGTACGCAATTTTCTGGTACGGGAAAAATGTATTACAACACTGGAAACGATATAGCACGAGAAGAATTCCCAAAAGGTTATGCCGTTTATTGTTTCGATCTAACCGCTGATATGTGTGGGTCGTCTCCCCATTTTAACGTTGTTCAAAGAGGAAATTTGGCAGTTGACATCAAGTTCTCTGCCGCTCCTACAGCAGCTGTGAGTCTAGTCTGTTACGGGGAATTCGAAAACCTGATTCAAATCGACGCAGAAAGGAATGTCATCTATGATTACGGGGGCTAAATGAACACTACACAGATAACTCGTGCACTAGAACAAGACCCTGTCACAAGCAAGAAGTTTTGCGGTGTGTTTCCTAGTGACAAGCTACCTCGAATGATTGACAAATATCCGTGTGGTTTCGTGGCCAATACAGATCCAAGCAGTGAACCTGGAACGCATTGGGTGGCTTTTTACTTTCCATCAGAACAAAAAGGAGAGTTTTTTGACAGTTATGGGCAGCCACCAGATTACTACAGGGATTCATATGGAGACTTTTTAGATAAACACTCTTATGAATGGGAATTTAACAAACGTAAACTGCAGAGTATTTGGTCAGATGTTTGTGGACAATACTGTATGTTTTATCTTAGTCATTAGAGCACGAGGACACAGCTTGAATAAGATCGTGCAGTTATTTAATAACAATACTATGTTAAATGATGCAAAAGTGTCTCAGTTTGTTAAGAATAATTTTAGAGTAATGTCAAAACAGTTAAATGTTAACCTTAATCAGTTTAGTAAACAGATGATTGAAAAATAATGTATTGTTTGTCTCAATAAATATTTGTTGTAAAACCAATATCGTGTGTGTTTTGATTCGTGCTGACCCGCCCACTAAAAACACGACAACAAAAGACCGGTAATTAAGATTAAGCGTTTTATTTAAACGACTCGCTTAAAATAGTTACATGTTGTTTATTTAGATTAATAATTAAGCCAACGCTTTAGAGTATGTTTTCCTTTGCTTGTCTCTCCACGTCCTTTTGGAGGAGTTGGTAAATATCCGGAGGGACTTGCACGCTGTGGGCTGCTGTAAAGTACTTCCTCTTCCTCTCCAGACGAACTGTCCATTTGGGCTTGTCTCCATCTCTCGTTATTCCTTACAAGATCCGTATGGTATATTAATTTTCGATTAAAACGCGAAAAAAATTTCTTCGAACCCATGGGATTAAAATTTTTTCTTCCTCTCATGGCATCGCTGACGAGATCGGATATATTTGAATGTGGAATTTTCACACCGTCCAGATTGACTTGTCCAGATTCGTCCCAAGAAATAACGTCAGGTCTCGCCTTTAGTCGGTTTTAAAAGTGCAGCCGCCCTCGGACGCATCGTTTTTGGTATATGTTCTACAATGACCGTGTCAGATAAACTGTGCCTTTTCTTGGGGTAAAAGCTCTTGCTCGGCATTGTTACTGGGTGCTATCCGAACGGTTGGTATTTGATTGTCCTTTTGACGTCTTAAGTCTAGATAACGTTCCAAGTTCGCATAGTATAGCTTCTGCTTTTCAGCATCATCCATATCCGTACGTTGAAGGATATTTGACATCTCCGTATCTTTTTGCATCATGTTGCTAACGATCGGGGAGGTCTCGAGTTTTTGTCTTTGTTCGTACCTCTTCATAACTTCTTCGGGAACCAGGATCATGCGTTTTGCGTGCTTCATTTTATAAGTAGGCTACCTAGTACACTTAGAACCGGCGGCAAGAGAGCTGTCAACAAATTTCCACCTTTTTGATTAAGGTACTTCTTTTTCTCTTTTCTTGACACTTTTTTACTCGCCAAAGCACGGAGATGTGTCTTGTAGCGCACCAAACGTCGCTTTTGACTAGGTGTTAGAGGGATAACGCCTTTTAGTAAATTCACTGAACACTCACAAATAGCTGTGATAACATCCGCTGGGCTATGCTCGATGAGCATTTTCCGCAATTGAGGTCCACATTTAACCATGACTTGAAGATAGGGCATACTTCCTTTCACGCGCTTTGACATTTTGCAAATGATGGATTTAAGCAACACACGTAGCTTTTAAGTACGCTTCACGTAGACAAACTGTCTTTCCCCTGGCAGAATGTTTGTCCTAAGACGCATGTTTTCTGGTGTCAGCTGATGACAGTCAATTACTAAATATCCATAAGGTTTGCTTGTAGCGTCATGAAACGATTCCAAAAGATAATTGGCGTGTTTTAGGAAACATCTGTCTAGCGAGCGTTGTAATCCCGAGAGAATCGCGCGGATTTCGGAATATCAACATGTAGTGGGAATTTAAGCTAATCGTTCGTGAGAGTTTACCAGGAGGAAAAAGGTTTTGGGTAAGGAATAAAACTGAAATTCCACGATGATGAGAGCCGCGAGTAAATAGATCCGACATGCGTTGATCATTAGAGCACTGCGACATCAAATCATCCAAAATGACAAGGGAGTTCTCACATCCATCTGTCATGTCGTATAAGTTATCTGGAAAGCCCTCCACTAATTCAACATTCGGTAGGGTCCTTGATAATTCATCAAATTCTTTTTGATATTCTCCATAGCAATAAATCATTTTGGTTGGAACAGGATAAAACAGTTCTTCCAAATGATGTAGCATAGAACGAACTAAATGTGATTTCCCACTTTGACTTTGACCACAAATATAAAAATTTGCCGGCGTTTTTAAATCTCACATCCATAGTGTTCACAGACAAAACACATAATGAGTTTTATCTCATATGTTCTTTTAGTTTATAGTGAAATAACACGTTTGGCGAGAGAAAGCATTTTGCTGTAAAAACTTTCTTCGATCTTGAACTCTCTAAAGTCAAATGTTTTTAAAGCTATTGCAACTAATTGTACAGCACCGCGCGTAATTTCCTCGGGGTTAGTGTCTTTTAACAAATATATCAATGTTAGGTAAGACATAGCACGACCAAAATTGTTAACATCAATCTCATAGAATATAATTGTCAGATCGAGAGAATTTGCAAGAACTGCCCGATTTTGAAATGATGTTCAAGTAAGTAATTTATATAATGCGATAACGTTTTCATATCACAGTCTACGTCATTTCTTTGAAGCTCATCTAAAATCAAATCCATCTTTCCCCTTAACACAACAACAGTGAATGAGCACACCGTGTGAAACGGTTCATTTATGTATTTGAATCTCATACCAATACAAAATGGTTTTACACTATAATATATGTTTAAACTGTTTATATTGTCTACTGTATAAGTGTTTCAGTTCTGCTAAGGATTGGAAAAACAGTTGTAGAATGTCGGTATGAAAGTCTCTTCAACATGGGAAGACTTTGGTGGTTCCTCGGGTACCCATTGAAAGAAACTACATGACGTTTCTTTCTCGCTTGAACAGCAAAAGAACATCCGACCTTTGTTAGGACCTTCCTTTTTCACTTTCTTCATGGAGCTCTGCTGTCCGTGATAGCAATTCGGTTTCTCGACTTGATTCTCGTCAGCCCACATCCAGAGGGAACACGGGTTTTCACGTTCTGCACATGTAAAGTATGGTCTGCCGTAGTTCTCTTTCAATTGATCTTTCACAATACGGAACTTTGCAGTGTTTCCATGTCCCTGACATACAGGCTGCCCTAAATTGGTAGATCTCCAATCGACCATGGCTTTTTGAAATACGTAACCATCCTCCTCAGAACAAATAAAACCACAACTAGGTTTTTGTCCACAAAACCAAAATGAACCATTTTTGTTGTCGAGCAAGAAGCAGGTTTCCTGTGTAGACACTCCATCTGTGCCAGAAATATACGTAAACGAATGGTCTGTGCTATTTTTACACTCTCAATTTATACTCTCACAAAACCAGCTACGCTCATTATTATTCTGTACTATAGTAGAGAATTGCAGCGTGACGGTACGCTCATTATTTTGTACGTACGCTAAAGTAAAAGTAAACAGCAACACAGGGGATCATCTTTTAATTATTCAAGGATTAGTGCGTACGTACGCTTGGGAATTTACCAGGGAATTTACTTTTATTATTCACACTTAATCCTATTAAGTCACTTCCTGTCGGCATCCCTTTGTGGCGGTATATGGGGGGGGGGGGGGGGGGGTTACCTACTTATATATATATATATATATATATATATATATATATATATATATATATATATATATATATATATATATATATATATATATATATATATATATATATATATAAATCTGGTGAATTGAGTTTATACTGTCGGTAGAGTGCTCAATGAATTAATTTGCAGAGCGTAATAAATTGTAGATAAATCAAAGACAAGACATCACTTTGCTGTTACTCCGAGTTTCACGCTTACGCGATCGTCAGACAGACTTTAATGAAGCCACACGTGCTCCAAAAAGGGGTTGGAGCACGTGTATTCTTCATTAAAGTCTGTCTGACGATCGCGTAAGCGTGAAACTCGGAGTAACAGCAAAGTGATGTCTTGTCTTTGATTTATCTACAATTTATATATATATATATATATATATATATATATATATATATATATATATATATATATATATATATATATATATATATATATATATATATATATATATATATATATATATATATATATATATATATATATATATATATAATATATATATATAGCAAAGTGAACAGGTGGTAAACTGCCAATAATTTGACGAAATACTGACGTTTCGAGCGGAGCCCTTCATCAGAGTAAGACGAGATTAAATAAAATAAATAGGGCTTATATTTATGCCAAAAGGCTGTCACAAGTAGAAAGTAGTCAATCAAATACACGGGAGATAAACAAACTAATAATTAATGAGATGTGAAAAGTTAATTCATTTGCTATTTTTAAAGTTGACCAGCAAAACAGACTGAGGGGGTTCAGCAAATATGTCTGAAAGGCGTCGCCCAGTTTCACCGATGTAGATTTTAGGGCATTTATCGCAAGAAATGCAATAAATGATGTTGGTGGACGTGCATGAAAAAGTATAACGGATTGTGTGGACAAACGCACGGGAGATAAACAAACTAATAATTAATGAGATGTGAAAAGTTAAATCATTTGCTATTTTTACAGTTGATCAGCAAACAGACTGAGGGGAGGGCGAAAAGCACAGAGACACAAATAAATTGATATCATTATATAAAATATAAATGTGTTGCTAATTTGAACATGGCCATACTATACATACATTTTTATATGGGTTGTTTCCAAAATATAGCATGATCATAAACATGCCCCAAAATTTCATTTGAAGTTCACATGTAAATAAAACATTTGGGGCTGGTTATACCAAGCCTGGATAGTTTAAAAAACTAAAAAACCACTCTCGAAAATAAATTTCCAGGTCGTGTTGTGAGAAACCTTCTCCCAATTTTGGGGACCAAGGAATCGCAGCTGTAAAGTATCATAAGTTTTACGGGAACAAGATGTTTGGCTGTTTCGGCATATTTCAAAATGTATCAGGCATGCCTAGAAAAACTACTGTACATCACTTTTGTCTGATGGGAACATATCAGACAAAAGGGATGACACACTTCTAGGCGGCCTTGGAAAATATTTGAATTTTGGGTAAACTGCATTTCCTGAATTTCGGGTATACTGCATTTCCTGAATTTTGAGAGAACTTTTGAGCAAAATATAACAGTCTTAAATCAAAAATTTTAAATGGGCTATATCATCATTTTAAATACATATTTTGGTCCAAATATGCTTATATTATCTCATTTTATATACTGTAAATGAAGCAGTGAATTAGATGTATTTCCATAAGATGCAGTGCAGATAATATTCATATATTTTCTCCTTACAATTAAATTTGTAATTCAACAGTTCAACAGAATGTACATCTTCAAGAGACGAAAATTCATAATCTGTTCAGTGAATTATTAATTAGAAGTTTACTTCATGTCAGCATCGGTGTATTGCGTACTAAAGATCTTGTCAGACCCATTCAAGATTTTTAGCTTGGCAAGTTTGTGCCGGCAATGCTGCAATGCTTTTTCATTCAACTAGGACATTTTCACTCAACTAAGTACACTGTCCAGTGGCGGCGCTACGTGGGTGTGGGGCCAGGTGCGAGAAAAAAATGTGTGGCCCCTCGCACAAAATGACGACATATCTAGGGGGTTCGGGAGAATTCTCTACTGCGAAATGTTTGAATTTATGGTCTCTGATCGAAATGGCATTTACTGCATTTTGAGAGCACTTGAGTAAAATCTAAAGACCACAAATCACAATTTTTTGTAGCTTATTAATAATAGCACCATTAATCAAAAGAGCCCCCTCTGGGCTCTTAGATCTGCCCCGGTGTGGCGCACCGTTTGCACACCTGTAGCTCTGCCACTGACAAATTGGTCAAAATCTCACATGTATGATAATATTGAAAATTAAAGCTATTTCTTTTCCAATATATATTTATATATATATATATATATATATATATATTTATATATATATATATATATATATATATATATATATATATATATATATATATATATATATATATATATATATATATATATATATATATATATAAATTTTAGGCAAATCATTGAGAATAATTTCTTTCTTCCCCAAATTTTGCGTGACCACTTTTCATTGTAGGGCATCCAACGACACCCGGATGCCCTTCTGGCTATAAGCCTGCTCTTACCAATGCCCCTAACAGGAGCATTAGTACAAATCCGCTTTGGAGTTTGTTTGGAAGCTATCTGATTATATTGATTCTATATTGATTAGCTCCTCGAATTATATTTACCTTTTAGCTGTTTTAGTCATCTTTCGTTGGCTAAATATCTTAATTTACAACATTTATGTTTTGAAACTATGTCGACTATATTTTATTCAAGAACTATGCTGTTAGGGATGGTTTCTTCTATTCGTGTGATTCCCAAACTCGATTGCACAATATGGCAATCGCTTAAGACTTATGGTATTGCGAAATCTATTACGCGTCGTGGTTGCAGGGCTGGAGTATTCAAGCAGCGGCCTATTAGACCAGTAACTGGCCAAGGAAGATATGGTTTCGAATCGAACTTGGAACTTCACAATGAACTGAGGCGTTTTCGGCCGCATAAACCTCAAACTGTCAACTTATTAAATATTCGTGAAACATCATATTTAAATATTCAAGTTGCCTCTGTTAATCAATCAAGCCTGTCATATGTTCATGATTCATCCAGTACGTTTGATTCAACCAACTTGCAGGATTCCTCCAATTTGCAGCATCGTTCAACTACGAGAAATTTGCTTCGGTTTGCTAGCGTTAATTCAAGATCTGTGAGGAACAAGATTGCGGACATTGTTGATCATGTGGTGTTTGGGAATATTGATATATGTGCAGTGACCGAGACGTGGCTGAAAGATTTCGACACGGTCAGTGTTGCTGGACTATCACCGGATGGTTATGCTTTTAAAAGCTTTCCCCGACAATCAGACAGGAAAGGAGGTGGAACAGGCATTATGTATAAGGGTTCATTGGACGTGAACATGACTGACGGAAAGGAAAATCGATCTTTTGAATTCTCAGAATGGAATATTTCTGTGCACAAGGGTGTTATCAGGATTGTGATAATTTACCGCCCTCCCTTTTCTGAAGGCCACCCTGTACCATCAAGTGTGTTTTTTGATGAGTTTTCTTCCTACCTGGAAAATATTGTGTTATGTAAAGAAATATTACTGATCACGGGTGATTTCAATTTTCATCTCGACTGCCCCTCCGACAGTGATACTAAGAAGTTTACTGACTTGTTGGATACGTTTGGACTTATCCAGCATGTTACGGTACCGACTCATACATCTGGTCACACTCTTGATCTTTTGATATCAAGATCGATAAATGACATTCTTATCACTTCTCCGAAAACGACATTGGTCCTGTCTGATCACTCATTTGTAGAGTGTGTATTGGATATCCCACGTGCTAATTTATCTGTGAATGAAGTTCATTTTCGCAAACTGAAACAGATTGATCTTAACACTTTTCGAGCAGATATTGCCTGATCAGAGCTCTGTAAAGGATGCTGGTCCTCCGTTGATGAGCTGGCCAAGTGTTACGATAAGACCTTATCTGGAATTCTAGATAAACATGCACCCCTGAAGACAAAGGTCATGGTCGTGAGACCCAAGGTACCATGGTTCAACCACGATCTTAAACAGCTAAAAGCCAGGCGAAGAAAACTTGAGAGAATAATGTTGAAGTCTGGTCTTCAATGTGACAAAGATGCATACCGCAATATACGTGATGATTATTCAGCGCGTCTAAATGATGCTAGGAAAGCTCACTACTCAGATCTGATTGATCAATGTTCTGGGAATTCGAGGAAACTGTTTAATGTTATTAACTCCCTCTGTAAAGAACGACAGGCTGACCTACTACCACCGTACGATGACCCCCGTCTTCTGGCTGATAGTTTTGGTGAATTTTTCTACAGGAAAATTGTGCTCATCAAATCCGAGATTGACAACATCGCAGTCGACCCACCGGAAATGGAATTTTGTTCGCCTAGTGTCACATTGGAGCAGTTTCAATCGATCTCAGAAGAGGAAGTGCGCGAGATTATCATGGGTTCCTCTATGCCTTTTGTGACCTTGATCCCATTCCAACATGGCTACTGAAACAGTGTTGTGATGTACTAACACCAGTCATCACACAAATGGTCAATTTATCTCTACAAGAAGGGTATGTTCCCGATAATTGGAAGATTGCAATCGTCCTTCCTCTACTGAAAAAATTGGGACTTGATTTGATTTTTAATAACTTCCGACCAGTTAGTAATCTACCTTTTGTGGCTAAGGCGGTTGAGAAGGCTGTGATTACACAGTTATTTACTCATTGTGCAAGTAATGCACCTCTGCCAGAAAATCAGTCATCGTACCGTAAATTCCACTCAACAGAAACTGCACTCCTCAAAGTCCAAAGTGACATTCTCACAAACATGGACAAGCAGGAGATTACACTTCTCATCCTACTTGATTTGAGTGCAGCCTTTGATACCATTGATCATAGTATCTTACTGAACATCCTTGATAAAGATTTTGGTATAATCGGACATGCTCAAAAATGGCTCGAGTCGTTTCTTACTTCACGAAAACAACGCGTGATGATCAAACATCAAAAATCAAAAATCTTTGACCTGAGTTCTGGTGTTCCTCAAGGTAGCTGTTTAGGCCCTATTCTCTTCCTGCTCTACTCGTCAGGTCTGTTCAAGATCGTCTCCAGGCATCTTCCCAACGCCCACGGGTACGCGGATGACACTCAATTATACTTTTCCTTCAGTCCGGATTTTCCGACCTCTCAAGAGGACGCAGTAAAAATTATTGAGAACTGTGTGGCAGAGGTTCGTGCGTGGATGGTTTCTCACAGACTGCTACTAAACGACACTAAGACTGAGTTTCTTATCATAGGTTCACGCCAACAACTATCTAAAGTTACTATTAGCTCGGTTAGTGTTGGCGAGTCGATCATAGAACCTGTGGATTGCGTACGGAACCTAGGAGCATGGTTTGACAAGAACATGTCCATGGATGTTCATGTTGGAAAGATATGCCGTAAAGCCTTCTTCAGCCTTTACAACATTCGTCAAATTAGGAAATTTCTAACGGAGGAGTCTACAAAAATTCTAGTTCATGCTATTGTCACATGTCATCTTGACTACTGTAATTCGCTTCTTTTTGGACTCCCGCAATATCAGTGCGATCGACTGCAGAGAATACTCAATGTCGCGGCGCGTTTGGTATGCATGATCCCTAAGTTTGATCATATCACTCCCATCATGGTTCACCTGCACTGGCTTCCTGTGAAATATCGCGTTCATTTTAAGATTATTTTGCTTGTTTTCAAGGCATTACATGGTCTCACACCCAACTACATCCGAGACCTCTTGCAAGCAAAATCTACAGGGCGGTATCATCTCCGGTCCACTGAGCAATTGGTATTATACATACCAAGAACCAGATGCAAGTCCTTTGGAGATCGTGCTTTTGTCGTTTCGGGACCTACACTGTGGAATGCTCTCCCCACAAATATTAGAAACTTAACAAATATTGACATTTTTAAAAAACAGTTGAAAACTTATCTTTTTAAGGAAGCTTTCGATTTAAAGGATTAAGATCTGATTACTTTTTACTTAGCTAATTGTTATTATACTGTTGAATGATTTGTAAATATTAGTAAATCAATTATTTTTATCAGCGCTTTAGAATATGTATAGTTAGAGCGCTATATAAATTAATAAATTATTATTATTATTATTATTATCTGTGATAGCGTCCTTATCCCTGAGAAACCCCAAAGCCAATTGGCACAAAATGGTATGGTTTAAATACTTCACTAACAATGATTTACCTTCAAAACTAAACAATATACAGTGTATGTACAGTGTAGATCATAAGATGCAGTTGTTAAAGGAACACTAGGATAATTGACTTGTTGATAATAATCCACAGTCAGGATTGAACAAAGTAATATTTCTATTTGTGACAGAAGAGAGAACGAGAAAAGAAAGAAAGCTAGCCCATTTTTTATCCTCAGGATTGGAAATGGATTCCAATTTCTCTCCAGATGTACCAATATCCAAACTTTCGAACAAAATAGACAAAGGAAAAAGTTTGTTTACACTAGTACATACCTTAATCAGTTCTCCTTACAATACAATGCAATACAATACAACGCAATGCAATGCAATACAATGCAATGCGATGCAATGCAATACAATACAACAAAATATAATATTGTATTGTAAGGAGAATGTATGTGAAGCTCCTTGTGCTTTGTATAGATTGAATTTAATGACAGATGATTATAATAAAATTGGAATTAAAAAAAAAGATCAATGGATACCATAACCCTCAGATAAACAACAAGATAATTATCTTCTACTATTGCTAAGGACACACAGCTTATATATATATATAAACAATGTTCAGATGCGTCAGATCTAAAATATTAAGATATTAAAACAAGTCATCAGAAATAACTATAGACTTGTAACTTGATACGGTGTTAATAAATCTGTGTTCTATGAGAAATAATATTTATACAATCCATTCAATAAATTGTACTGTATATCTTGGTTTTCTGCTTATGGTATACAGACACTACCAAATGATTAAACGAAGCCTTATTAATAGTCATAGCGTTTACTGTCAGAGCTTGTCTTCGACACACTTCGCTGTTCTAGTGTATACCCACCGCGCAGTTTATGATAATTTTGAACTAACATCAATAGGAAAGTAAAATGATCACCAAAGACGGATAAAATATAATAAAAATATTTAATACGCTTATTAAAGAAACTGCTCACCTTTTGAATAAATTCTTTGAAACCTTGTCAAAACAGGCAAGGCTTGTACGCTGAATCTTCGAGATTTGTACGCGGAATCTTCAAAGAATGAAAATGCTTCGCTAAAATGCCCCCCACGAACAAAACGTACATTTCCGATGCGACACTAGTTTGCGCATTGCCAATTTGAGAAAAATCCTAAAGCAAGCAATCAAGCAAGATATACGATGACTATATGGCTACCGCTTACAGCGGTAGCCACAAAATGAGACGCATCTCTTGCCGTTTGCGCTTATCGTTACCACCTGAGATGGGAAGGATGGCACAGACTTTCATGTCTGAAACCAAATGGTTGGAGCTGTTGAAATGGCGGGCTACAGGTTTGTCAACATCATTGTTCCTCACGGAACGAAGATGTTCAGCAAACCTGTCTGAATTAAATCGTCTCCCAGTTTCACCGATGTAGATTTTAGGGCATTTATCGCAAGGATTGCAATAAATGATGTTGGTGGACGTACATGAAAAAGTATGACGGATTGTGTGGTCGAATTTGGGGGCAGTAATAACTGTAGTGGGACTGAGAAAAGGGCATGTGTTGCAGCGGGAACGGCCGCAAGAAAATGTTCCCGCTGGTGCACAGAGGTATTTTATTTTAGGGCACTATGTACTAAGGAGTCACGAATGTTTTTATTACGGCGAAAAGATACCAAAGGGTTATCGGTGAAAATGGCTGACGTCTCAGGATCATTTTGTAAAATGTGAAAATTCCGATTGATAATATTTTTAGCGTTAAAATTGAAAGAATGAAATGTTAGAACTAGAGGAATTTTATTGTTTGAAACTTATTCCAAAGGTGATCCAAGGGCATCTAAACGAGGGACGAGAAAAGCTTTCTGAACGGCGAGGTCGAGAAGGTTGGTAGGGTAACAACGTTGAACAAAAAAAATATCTGATTTCCATCGATTTGGCTTGAAAATCTTGGTCGTCGCTACATAAGCGATGAAGACGCAAGAATTGAGAGTAAGGGATGGATCGCTTAGTGTGGTTGGGATGAGAGGATGAAAATAGAAGATAACTATGGGAATCAGTATAGGCTTGTACGAGTCCGACGTTTTCAGCGAATCAATCAATCGAAATTAAAATATCAAGGAACGACACAGAGGTCTCGCTGATTTCCCACGTGAACTTCAGATCAGGATGAAAATCATCAACAAAGTTGATGAACTGCTCTAAAAGGACACGTGAACACGACGCTGTTCCTAAACAGTCATCGATAAATCTGCCGAAGAAATCAGGCAAGGGACCCGTGTATTGTTCAAAGATCTGTTTTTCAACATAACCAACAAATAAGTTAGCATATAGCTTGGACCCATTTTGGTGCCCATCGCAACACCACTTATTTGTTGATAATGTTCACCATCAAACGAAAAAATGTTGGGGGCAACCACTAGTTCTGCTAAGCGGAGTAACGTGGTTGCATGTGGAGGGTTCTAAATGAGTGCGCTTATCAAAGAAAAACTTCAGAGCTTCAAGGCCATCACAATGGGGAATGACGGTGAAAAAGGACTTTACGTCCATGGTGAAATAAATTTATCTGAACTACTGAAACGTAACTGGTCGAAAATGTGCAAGGCATGTTTAGTATCTTTGATATAAGAAGCCAACTTCTTAACCAAAGGATACAATAACGTTGCCTAGAAAACTGGAAATGAGCTCTGTGGGGGAACTACAAGCGGAAAACAATCGGCCTGCCAGGATTGTTAGGTTTATGAATTTTAGGTAGGAAATATATGACAGGCGTTCTGGGGGTTGCTAATATAAGGTTAGATGCAGAGGCAGGCAATTCGCCGGCTTGGATGAAATTCTTGATGGTAGTTTTGACGGATTTTTGGTGAGATTGAGTGGGATCGGAATTCAACTTAGTATAAAAGATGGTGTACTGAGTTGGCGAAGAGCCTCTTGTCGATACAAGCTAGTCCACTCTTCAGACAACAACAGTGCCACCTTTGTCCGCAAGTTTTTATTATATGACAACGTCATCTCGACATCGCAATGACTTCGAAGCTAGAAGCTCTTCTTTGTTAAGATTATGAACTTGTTTTCTGCGCGGAGGGTGCAATTTATCAATGTCATGTCGGCATTGTCTTACGAAAAGATCAAGGGTGGAAAAATCGCCTTCGGGTGGAGACCAAGACGTTTCTTGGGGTTGAGTTCTTCAAAAATATCCTTATTGTTATTAAAAGGGGCTTATCATGAAAAAAGGCTTTGAGGCGCATGCGGCGGAAGAAATATTCGGTATCCTCTTTTACTGAAAATAGATCAATGGGCCCGGAGTTGGGAACAAACTTGAGACCTTTCGCAAGAACAGATCTCTTGGGGTGAGATAATGGCAAATCAGAGGGAATAGTTAAAACTAGACGATTGACTTCGTTAGAGGAACTAGTGCTCTGGGAGGGATTCAGGGAAGGACCCAGCAATTTGGCCAATTTGGACGCCTCAACGTCTAAGAAAACATAGAGTCTAGAATTTAACATGCGAATTTGTTTAACGATAGCGGTAAACAAAATAGGTGGGCAGACCTGGGAGAGAGAGAGGACTTACATCCCGAGATGTTGTCATCAGTATGTTGTAAATTACTGGATGCATAGACTTAATTGTGATACGCATCACATATATATATGGAATTAGATTTACAAACTGTCACCATATGTAAGAAAGAGCTTGTTAGTAACGTCCGAAACATGTCGCAAATAAAAGCAATATTCCAAAGCGTTGTGTTGTTTTTAAAGATAATATGCCAATTTAAGTAGAGTGCTGCGTAGACAGTGTTTTGAATATATAGCAAAGTGAAAAGGTGGTAAACTGCCAATAATTTAATGACGAAATACTGACGTTTCGAGCGGAGCCCTTCATCAGAGTAAGAGCAGACGAGATAAAATAAATAGGGCTTACATATATGCCAAAAGGGTGTAAAAAGGAGAAAGTATAGCCAATCAAATGCACGGGAGATAAACAAACTAATAATTAATGAGATGTGAAAAGTTAAATCATTTGCTATTTTTACAGTTTATCAGCAAACAGATTGAGGGGGAGGGCTCCGATGAAGGGCTCAGCTCGAAACGTCAGTATTTCGTTACTAAATTCTTGGCAGTTTACGACCTTTTCACTTTGCTATAAATTTCAAAACACTGTCTACGCAGCACTCTACTTTTTTACTACTCTCGGATTTCTACCGCTGCGACATGCCTAACCTTAAGAAGTTTTGTCAAAGTCTCCGACACGAAATGGTAAGTTATTTGCTTCCTTTTTAACCGTCGATCAGTAATCATGCTCTACGTTTGTTTGACCTTATTTTTTCCCGTTTTTCCAGTCATATTACTTTTAATAGTCTTTGTTTATATCGGGGGGTCATTCCCTACGGTTTTAGATCCTCTTTTGATTTATTGTCTTTTAATCTTCCCGCTATCGATCGTCGTTATTCCCATCACATAATATATATATATATATATATATATATATATATATATATATATATATATATATATTATATATATATATATATATATATAAAAAAGTAGAGTGCTGCGTAGACAGTGTTTTGAATATATAGCAAAGTGAAAAGGTGGTAAACTGCCAAGAATTTAGTGACGAGATACTGACGTTTCGAGCGGAGCCCTTCATCAGAGTAAGATATATATATATATATATATATATATATATATATATATATATATATATATATATATATATATATATATATATATATATATATATATATATATATATATATATATATATATATTATATATATATATATATATATATATATATATATATATATATATATATATATATATTTAACAATTATACCATGAGCTCGAGTCGTATATGAGCTGATAGCTATCAGCCATATACGACGAGAGCGAATAGTATAATTGTATTATAATATGGACATCCACTGTATAATAAGCCAAAATTCCACTATAATTAAATACTAATGACATAAACAAATGACGTTTCCGCCATGGCGCTTCCGTCTGCTACTTCCGTCATGCGTAGCGCAAAATATATTCATGTACATTCGTATTAAAAACGAAACAGGGAATTCGTGTGGACAAAAAGTACAAGCTTTGTGGACAAAAAGTACAAGCTTTGTGGACAAAAAGTACAATTTGTGGACAAAAAGTACAAGCTTTGTGAAACTTAACCTGGCTGGGCAAAGATTTTCCAGTCGGACTCGTCTTCGGCGTCGGCTAAACCGCCTTAGTGGTTTTTTGTTGACGGTATTGAACCTGCGACCTCCCGGTTCAACTCGAAATATAACTTGCCGTCTGCTCTGTTGATCTTTAAACCATCATATTTGGCTTAAGTTTCCTCTGGTTTTCTCTTCCTCGTCGTCCCAAGTAAAGGCCAAGGTAAAACCAAACGGTAAGAAACAATTGTGATGGATCAGTGCTGTCGGCTGGACATAATTCGCCACTGTCAAACAACAACTTAATTTGCCTCTGGATTATTGGCTTTTTGTGGACCAAACCGGCGATTTTCCCAGTTTTCCTAATGACTTTCACGAACGCATCTAACACTGAATTTGCTTCGGTAAAAGTAGGGTCGTCAATGATGGAAAATGGCCTGTTGTTGGGAGGATTTCTCAAGAATTTGTCAACTTTTTTATTGTAATACGAGCCGTCAACTTGCCTAGCAGATGTATGAAACACCTTAAAGCACGTGTTTATCTCTGCTTTTGTCATCCCTGTGATGTACAAACCGCCAGAAAAATTGGAAGAGGTAAACAAATTCAAAATTTAATGTAATTAGTTTACTTTCTCTCTTCTCTTTTAAAACTTTACACTCCTTTTCAGTCGTTTCATGTCAAATTTAATTTCAAAACGACCCCTTATTTTGAAAAGGATAATTTTTAGTTTGATTTACTTATCATTAAATATTTTCATTCCATATCTTGTTTTTTTTTTGTATTATCAGTGGTATTGCATTCTCAAGAGGGTTTTTTATTCAATTATTTTTATATGTTCATCAAGCTGAGCAAAACGTCAACCCTTTTGTATTTTTATTGCTTTACGGCAAGTAGCTAAACCAATCAGATTGCAGTATATATATATATATATATATATATATATATATATATATATATATATATATATATATATATATATATATATATATATATATATATATATATATATTATATATATATATTATATATATATATATATATATATATATATATAGCAAAGTTAAAAGGTGGTAAACTGCCAAGAATTTAGTGACGAGATACTGACGTTTCGAGCGGAGCCCTTCATCAGAGTCTCTGATGAAGGGCTCCGCTCGAAACGTCAGTATCTCTGATGAAGGGCTCCGCTCGAAACGTCAGTATCTCGTCACTAGATTATTGGCAGTTTACCACCTTTTATGCACTTTGCTATATATTCAAAACACTGTCTACGCAGCACTCTACGTTATATATATATATATATATACATATATATATATATATATATATATTATATATATATATATATATATATATATATATATATATATATATATATATATATATATATATATATATATATATATATATATATATATATATATATATATATATATATTATATATATATATATATATATATATATATATATATATATATATATATATATATATATATATATATATATATATATATATCGAGGCTTAGGCACTTTGTAATTATATTATCTCTGAAGATGTTGTGATGTATACAACGAAACGTTAGATCTAATTAAAATTTTATTATGCGTTTTCTTCGTGTTTTATGCTGGGCTTTAATATTCTTAACAAAGTTATGAATAGTTTAAACTAAATAATTAACTTCATAATCACGGAATTAGTAACAATCGCTAATCACATGGTTAAATTGCGTTATTGTCGTGGATATAAATTCGCGTGTGCCTTGTGACGTTTTTTTCATTATAATAGTGCATGTGTTTGCTGATTATTGGGAAAAAATGGCTGAGAGTGAAACACGTGCGCTTTTGATTCTCAAGAATCGCGTTCCGTTGAGATTTCGTTACCACAAATAATTCGGATGACGAATTATGCAATGAAATTAACTATGGATTGTTTAGGGTTTCATTTGATATATTTCTCTTCACAAAGATCGTTTATTTATACCGATTCAATTATGTAGTGAAATGTTGGCCATTTTGTGAGTTCTTGTTATGTAAGAGATTATTTGGTATATTTTCTACGAAAGATAACTTTAAACTTCATAGTCATGATAAAATAAGTTTATGAAGCACAAGTTATATTAACGTCAATTAATCACTACAATGATTACATCAGTGCATCGATTCCCGTGCACTTTAATCATGATATGTAATATAGTGTTTTGCCGATTAGCATCCTAACCATTATTGCCGGGGCAGGAATCGAACTCTAGATCTTAATTCGCACCACAACCCAATACAACTAACCACCACACCACGAAGGGAACTATGTCAAACCCTAACAAAAAATCGTACTTAAGACATTCTTACTAAAGGAAACTAAATTTTAAATTTCGACAATTTAATTGTTCGGTGACTTTTTCTGCAAAATGTTTTTAGCCGCATGGTGGTCATATTTGGCTTAATTTTTTAGTTTAATCATTGACTGAAGGTTCCAGTAATTCTATATAAAGTTTACTGATTTGTTCCCTATTAATCTCACTCTCCGGACCTTCGTTTCTTGTGTTCTACACCACGAGATAAAGGCTCTGCAAGTTCTGCAATTAGAATCGTATCATCGAATTTAGATTCCGATTAATATAATTTAATTACATCAGTGATTATAAGTGAATTGATTCGCCGGTTATAATAATTATTAATACACTGTTATTTTGAAGGAGTCAATTTGACCCCAAAAGTGGAGCTGAAAAAAAGACGCGTACTTTTTGAGTGAGAACATCAACTTTTGCGATGTATTATGCCATAAGAGCTCATGGATAAAAATCTAAATATTATGATTTCTTATTCGCTTAAGACATTTGTACTGCTTCTGCAGTAAACGACGGGCGCACAGTCGCTATCTTAAGGAAAACTAAAATGGGTAAAACGAGGGTAATAGTAGTAGAATTCCATTTCAAACTTTCCAGCGTATGCTGACAAAATAATGTCGATATGAACGCTTTATCATTAACATGCCTATTAAAAATATATTTCATTTTATGAAACGGCATGCATTATTTTAAAACCTCTGTTTGTTCATGTATTTATTCAGTGCCAACGAACACAAAGGACGATTGACGCGCCCGCTAAAGCCATGAATGTGCGTGAAAGAATCAAACAAGCAAAACAATAGATTGAGAGATATTTCACATCAGTTTGTTTATTTTACTAACAAAAAATTTAAAGTACTTAAAAAGTGTATCTATATAAATAGACCCACATAAGAGTCGTACGTAGTTCATAGTCTCATGCAAATGCACAGTTTGAGCGGAAACCGAATTTTGATAATTTGATTATTATACCAGAGTTTTTGTTACGTTGTTTAGAGCACCACTAAAAAGGCCGCGGGAATGAGATTGTCCTTGCACTCAAATCTGAAGTTGTAATTTAAGTTATGATTGGATTTTTCGGCCTAGTACTGCAGACATGCATTATGTCAACGAAATCAGGACATCTGTCATGATAATACACTGTATATGTAAGATTAATATAATTTTAATGCTATTGATTTTCTCCCAAGGTTCGACATATCTAAGAACAAGTTACAAACTGTATGGAGAGGACTGTTAATACATTTCCCTGCCCTGAAATATTTGTTAGTATACTTATTGTTGTAAATTTACTGATTGACAGTTTTCCATATTATCATACGATTCTTTACAACAATGATACATAACAGAAAGATAGAAGACATTTTTTATAATATCAATAAAACAGTACCGACGTTCTGGTAATCTATTACAAATTCTGTATAGTCGGTTTGACCGAGATCTTCCATATCTAATATTCGTATGATTACAGTTAGTATTGAGAAACGTAATACGGATAAAATGTTGTCCAGAATAGAATGACGATATCTCTTTATCAGTCGGTTAAACTTTTAGATTAAACGATACAAGTTTCTAGTAATACATTTCAGTAATTTAAATGCGATAGTTCAATCCGGATGCCAATATCGACTTTCTTTTTTAAAATTTCAACTCATAATGTGATTGTTAATTAATTAGTATATCTTAGAAATATCGATTTATGTCGCGAGATTATAATGAAACAGAGAGGTGTAATGAGCAAAGTTTGACGATAGTTAATGTAAACGATGGAAATCTCTTTCCAGATATTTTCTATTTCACGAGTTCGAGCTACGAGTTCGAGTTATGAGTTCGAGTTCGCTTTTCGATTTTAATATCGAGTTGAGATTTTGGTGCTCGGTAATGCAAAGAAAATGAACGCAAAGCTTCGACAAGCTTCGTCGCTTAGATGGTGGAAGGTTGTGAGGTGACGAAGGTCAAAATTCACCCATTGTCATTACTAGTAATTATATTAGCAAATTAAGGCTTTTATGCTTGATATGCCTTTTTAAATGCTCCTTGATTTGACGGAATGATTAATTTCCATGTTTTTAAAATTAAAAAGGTTATTGACAACACGCGATTATTCACCAACACTTGGCAAAGTTTCTATTTTTAGAACAAATGAGTGATTTTTTACGAATATTATATTAACAAAAAGTGTTTTAAATTGTTATTTAATAATTGAATTTTATTTTTTTATGGTTAGGTCAATTGTATTGTCCTAATGTATGTCACTTGTCATTATACGGCATAACTAACTCGTATAATATGCAGTAAACTGTAAATAATTGAAAAATCTTGTTCCAGTGTACACATTTGTGTGCCTAATATCCTTTTAATTGAAGTCAACATCGAATGTTAACCGGGAACTCGAAATTTGAACTCGAACTCGAAATTTGAACCCGAACTCGAAATTTGAACTCGAACACGAAATTTGATCTCGAATTCATGTTTTTTTATAAACTCCTCTTTCCACCCTATTAAATATGACTTATTCAAATATACAAATTACAATATTTAATTACAAATTAAAATATAATTATCATTAAAATTATCATATTTATTATATTCATTATATGCATCTGACTGAATTTATCATACTTTATTAATCCGCCATATAGAGAGGCTTAAACAGATAAGTATTTCCTGCAATATGTGGTCTTAAAAACTATGTTTTAAGGTGGCTCCCTATAGTTATTCTAACGGGAGATTGGTAAATAAATATGGCGTCGCGGTTGTTCGCGGCTCTCGCGTTTGCTGCTCAAGCAAGTCACGCATTTTCGTAATTTACTTTTTTATCGAGCAGACTTTGTAAAACGGAAAAATAAGTGAGAAAATATATATTGAGTCAACTCCTATTGCAACAATATTTATATCATACTGAAACTTGTATTGTTGCAAAACAGAAATAATGAAAAAGTACATGTACATAAGTGATTGTCGGTTTTTATTCACGAAAAATGTTTGTTTTCACAACTTTTGAATGATATTACGAGGACTATAAATCCCAAAAATTTAGAATAATTGTATTAAGTAACAATCGTTTATATTAAATCTCTCACATGAAATGTTGAATCGAAGCTTAATGTCCAACAGGTCGCAATGAACTACATAAAAACTGGTTATCAAAAAAACGTGACAGCACTGCAACGAATTCATGAAGTTATTCACCAAATTCTGGACGAAATAACCGCTAATAAACTACCGCTAGCCAATGACCACATCAACACAGATTATTTAAACAAACGTGAATTCTGAGTTTGATATAACAGAATTAATAAACTATTAATATTAATAAACTATTATAAAATAAATAATTAACGAAACATCGCAACAATCGACTCCCGTTAAATACCACGCGTTTCATGTGTTTATTAACTATTTATTTACTAATTTATGTTAATTAATTGTTTTACCGCTGATCACCCACCTTCTGATCCTCTTTTAGAGGGGTTAGGTGAACAGGAAGATAAATTGTATCTTGCGGCAACTATTGCACATGCGTAGATAGTGAACTTCCACAATTGAAATTATATCACGTTAGCACGGCCGAGCCGACTTTATGCAGGCGTACGTTTTTTTGAATTCCGTAAGGCCAAAAATTTTAAACTTTACGAAGTAAACAAGAAAGTGCATATAACAACATATTGAAAATGTAAAACATTCTATAAAGCCATATCCTTAAGGTGGTTCGATAGTCTAAATCATGGTCATGGTCATCATCGTTTTTTCCATAGCTCTAGTGGTGGTCTTGTTTACTAGCGAAAAGTTTTATACCCTCAAAATTTACCTGAGTGGGAATTCGTGTTTCCAATAAATCCAGAAATTTAATTTGCATAAAATCAGCCGCTTATCATAAACACAATTTATCTAGATGTACAAAAAAGCTACAAGTGTGAAACGTTTCAATAATCAATAACACCGCTAGAGATATGCAATGAACCAAATAAATAAAAGTTATTAAATATTTAAGAAACTTTTCACCATGTAAATAACCCGTTTCTTCTAGAAAATTGTTTTTTAAAGCGTCATGTTCGTTTCTATGCTTCGTCAGTTAAAGGTGCAAACGTCGTAAGTCTGTTTGGAATATCTTATTCGCTTCTAGCAGCTCGCGCGCTAAAACCGTGTGTACGAATATATTGGTATTTTTGTCCTCCATTGCTTCAAAATATTGTAGCCAGATAGGTAGTACATTTATACAACAAATGTTTTCTTGTAACATTCCGAACTGTATTCGTGCTATGACGTCGTGCGCCTTATTCGTGCCCAGACTTTTTCTCATGGCCATGACTATCAAAACATCGCATTTTATTATTTTAACTTGAAATGCACTTTAACTGAATTAAGATGATTATCATTATTTTTTTCTTACAATACTGGTGTACAGGGACTTGTCTGCTAATCAGATCTCTGAAATAAAGTACAATTTACTTGAATTTTCAAGAAATCTAACAAACTTGTGAGTATTTACTATTAAACATTTTCCAGCAAATAAGTATTTATGTGAAAACTTTAAATATAAGCGTGTTGTGTGTAATGAAGACGAGATATAAAATAAAAATCGTGTTTAGTATTCGTTTTTATTAAATTAACTTAAATAATACCATGATTGCCTCGGTTTGTTTTGTTCTCACAGGGCGATTTAATCTCTAATTTGCACTCTAACCGGACAAATTTGTAATTTTGCACTCATTAACATACATGAGCATTGAGCAAACATGCAAACAATACTCTTTTACACAACAAAGAAATGCATTAAATAATCAAGACAATTATTATATTACCTCGTCAATCATGGTATATATTACAAACAAATACCGCGACATGTCGGGAAACTATTAATTAAATGCTCATCAAGCCTCGGGAGGATTTGTGGAAGTCCACAAATCCACTATGCTTTCGGGGCAATTTAATCACTAATTTCCCTAATGTCATAGTATTACTTATAATAATTCATATTAACTAAAATACATCAGTGTCAAAGTTGTATCAATACCGTAGCAAGTTTTAACGGATCGTATGACCATCAGTTTTTACAAAATACACACAAATAAGATTTTTTAGAAGTTACATGAAAACAGTAGTTATAATGCATCACTAGTATCCAGTCCACGCGAGAACGAACGCAAACCGTACTTATGACTTTATATGATAATAAATTTTATACATAGTGAGCATAGTTTTTAGTTTGTAAAAATGTATTGCATTTAGTTTGTAAAAAGGAGAGTGGTGTAGTGATTACATCATTATTCTCCAGTCCCCACGAGACTGCAGAGGAGAGCACGAGGACTCGGAGAGCAATGGCTGTTAATATCCTATGTACAAAGTGTCTAAATAAAATATACAAAAGAATATAACAGAAACAGTATAGAGCCAATATCGATTTTCAATGTATAGGATAATAGTTTGAGTTTATAGTTTTCAAAAATATACACGTATTTTTATAGCAACTTTTGTTACGCATATCTACATCCATACAGTGAAGTCATCTAACATTTTTGAGGTAGTGTGATTTTATGAAAATTAGTACAAACGCTATACATTTATCTTATTTATTTCATATCAGGATGATGGCTCACAATAAGATCAAGAATATACCTGCAGTCTTCTTTCACGGCCTATCCCATCTAAAGTATATGTACGTATTACGATTTTCATTCATTATCAAGAGTTTATTATAATAAAAATAAAGTCATTGAAGGATTTTGTTTTAAATGTACGTGATGATTTCTTCATAGCGACGTTGTTCACTTTCAGAGACTTTTCGTTCAATTTAATCGAAATGTTGAGTAGCGAACTGCTAAAGTTTTCAAAAAGTCTAACATATTTGTGAGTATAGAATTAAAATTTTATTGCAAATCTTATGATGGTTTGTCCAAGTTGTTCGTTCAGACAAATTCCAATCAATTAATCCATCCATCAATCAATCAATCTATCGATTGATCATTGATTAATTGCCCTGGGATGGGTCGATTTATGAATCGATTAATCGATCAATCGATCGATTGATCAATCTATCGATTGATCCATCGATCGATCTATGGACCCATCGAACTTTTTTATAAATCGATCCATCAATTCATCCCCTCATGACCTGCCGCCACCTATCGCCAATTACTCAATCAATCAATCAATCGATTAATCAATCAATCGATTGACAAATTGATTGATTGCCCAGGGATGGAATTGGTCGATTGAACAATCGATCAATCGATCAATCGATTAATCGATCAATCGATTAATCGATCAATCGATCCATCGGTCCGTCGATCCGTCGATCCTTTTATCCATCGATCATTCGATCCATCCGTCAGTCCATCACTCCTTCAATCCAACCATCAATCCTTCAATCCATCCATCCCCTCACCCGCCGCCACCCCACCCAGTCAATCAGTCCAGTCCGTCCGTTGTACCTCACTCGCAACCTCCATCCATCTGGCCATCTACGAAAGTTATTCTTCTATATATTTGTTAACGTTTATGCAAATTTGTGCACGGTCACTGTCAATAAACACATTGTATTTTTTTGTTAGAATGAAGAAACTGTTGAAACCAATTGAAACAACTTGTGCTAGAATCATTCAACATCGCTTTTTAGATTAATATAATCGTAAATAAAAGATGTGTGCATGGTGAAAGCCATATCAACATAAACCGCAACTCATTTTTTAGTCTCTTTGAAGTTTGCCAAGTTTCCAGACCATACATCAATTAACTATATATCCAGTAATTTTAAAACGTCATTTTAGACGTAATTTTTAAACTTTCATTCTAATTGAAGATTAATTATTAAAGACGACTGATTACCTAGGCATATATAAAACATATGCACGCTGTAATGCACATGCGGATACTGGCAATTGCCAATTGGATTATTGAATCTGTAACTTAGGAAAACATTTAATTAATAAGAAAACAATGCAAGAAATACCCTGCACCGCAGACGACTAAACCGCGGGTTATATGGGTTTTAGTTTCAAGAAACAGCTTGCTCCAGCGTTTGTTCTATATTTCTCTAAGTAACTTGTAAACGATCTCAAACTTTTGTTATCAAAGGCGATCTCAAACTTTTGTTTCATCTAAACGATCTCAAACTTTTGTTATCAAAGGGATATCTTAATTTTTTTCTGAAACTACGCTTTACTTAAATAATACAAGATAGTTTAAACTCATATATTTCTAGTATTTTGATACCAAATACTTAAAGTAAGATACCCAGATGGCCTGATCCTCTGATCTACTACGTCGTTAAAAAGTCAGGTACATGCTGGGTCATGACATAGCGGAGACTGGTTTAGAAAACCAGTATCCGCAAAAATAATTAGCAAGTCTTGATCGCATGATGTTTTCACTTCTTCCTAACCATATAGGGACCTTTCAAATAACGAAATAAAGGCATTGCCAAAATCTTTTGCTGTTCCTGTTAAGCAATTGGAACACTTGTAAGTCAATAATCCCGTCAACATTCTTTATTAATATACGTTACCTCCCGCTGTATAACGCGTATAAATGCGTCCTGTCTCAAATATAGGGTTATTAGGGACTATGTCAGAAAAATCTCCAGATTTTTTCTCCAGTAGATAGTGTATTGTCATGATCCAATTGAGATTATGGAATGATCAAGTTTACTCCTTTGTGTAAATCATTTAATAATCGCTTTAATCATATCCAGATCGGGCTTTTTTGTATGGAAATGACAAGGAAATGACATTTTTATACACTGATGATATACTATTGTGCGTCAATATGATGTTATTAGTTGTCGCAATTTCGGATTTTAGAGAAATAGTACAAATACTAATACATTATAATGTTTGCCTCATAACTATTTATTTGTTATTTATTTGTTTTGTAGAGTCGTTATACAATTTTAATAAGGCAACAGCCCATATAATTTAAAGTAAACCATTCGTATAAGGCATTACCGAAATTTAGTGTCAGTTCCTCACCCGCAACCTCCATCCATCTGGCCATCTACGAAAGTCATTCTTCTCTATATTTGTTAACGTTTATGCAAATTTGTGCACGGTCACTGTCAATAAACACATTGTATTTTTTGTTAGAATGAAGAAGCCATCCAATCGAAACAACTTGTGCTAGAATCATTCAACATCGCTTTTTAGATTAATATAATCGTAAATAAAAGATGTGTGCATGGTGAATGCCCTATCAACATAAACCGCAACTCATTTTTTAATCTCTTTGAAGTTTGCCAAGTTTCCAGACCATACATCAATTAACTATATATCCAGTTATTTTAAAACGTCATTTTAGACGTAATTTTTAAACTTTGATTCTAGTTGAAGATTAATTATTAAAGACGACTGCTTACCAACGCATATATAAAACATATGCACGCTGTAGCACACATGCGGATACTTGCAATTGCCAATTGGATTATTGAATTTGTAACTTAGGAAAACATTTAATTAATAAGAAAACAATGCAAGAAACACCCTGCGCCGCAGACGACTAAACCGCGGGTTATATGGGTTTTAGTCATCTGCGGCACAGGCTAGACAAGAAACTGCTTGCTCCAGCGTTTGTTCTATATTTCTCTAAGTAACTTGTAAACGATCTCAAACTTTGGTTATCAAAGGCGATCTCAAACTTTTGTTTCATCTAAACGATCTCAAACTTTTGTTATCAAAGGGATATCTTATTTTTTTCTGAAACTACGCTTTACTTAAATAATACAAGATAGTTTAAACTCATATATTTCTAGTAATTTGATGCAAATACTTAAAGTAAGATGCCCAGATGGCCTGATCCTCTGATCTACTACGTCGTTAAATACTCAGGTGCATACTGGGTCATGACATAGCGGAGGACTGGTTTAGGAAAACAGTGTCCGCAAAAATAATTAGCAAGTCTTGATCGTTTTCTCCTCTTCCTAACCATATAGGGACCTTTCAAATAACGAAATAAAGGCATTGCCAAAATCTTTTGCTGTTCCTGCTAAGCAATTGGAACACTTGTAAGTCAATAATCCCGTTAACATGCTTTATTAATACGCTACCTCCCGCTGCATAACGCATATAAATGCGTCCTGTCTCAAATATAGGGTTTATTAGGACTATTGTCAGAAAAATCTCCAGATTTTTTCGCTAGTAGGTAGTGTATTGTCATCCAATCGAGATTATGGAATGATCAAGTATTACTCCTTTGTGTGACCCATTATAATAATCGCTTTAATCATATCCAGATCGGGCTTTTTTGTATGGAAATGACATGGAAATGACATTTTTATACACTGATGATATACTATTGTGCGTCAATATGATGATATTAGTTGTCGCAATTTCGGATTTTAGAGAAATAGTACAAATACTAACAAATTATAATGTTTGCCTCATAACTATTTATTTGTTTGTTTTGTAGAGTCGTTATAAAATTTTAATAAGGCAACCGCCAATATAATTTAAAGTAAACCATTCGTATAAGGCATTGCCGAAATTTACTGTCAGTAGGTGTTCAGAAAGTTGCAAGATTTTCCACCAATAAACCAATATAATTTCAGAAAAAAAAGTACGGAAATTTCAGTGCAGTAACTATAACGATTATTAAGATATAAATATTTAAAGTCAACACGGACACTTTCCCTGTCTGGATAGGGCTAAGTAATTGATTAGATATATTATATTAATGTCAATCACCTCGATCTAAAAAGTACATTTTTTATCAAATTTTCGCTAATAATGAGGTTCATTAGTGTAGTACATGTACTTGTTATACCAAGAAGTTTCGGTAAAGTTAAAGGTTAGGCAGTGTTCTTTTAATATTTAGAAGATATGATCATGTTGATTTGTTGTCTGATCTAATGAAAACCAATACAAATGAATATGATAACTGTTTATATAACTATTCACACAAAGTTTTAAAGACTCCAGTCAATCTATTTCTTCTTATATAAATACAGGGATCTTTCCAACAACAAACTTGAAAAATTGCCAAAATCCTACTTGCTTCTGGTAATGGATTGAAACGATTGTAAGTCACCGAATAAATAATCAATGTAAGTAATAAACTTAAATATATTTTCATATACGTTTTTTTCTGAAAAAAACATATGTCAATATATATTTTTCTAGGTTGCTAAAGAAAAAACCTTCTCAAAACAATTGATCCTGGGAGTATGAAAAACCTTAAAAATTTAACAAAACTGTAAGCATATATCGCATCTTGCTATATATGAAGTAGGAAGTGATTATTAAAGGAAAGCACTTTCATGGTAAAAGGGCTATCGGATCACTACAATGTTTTAAACGTCGTTATCATCAATACCAGCCATAAATACAGAATTGGAAATAGATATATAATGAATATTAGTTGTGTTTTCCGCACTTACGCAACTGCTAAACTGAAAACATATTACTTTAACTTAAGTGAATTATCAACATCGCAGAAATGTTTACGGTTTATGGCAGCACTTTAAATACAAACTGCATCAAGTATTGCTGATAATGTACATTTAATTCATTTGGGACACAAGGAAGTCATGTAAAATACAGATGTTATAATTATACACTGTAAATTAAATTTCGTTGTCTCAGATTCACCAATTGACTTTTTTACGTGTTGAAACAGCGAAATATTATTGGTTGAAACAACCAAAATACGGTCATTTTTATTAAAATATTTGGTTATCTTAACCATTCAGATTGGTATGAATATGAGACAAACTATCAAATCGGTTGTTTCAAACTGCAATCTGTTATAATTAGTAAACTTTTCAGGAGGAATTAATTATTATGTGAAATAACATTGATATTTCGGAAAGGTCAACGGAGTAAATAAATTTAGTTCAGGAGCGATATTTTTATCTAACATTCTTTCCATCACCATTGTACAGGGAACTTGCTGACAATCAACTGCAGAAAATACCAGAAAACTTTTTTGCTGATGAAAATCAATTGGAACAGTTGTATGTTCTCGCTAACTATAATGCGCATTGTCAATTAACTTGTTCGTTATTTTTTTCATTGCTAAAGACGTATTTAAATAATGTATTGGTATTTTTGTTCAGGAGCTTACGGAATAATCTACTCACAAGTCTTAATCCAAACAGTATGGAAAACTTGGTAAACCTGGTAAAACTGTAAGTATTGATTTGTTTCTAAAACAATCACAGATTAAATATTATTTATGTTTCCTATTTAGCATTTAGCATTTTCCAATATTCTTCTTTAGTATTTATTTTTTATAATTTAGCATTTTAAATTCTTTTTATATACATTTCTGCAGTGACATTTCGGGAATGCCACGTCTGTACATTAAAAATTGGAAGTTTCTGCTGAAGTTGAATAAACTAAAAGAATTGTAAGAACGACTATATACTCTTTTGTCCCTTACCTTTTAAAAAGACAAATCCAGAAATTGAGATTGTGTGGTATATCAATGTAAATAATAAAGATTAATCAAAGTATACTAGAAATTTGGAATAATGAAAATGAGTGAATGAAGAAGACTGGGTCACAGGGTCATTGATTTCATGTATGTGGTTTATCCTTTACCATCTTAAGAATATACAATTTCTCTATACCACCCAAAATTGTCTGCTGTTCTAGAAAAAGTCAATCATAAAATTATTATATTCAAATATTGTTATTTAATTTATGTTATATTATTGAAATTCTTTATATAAAAATTATGAACTAGCAATTAATATTACATGTCATTTACGAGCTTCTGCATATAACATTCAGAAATATATCAACGATTAGAACTGATCGTTACAAGAAATACGTTTTTCTGTAACATATGCTATAATATGTAGGGGTCAAACGATAATTGGATCGGCGCATCGGTTCGGCCCGATATTTGCAACGTCGGCAGAAATATCAGATCGGCAACATTTGACAAATATATCCGGGTTTTTAACCGATGTCAAATTTTGAAGTTTTGCGGTCGAATTCAAAATTTAGTTATGTTTTCAGCGAAAAACTAAACTAAAGTTGTTGATGTAATATATGAACAACGAGTTTGAGTGTTTCATCAGGGGATCCAAACACGAGAAAACATGATGAAAAAACGAGCGCGAAGCGCGAGTGTTTTTATTGTTTTCGAGTGTTTGGATCCCCTGATGAAACACGATAAACGAGTTGTTTATATGGCTTCTCAATCGAACACGGATTTAATTGGATGTTTACTTAAAACGCATTTGAGAACAAACCCTCATGGGACTGAACTCACGAGGGTATGTAAAATTTATTCAGAAAATTTACAGACTCTGTTCAGTTGAGGATGAGCGAAGACGGAGGCGGGTCGTTTCGTTCTCCAAAAAAATGAATTATTAATTAAGATCTCAGCAATTAGATCAAAACCGGGTTTGATCTAATAACTGTGGTGGTATATGATTTTTAGGTGTTTTACTCGAATATCCAGCCTCAGTCATGATAAAATAAAGTGATTTCATTGGCTAATTGGCTCATGCATTATTAATGAGTTTGAGAACACAATATCGTCGTTCTGCACATTTCAAAACAGTTAAGCCTAGTTTAGACTTTAGATGTCTAGTCCCGTCGTATTTAATTTATCGCATCTAATTAGATGACTTTAAGTTCGACGCAACTTTGAAGTCTCAAGTACTTCTTTCGACACGTTCAGTTAATTAAATTAGCATTCAATTAACCTCACTCGCATTCCAAAGTCTAAACTAGGCGTCAATGCGTTATTTCCTGACAATGCCGAAATTAAAAAATTAAAATGGCGGCGACTTTAAAGGTAAAAACACGTGTTCAAAAAATATCGGATTGGATATCGGCCGATGTTGGGGAAAAAAACATAGGATATCAGATCGGCACCAAAAAGCCACATCGTTTGACCTCTAATAATATGAAATGTCATGCAAGATTCACCGAATGACCTGCCTTTTCTTTCAACAATTAAATTATACGGCTTTTAATGCGACCAGGTTGAATTATTATGCGATCTAGTTTGATAGAACAAACGTGTTCAAACATTATTTTTATTTTTATTAATATTTTCATCTTATTGATCCATCAATCTATTCATACACCAATCCATCCAATCATGCTTCTACCGAACTATAGTTCACTTCCTCTTGAAATTTTACTTGTAGGAAATCCAGCTTGTTTTCTCACTGTTGTTTCGTAAAGAAAGAGAGACCTGATGTCAACTGTATCGCACCAGCTGATTCCTTCTCGGACTGTGACCAAATGATAAAAAGCCAGCCGTTACGATACGTTGTGTGGGTATTTGTTGTTGCTATATTTGCATCAAATACACTTTCGTTCGGCCTGAGAATGGCATATAAAGATAAATGCTACGTTCAAAATGTTTTTATTCTGAATCTCAACATTGGTGATTTTTTGATGGGCGCGTATATCGCCGCCGTCGTCAACCGAGATCTTACTTGGCAAGGTGATTACTACCTTCATGACCACGAGTGGCGTTCCAGTCTGGCTTGCAAAATGTTTTGGTGCCATTGCTTTAATATCAAGCGAGGTATGCGTTATTACCTTGGCAGTTATTACCTACGATCGTCGTGGAAAGCTCATTCATGGTATGAAACATAACCCTATGAGGCGACGCACAGTACGGTTTATTGTGGTCTTGATTTGGCTAATATCCATCGCCATCGCTCTCGTTCCTGCTGTTGTCAAGAACTATTTTTATGATGAAGAGAAAGCTGAAGGGTTCTATGGTACCAATGGTTTATGTTTGCCGCTGCAACTACCTGGTGAAAAGGATCCAGCCTGGGAATACTGTCTTGTTATATTTGGCGTGTTTAACTTCCTGGTTGCCTGTTACTTGGCTTGGGCCTACTGCACGATATTTCACTATAATTACGTCTCCACTCGCCAGTCTGGTAGTGAACAACGTAAAGAAGGCGAGGTTATATTGGGCATCAGATTTTTCGCTATCGTCTTTACCGATATTCTCTGTGGTTTCCAATTGCCATCCTTATTTACATCTCTCTGGCCCTCATTGTCAACGACACCGAGAACGTCGTTTATGCATGGTTTTCAATATCCGTGGTCTCAATAAATTCTGCCATAAATCCCCTCATCTACACCATCACGAACACTTTCTTTTGGCCTAAGATCCAGGGATGGTTCCAAAATATTCGCCAATCTTTGCCAACAATGTAAATATGTTTATATGCTTGCAATATTGTCGTAGCGGTACTTACGTATTTCAGTTGACGACGTTTTGGTGCGGTCTCCATATAACCTGAATGGAACACCGCTCCGAAAACGCTTTCAACGGTAAGTACCGTTACTTTCCAAGAGGAAAACTTAGTGCAAAATTTCAGGTAAATTTTCGTCGCGAGTTCTGTGATATTCTGATCCGAAGCAGATTTTACCAGTCAGCAAACATGATTTTCTAAGATCACCGACCAATAAAAAATCAACCACTATGTGATTGTGATAAATTAGCAACATCATTGGTTATAAATTTCTATAATCATGTGAAATTCTGGTAACGACTGTATTTTGTGCTTTTCAAAGTCAATGTATCCGACGTTTGCCTCATTTGTGATAAAATTATATAAAATATTTTTAATTTTAAAAGCAATTTTCAAACTTCTCAAGAAATTGTCCATAAATTTCATTTTTATATTTGATATTCGAATAGAAGTTTAAAAGCGTTTTAAATAAAAATAATTTTTAAAGGATTAAACTGAGCAAGTATATTTCATTATTTGTATCCATGCTCAAACCAACATGTTCAAAGCAATTATTTCGATTCATGCTCATAATGAAAACTTATTTCAAAAGAAAACTTATTAGAAAAAAACTTATTTGAAAAATAAACTTTCTAAATTCGGCAAAATTATTTTAAAATGGTCCAATTCAATTTAACAAGAATTAAAATATGACAAGTGTGATGTAAATTTATCATTAGGTACGTGTTGTAACCATGAAGATCAAGAAACAGGTCCCAACGAAGAATTAAACGGTGCTATGGAGATGACAGGTAATGTCTGACTGCGATAAATGCGTGGTGTGATGTGTAGCAGATGTATGCAAAACAAAGAACTTTCGTTTTAATAATTGAAGTATTTGTTATCTGAACCATGGTATTATAACCCTTTGATTTTTTCTGTATTTAGCATTTCGAAATTAAACATGTTTGCTTTTAACTGAGTTTCACGGTCGGTCTTTCGGTTTGAAGAAAATATCCGCCAATGTCAGTAGGGTCTATATATATGCTGTTCTTATTCCAGCCTTACTCAGAGTATGTTTGATTAATCTTTCCGGAAACCCCTTTGATATACGGGATACAGTGTGAAACCTTTCGGATCATCTTGACAGCCGTGTGTTTGAATTTTCATTTCTGGGAATATACTTATTCTGGATGAATTTTTACGTATAACCGTTTACTGTTAGGTCTTGTAAAACACGATCTTTCTCTTCTCAGTAAAAATGCCAAAAGATCGATAACATGTTTATCGGAGGTAAATCTGTGTGCGACTTCCAATATTCTGTCTCTCTAAGTCTCGTCTTTACGATATCCATAGCCAGTTGAATTGGGATTGATGTAAAAAGAGAGACGACGTCAAAGGACACGATTGTCTTAACTTTGTTGACTTTCTACTAACGAAGTCCGTAAAGACTTTGGCATTCTTGACAGAATATGCATTGTAATGGTAGAGTTGTTTCAAAAGATTTGCTAGGTGGTTTGAAAGTTGATGTCGGTGATCCAATGTTGCTGTTGATCGGGCCTAAAGGGGTCTTTGTATATGTCGTTTTTTCGATGGTAATGTTATCTTGATTGGCGATGAGTCATACTTTGTGAATCTTTGGTAGGCCATCGTTGTAGTTTTCATTCCGTCTTCGAATTCGGGTTTCTTCGTTTATCAGTAATTTGACAGTAAACATTCTGGTCTTGTTGCATTTCGTGTACTTGAACTTTGTATTCAGTTCTTTGTATTCGGCTTTCGTAATTAAAATGCTTTTATCAGCTTTGAGGTTTTGCATGGCTTTCTTTTCACCTCGATTAAGTTCTGATGTATGGATGGTTTCGATTTCTTTGAGAATACAGTACACCTTTACCATAATCTCATCTTGTTCATCTTGCGCTAGGCCGTTTAAACCTCCTTCTACAGATGCAAGGATTTATTTTGTTGGTACAGTACATGTCTTGGTGTTTTTGAAAAATTCAAACCTTTCCTATGGAGACTAAAGTCTTTACCGACTTAGTTAGTACCAATAAAGTCGACAGAGATGAGACAATCGTGTCTTTTGATGTTGTCTCTCTCTTTACATCAATCCCCATTCAACTGGCTAAGGGATATCGTAAAGAATAGACTGAGAGAGACAGAATGTTCCAAGTCGTACACAGATTTGACTGTTAAATATGTTAGCGATATTTTGACATTTGTACAAAACAACAGTTATTTCAGATGTGAGAGTACATAATGCACTGCGGTAGTATAATGCACTGTTATTTTCAGGTTGTAAAAATAAGCACGCACATACGTGTAGTAGATTTAACTATCTAGGACGTAGTAACTTTAGTTGTTTTAACCACAATTTTGTACTAGTTAAAATTACTATGACTGTGGTAAAAACGACTAGTTTTCCGCACAGTTATTATTAAACTACTCGAGTTTAACTTTGTCCATAGTTGTTTTAACTACAATTTCGTAGTTAAAACGATTGCGGCTGTAGTAGAAATAACTAGTTTTTTTATAGAGTTATTTTAACTACTCAATTTTAACTTTGTCGTAGTCATTTTTACTACAATTTCCGGTAGTTGAAACTACTATGACCGTAGACTACTAAAAACAACTAGTGTTTGGTATAGTTATTTTAACTACACAGATACACAAAGCTATATATCTTTTCTCATATAGTTATCTTAACTACAATTTTCTGTAGTTAATCTACTGACTGTAGTAAAAAAAATAGTCCATCTGTGTGGTCATACGACAAACTGGACCGTCACATGAAAACTAAAGTACAGGAAAGTCCCAGGCAATGGCCTCGTATGCCACAGCGCATATTCCCTTACGAAAATTTCATATAACATTTCACATGTGAAAATTTCATATATCAAATGGACATGTGGAATTGGAAACATTTCACATATTAAATTTTCACATATGAAATTTTCACATTTGAAATTTTCACATATGAAATTGAATGTGGAATTGGAACCTTTTCGCATATGAACTTTTCACATATGAAAATAAGCAAAAAAGAATGTATCCAATGGAAAATTGAATGTACAGTAGTTGCGGGATCCATCCCGGTTACAGCACATTTCATCCCCTCGCCCGGATGGCACTTCGCGCTGATCTCGAACGAAAACGAGGACACTGATCTCGAAAGAAGACTGGATCGAGGAACTATTGTTCATAAAATGAAGCCGGAAGTCCGCCATTACTAAATGATCAACTGAGGTTCCGATGAGGGTTTTGTTGGATTATGTGCTCTTACAATCCACAAAATAAAATAATTTTAACTACCATATAAAGAGGACTGGAAGACATTTTTCAAATCACTAGGCACAACGATACGTTGCCTGCCTACATATTCACTGCGACTTCAGTCTTAGTAATGGCGCATGTAGAATTTTACAGGCTTCATTTTCTGCCATAGGCGGACAATAGGTTGCTCTACTGTTCTTTCGATATCAGTAGAGCAGGGTGATAATCTCGACGGGCGATAATTCATTTCCCGCCATAAAATTCCCGTCTAAAATCCAAGCGCATCCAAATCCAGAATTAGTTTGTTTATAATATACATATATTTTATATATATATATATATATATATATATATATATATATATATAAAGATAAGATAAAGATAATATTTATTCAGGATAGCCCCTTCAGTTACATGAACTGGTATCAATGGAGGTCCTGACAAAACATACATACATACATTATTACTTAAAAAAAAGTTTTGCTTAAAGAAAATATTCTTTTGCTCTTCTTCCGAATTCTTTAAAAGAAGAGCAGTTCTTAATATAGTCTCGCGTAAGTTGTTAAATATAGTTGCACCTGAAAAGTAGAAAGATCTTTTTGCTACTTCCAGTTTTACTTTAGGGAAATGAATATTTCGACGTCCTCTTGTCCGATAACAATGTAATGACTCGTTTATCCTAAAATAGTCTAATAAATATGGAGGTATATCGTTATCCAGACATCTTTTGACCCATTCTGCGACATGTAGCAGTCTCCTATTCGCCAAAGGGGCTAAACCAATAGATTTTAGTAGCAAATCTGTTTCAAGTTCTGAATTTGGGGAAATAAGTTTTGCTGCTCTGCGTTGTAATCGCTCCAAGGCATCAGAGTTTAACTTCCCACATCCATTCCACACAACATCGCAATAGTCGATGGAAGGTATAATCATTGACTTATAAATCTTTTCAGCCGTGTCAATAGGTAATGAACTCCTTAGGCGTCTAAGAATACCTAGTTTCTGAGAGACTTTTCTTATTAAATAATCAATGTGATCATTAAAAGACAATGTGCAATCAATGTGGACTCCTAGGTATTTAAAACAGTTAGATTTCCTCAAAGGGACTCCATTGTATAATAACATAACTGATTCGTCTCGTTTCAATCTTTGGTGAGTACCGTATATAACATATTCGGTCTTTTCTGTTTTAAGGAACAGTCCATGAGGCTATATTATTATTATTATATATATATATTATATATATATATATATATATATATATATATATATATATATATATATATATATATATATATATATATATATATATATATATATATATATATATATATATATATATATATATATATATATATATATATATATATATATATATATATATATATATATATATATATATATATATATATATATATATTATTATATATATATATATATATATATATATATATATATAGCAAAGTGAAAAGGTGGTAAACTGCCAAGAATTTAGTGACGAGATACTGACGTTTCGAGCGGAGCCCTTCATCAGAGTAAGACGAGATGAAATAAAATAAATAGGGCTTATATATATGCCAAAAGGGTGTCACAGGTAGAAAGTAGCCAATCAAATGCACTGGAAATAAACTAACTAATAATTAATGAGATGGGAAAAGTTAAGTCATTTACTATTTTTACAGTCGATCAATAAGCAGACTGAGGGGGTGGGAGAAATGACAGGTCCAATATTCAATGGGATTAGGCGATAATAATAGAAACAAAGACTTGAAAAGGAATGAGCATAAGCTAATAATAAAAAGTTCATAAGCTAATAATAAAAAGTTCCAAGCAAAATAAAATGACAAAAAGCTTTTACGAAATTAAATAAAAGAAAAACGTTCGTTAAGACCAAGAGGATGTGTGGTGCCAAGTTTAAAAATGAGACGCTTCTCTTGCCGCTTGCGGTTATCGTTGCCACCGGAAATGGGAAGGATGGCACAGACTTTAATGTCTGAAACCAAATGGTTGGAGCTGTTGAAATGGCGGGCTACAGTTTTGTCACCATCATTGATCCTCACGGAACGAAGATGTTCAGCAAACCTGTCTGAAAGGCGTCGCCCAGTTTCACCGATGTAGATTTTAGGGCATTTATCGCAAGAAATGCAATAAATTATGTTGGTGGACGTGCATGAAAAAGCATGACGGATTGTGTGGTCGAATTTGGGGGCAGTAATAACTGTAGTGGGATTGAGAAAAGGGCATGTGTTACAGCGGGAACGGCCGCAAGAAAATGTTCCCGCTGGTGCCGAGGTATTTTGTTTAAGGGCACTATGTACTAAGGAGTCACGAATGTTTTTATTACGGCGAAAAGATACCAAAGGGTTGTCGGTGAAAATGCCTGACGTCTCAGGATCATTTTGTAAAATGTGAAAATTCCGATTAATAATATTTTTAACTTTAAAATTGAAAGGATGAAATGTTAGAACTAAAGGAATTTTATTGTTTGAAACTCGTTCCAAAGATGGTTCAAGGGCGTCTAAACGGGGGACGAGAAAAGCTTTCTGAACGGCGAGGTCTAAAAGGTTGGTACATGTAGGGTAACCACGTTGGACAAAAAAAGATCTCATTTCTATTGATTTGGCTTGAAAATCTTGGTCGTCGCTAGATAAGCGGCGAAGACGCAAGAATTGAGAGTAAGGGATGGATTTCTTATTGTGGTTGGGATGAGAGGATGAAAATAGAAGATAACTATGGGAGTCAATAGGCTTGTACGAGACCGATATATATATATATATATATATATATATATATATATATATATATATATATATATATATATTATATATATATAATACCATGAGTTCGAGTCGTATATGAGCTCATAGGGAGCTAATGGTATAATTGTTTAATAATTTAGCAAACATTCAAGATAATAATCGGCAAGACATTAAATTGGAGTGTCTATTGGATGATCGTAAATTGTCACGTTTACATTCAACAGCTTTACATTCAAAGTTACATTCAATACGTTTTTAACACAAAGTAGCATCAAACTATGCCTGATATTTCGTATTGCTGCATTCGGAAATTGTTTGTTTATCTTTGTCCTTAACAGTCGAAATATTATGCTGATAGTTTCCGATATAACAGAAACTAAAATAGGATAATTCTGCTAACTATGGTGTAAATTTATAGACATTGGTCAGTGTAGTAACGAGGGGTATGCAGCTGAACCTGCAGGAACAGATCCCAAACAAGAAGGAAGTTGTGTCATTGATGTGACAGGTAATGCCGTTATATGCACAGGATAAACGATATGATGTTATATATCATACACGAGAAATCTGATTTCGAAACACCGAGACGTATATTGAAAAACGAGGCCGCAGGCCGAGTTTTTTAACACACTTCGAGGTGTTTGGAAATCAGATAATAAACGGCTTTCTGTGTATGATATAGCATCTCAAACAAATCAGTGTGTTAAGAGAAAATCAATGTGAAAGTTGTCGAAATTGTACGCTAATTAAGATCACATATCCAAACAACGTGTCGGTTATGATTTTCCGTTTTTGTTTTTTATCATGAATTATTAATGAGTTTGAGATGTGTGATTCTCAAACTCACTAATAATTAATAAAGAAAATTCAAAAGAAATTAATATTTAATCAGTATTTAGAAAAAAGAGGAGGATTACAGCCGAATTTCCCCAACTTTAATCTCGATTTTCTATTGAAAGATGGATTTGTTTCAGAAGCAAGTTCTAACACTCGTAATTATTCATGCTCTGCTTTCTAAATATGGACAAAGCAGTTTAAAAAACTCGGCTGCGCCTCGTATTTTCAACTGGCTTGTCCGTATTTAGAAATCAGAGGAAGAACGCTTATTCGTGTTAGAACTATTACTTAACACACCGTAAAAAACAACCTATGGACTTTAACCATTTAGAAAAATCGTAATGTGTTGTGGTAATGTAGTTTCACTTATGATATGATATGATCGTCGTGAGCTAGAATTTTTGAGGTCGAATTAACCACAGTTGTCTGGTTTAGGAACATAGAGAAAATATTGAGAAAATTAAAGAATTGATTCATCTTTAATTAAATCAGTACAATAATTCACAACAATCTTTCCGTCACTTGCGTCGACTTTCAGTCTATCTGGTTATATCTATCCTTTGATGGTCTGGTAAATAAATTTATTATGTTTGCCAGTATGAATTATATATCTTGCGTTAATGGCGCAAGAAACTTCCAATCTATTTTACATTATTTAATTATAAAACCTTCTGTGGAATTTTGTCAAAATTTTAAACAGTTAAGAAAGTTGTACTAAAATGTATAGTACTATTTACGACAATAATATTATTTATATCAATAAATTTTGTATTTACAAATTGTTTATAAATTTTACAGTATATACAAGTTCGTTTATAAATTAATTTAATTACTAAACCATAATTTTCGAAGCTATACCTTCCACCTAACCATCAGGATGTTTGTCCGAATCTACAAACTAATCAGACCCAACATAATGTCCCGACGTTGTTTGTCGAATAACTTTTGAAAGTCATCGTTAACTCTGCCAATTAATACAAATGAAACCGATTAATATAGAAACCTTTCCAGCCACTTGTGGCAGGGAATCTGCACAGATAAAACCTTTTATACCGGCGAACATGCAGTCATACATAAAAGAACCAATGAATTGAACGACAATTAATACGGTTTCTGATTGCTTATTATAAAAACCAATTTGTTTGAAGAATGTTTTTGTTCCAAAAATCAATTAGTCACTTATTTTGTATCAAATTTATCCTTAGTGACATGAGTGATTACATCGGCTTTTCTAGAGAATGCACTACACATTCATGTCCAATGAAAATAAATTTCTCTCTTGCGGAAAAAAGCACACTAAACAATCGGTTAATTCGTCCTCAAAAATGAATGCTCTCCTCGCGGCTGAATCTCCTTTGAAAGCGAAGTGATACTACACTACCACAATGCACTGCAGTTGTTGTCATAGATTTAAAGGTCGATTATAATTGGTTGTGTAAGATTCGGCATTTCGCCAATTTTATACTGCTTGAAACAACGAATCGTATTGATTAAAACAGCAAAAATAAGGTGATTTTAACCAAAATATCCTTTTGTTTTTACAATAAGAATTTGTTTTAGTCTGAAGTAACAAATTCAAATGTTTTTTCAACCAATATTTCTACAGTACAGATGTATGAATACAAAGGGCTTTCCTTTATAAATTAAATTAATTGTTATATGAAACTGTGGCAGAATAAAACGTCATTTCGAAATATGTTAGTACGTGGTCTTCGTTTATATATAGGAAGGGCCGTCCAGATCTACCAAATGCACGCTCCAACTTAAAATTATTGGAATATATACCTGGTTAACTAGCATATATATGTGCTCTATGTCAAACGGTCAAACGAAGTCCTAAGAAACATAAGAAACATTTTGTTAATCAAATTTAACAAAGTTTTTAGCAACACAGCATTCTTCCTCTCAAACATAATCCTAAATGTATATCATTGGCAATTTTTGACGCTTTTTAAAGGATGAGAGTAACTCATCTTCTTTGGATAATTTTTGTTGAATATCTACGGCACTGCTTAATAAATATATTATTCACACGACTATATTGAGAACTGTAAATCAAATACAATGTTGTATTCAACAGTCTTTTGTAACTGCTATATGGTTACGGTACACATGTCCTCCTAATAGGATACTTTTTCAATTGACATATTTTATATAAAATAATGGAACAACTAGCTCGTCATTACTACGTATATTCCATGATCTTAGAAGTAGAAGCAGGGTGCCTGTTTGGTCATCTAGAATTTGTGAAAGTGCTAACTGTATAATCAATAATTTCGAACAGTGCTATCATGGAGTTCAGGGAACAAAATATCTGTTCACAAACTTTGAGCTGTCCAGCAAAGTATAAAATACGAAAATGAAAACGTCATTTCTCGATTACAAGAACAGCTACCGTGAAACTATTAACATTTCTAAACATTATAATTAAATATTTTTTTTCTAAAAAGTAATTTATTTTTACTGTTGTTTCTGCTTAATATGAAAATATAACTTTTTTGAAGAATTTTTCTTAACAAAAGTAATTGGCGTCACCCTGTCATGGTGGATCATTATCTCGACAGTAACATCAGAGCGATGGGGACGAATAAAATCGGTCACTGCTTGTCCTATGGGGACGAATAGAATTGGTCAATTTGTCCTTCGAAGTGATTATACTACACAAACACAGTGCGTTGCGGTTTTTATGGGTCATCAACCATTATTATTATTATTAGGCTATTATTAGATTATTATGAATATGTGTGTACAAACCTACACCACCTCGTTTGATTCTGTCTTCAGAGAAATAGAATAATTATAAATATTAAGATCATGAGTTGTATGAGAAGAAAGCCAAATTGTTAAATTAAAATTATTTCGTAAATTATTTGGTGGTGAATGTTTTAATAATATATAAAGTCAATATCCACGTGGGCTATTTTCATCCATTATTAAATGCTCTTCTTTGCGTTGTATTTCAGGTCATAGCATTATACTATGTGGTATTACGTTGATTAAGTTGCAGCTTATTTAGTTGTTCTTCCCTTTTAATTTGCTTGGGCTTTTTATGTTTTATAACAATTGTTTGTCCCTTTTGTACGCATGGTTACAGCCAAATGAAAACTGTTAAAAAGTGCGTTAAGTTAACTTTATCACGAGGACTTTAATTTTGTGCTTTTGTAATGACTTTGTCCGCCCTTATTCCAAATATATCCCCGTTGACATAACGAAAATATAGATTAATTAGTATAATAATTTTGCATCTTGAATCTTGAATTTTAGGTACTACAAGTCAAGCACGTCAGCTTGTGGTTGTAGCTCAGATAGAACCTGTCGCCCGCCGCGGCTTGAGCGCAAACAAAGGTGGGGAAATTTGTTTTACACAATAAAATATAGTCTATAGTCTTCTTCGGCTTGCCGTTCGCCACTCTTACGAGTGATCTTACACCTACAGTATAACTATGATCAAACCCACAGCTGCTATGGAAGCAAAATTGAGTGTAGGCTAGTCTTCTGTAGTACCATACTCGATAATAATGTTACTTCTAATATTTTGAAGGACAATAAAATCACGGCTCTTTAAGTCTTGACCATAACTTGAACGTAACGGTTAATATTGAACTATATCTTTGCTCGGATTACTGATCATGTAGAAAATCTGGGAACACATGCTGCTCTTACAAAGATAGACCCGATTACGAATCGAAATAAACCTTCTGATCACCCGTTAGACGGTTGATAAGAGTTCAAATATTGCCCATCGAATCACCTCATATAATTGCCTTCGCTCTGCTAGTGGAGTCCTGCAAGCAGCTCAATTGTGAGAGAGTCTTCCCGACAACGAGAGCGTTATTGGTTTGTCTCCAATCAGTGACATAAACTCTTTCTGATTGACATTGTCCTTGTCCATCGACAGTGTACTTTATACACATTAATGTTATCATAACTTTGTCCATCAATAAAGATAAAGATAGTCACGCAACGCGTACATGTGTCTACTGACATGGTTAGTTAGCTACATTCATTAGTTCTGTCATTGAAGGAAAAATCTTCCAATTTGTAAATAATTAAAAATAGTAAAAATCTTAATCACTTGGCCACAAATTAACAGGGATATTTAACCATCTGTTGGCAAACGAACAGCTTCACATGGTCATTTTAGTTACAGTTACAGTTACTAACTCTGTTGTTGTAAGAGAACATTTTCAATTTGTAAATACACACATCAAGTTGTCTAGAGTAATACATTCCACTGACTAACGCCATTGTATGTTTGGACTGGCACCATCGCTGTTATTACTAGGAGAACTTATCCAGCAGCTTCTTTAAAGCTGCGAAAGTTGCAATCCTATGTGAATAGGAAGTCTGACGTTTTGAGCGAAAGACATTCAACACTGCCTGCATGTGCACTGCCTGTTTCAGTATCAGCCTCGGGTATGATATTCAGTTTCGGCCTGTGATAATGTAGTTTTATCGCACATGTTCTTACTGACTGTTCAGAAATGATAGAGAAAGACTCACTGCAGCAGTCTATTTATTTGTTTTTCCTGTTACAATGTAATATTTTCCACATAATTATTGAAGTCAGGAAGAACAGGTGCTGTAAAATAGTGGTGAACAAAGGACAATGTCCTGAATAAATTTACAGAGGCAGTAAGATCAATTTCCGTTAGTTTAACTCGATCTAGACAACGTACAATATAATTTAACTCCATAACAAAAGGACGAAGACTTTAAAATTTATCGATTTTTTATTGCTGCTATCAGAAATTTATGGACGGCAATTAATTTGGACCATAGACATAAGGAAAAGCGCTTGTGTTGTAATCTACTCCGCACATTAAGTTCGCATTCGCCAGTAATCGTATCAAAACTCGATTTAGAGTTCGAAGATATATTTACAAACGAAAATATGTGCAGGAAAACAGTTGTACACTATGAGCGAAGGTAAATTCAATAGCTTTGGTATGTTTGTGTTGAGTACAGATGACATCACAGCGTGTAACCGCTGGTTGGATTTTGCGGCTAAGAATTTAATGACGGACTGATTTTTCGTTCAAATGCTTTGTTTACAACAGATCTCAAGCGAACAAAACAAAAAATAAGTACAACGTTATTTCAACTTTGAATCTATGTACTTTTGCCCTACCTCCTCCGCAGGCGTTTTTGGAGGGCGGGAGGGGCGCGGGCGGAAAAAATTGCGGGCGCGCGAAATTTGAGAACTGAGAAGAGACGAAGAAACGCCTGCCAACTAATGTTCGATCTTCGGGTTTGTAGTGTCGATCTTCGGGTTATCCATAAATATCTGCTGAAATATGACCCATCGAAACTTGAAACGCCTCGTAAAGTCTTATCGGGCCATTCTGGTTATATCTGGATAGTTATGGCGGATAGCAGCGAGGAAGAGATTCAGAAATTCGAAGATTTCATGCACAGCAGTGATAGACAGTGATGTTGACATAGTCGGAGCAATTATAGAATACCCGTCCATTTTTGAAACCGCATTTAAAGGCAGAAATACAACCAGGTTGCTCTAAAATCTCTTTAAATATAATGTCGAAGGTTTATATTTGTGTGTACTTGTACATTTATCAAATTAAATGGTTTAAAATATAGAACGAAGGAATTGTGTATGATGAACTTTGCGTAATTTGACCCTTTTAATTTATCACTTTTACTAACCGTGCTTTTACTAACTGTCAACAGATACAAATAGCGAAAGTGCTGGACGGGTATTCTACGATTTAGCGCAAAATGTAGACCAGCTGCCCATTGTAAACTTGAACGTGTTTAATTGAACCCAATGTATAGATTAAAACAAGATATATTAAAGGGAAATGGCAATAAAAAATTTCTTTGTCTCATTTGAAAGAACATTTAAAATAATATATGAAGACTTTTAAAATTTCCCCATAACTTCCTTAATTTTTGAAATATCTGTGAACAAAAATATCTGCAATCCGCCATCTTGTTTTATAATTAGAGCTAATTAAGTGACGTCAAAACCAGGTTAAACATTCTAAAAGTTGTAAATAATTGCCCAAATATCAGTGGAATGCGTTCAAATAGATTGCTACTTCACTTAAAAGTATACAACACCCAAAACAACTGCGATTTAGCATCTATAATGACTCGATAATTGCTGATATAAAAAAACATTTCAACCCTGGTTGTGACGTCACGCATATCCAAGGATGGTTATGCATATCCAAGATGGCGGAATGTTCAATGTTCTTTGTTAAAAAGAAGTGAAATATTTACAGAACCAAGAACGATATGGAAAATCTGTAAAAGGTCTTCATTATCTTTCAAATAAGATAAACTTAATTTTTATTGCCATTTCCCTTTAAAGTGATATATTTAGCGTCTCAAGTACAATATTTTATATACTAATAAAGGTTGTGTTTTGCATTGTTTTTGTTTGTTTGTATGTATGTATAACTGAATATGCTTTATTAGACATGCTACATGTATTTTAAAAAATATATATGCTAATGATTCATTGTTTAGTTGATATGCTTGCCTTCATGCTTTGTGTTTAGTAGCAAATTACCAGTTGTCGCTTCGTTTTTAAGAAATGGGCCATAGTTTTTCAATATTTTAGCGCTTTGGTGGTAAAAAGGAGAGTTGTTTTAGTTATTTACTGCCCAACAGTTTCCTCGATAAATTGCTTTTCAATACGCCTATAAATATGTACGATCTCGAGTACGATCACGTCAATGCTTCGCCATCTTGAAATCATTAGTCGGCAGGCGTTTATTCTCTCTTCGCCCGCAATTTTTTTCCGCCCGCGCCCCTCCCTCGCCCCAAAAACGCCTGCGGAGGAGGTAGACTTTTGCCCGTTCTGAACCGAGATAAGTATTACCAATTATGATGACAATGCCATTTCAGGATCAACCAAAGTTCCCAAACGAAATAATTAAAGAAGCAGTGCCACGATGCTTATTGGCTAGCGTCTATAACGCATAGTCAATTGTTTACATTCTATCCAGTGTGAAGCAAGGCTAAAAATCGAAACACATGGTGTACAGTATGTAAATAGTATGTAGGATGACTAACATTTCGATCGAAGGCCCTTCGTCAGAGAGTGAAACGTAAAGACCTCATATACACTATTTCGGCTATTACACTATAAGACTTTTGTTACCAGAGACCTACTCCGATAGTCCAATGTTGTTTCTTTATTTACGTTTGCTTACCAATGTTTAGTTGCAAATATTTACACTTGTTTACGTTTAGAACCGTTTTGTTCCACAACTTACTAAAAACGAACCAAATAAATGGCGGCTTGTTTTTACACGCGTGTGTGGCGCGAAACGTCACCTGACAAACCGGAAATTAACGGTGGCTACAGCGGTCCCTAAATGGATTGCAATCCAGCAATCATTTTACAAACAAAATTAGCTCCGACATTACTGTAACTAAATATGAATGTCGTTATGAATGTTACTGTAACTAAATATAACCATGATAATATCAATGTATTTACAATAACTACAACTTCAACTATTCCTTATCAAATCGTTGGTACTAGATAAACTAGTCCACTGTTTAGCTTTATGCAATATATAGCAACTTGACTTATTCGTCTTTCACGGTTGGTTATGTAATGCAGTTAGTAAGTTAACGTTCCATATATGGTATATGCCCATCCTTAATATATAAATAAGGGACCGTTCATTTAATATGTCGGAGGGGGGTGGGGGTGGGGGGGGGGCGGTAAAAGATAGGGGGGTCATAAGATTTGTGAAGGCAAAGAGGGGGGTTATAAGAAAATACAAGGTGAAGAGGGGGGTCATATAAATTTTTGAAATACATCTGTAGTGTTTTTTTCTTTTTGAAAAAAACAATGTCTTGGGTAATCGGAAATAAATTGAAATGAAAAGTCAACCAATACAGCTAGTTTCATTACTGCTTGTGCCAAGCATTTTGTTTCTGTTTTGTCAAAAGGTTCAGTATATTACTGCAACATTGCTCACAATCCTACATTTCCACAATTTTATAATTGAAATTTTTAAATATTTTAATTATAAATATATTAAACACAAACGTTTTGAATAACAGTAGTTCCAGTGGTTGAGGGACTTGGAAACAAACGCTCGGCAAACACGCTCTGGGAGAATTTCAAGTCGACCTTTAGAGGACTTTGTCACCTATTGAATTAAGTTGAATATCGTGAACCTACGAATATGCTGTAATAAAAAGAAATTGGGTAGGGGGGGGGGGTCACGAAATGTATGTGCTTCTTTGGGGGGGGGGGCTCTAAGAATTGTATCACATGTGTAGGGCGGTATATGAATTTACTCAAATTTATTTTAGCTTTACCGGCCCCACTCCGACATATTAAATGAACGGTCCCTAAGGTCTATATATGTGAGATGAATAATTAATAGAAGTTAGTTCCATAGCGAGCACGGTTTGTGTCGTACGTTATTATATCTGGCGATGAGGATTAAACTGAGAAAAAAAATCAGGACTAAATGGCAGTCGCTTTATCAAAATTTCCATGTTTTGAAGTTCACCTGGCCGGACCAAGGTGGAAAGAATGGTTAGCCCGACTCGAAAGGTTATTAGTTGGCATGAATATTACCGAGGCGAAGCGAAAAAGCGCTAATGTTGCACTTTGCTGGTCCTGCAGTCGACGAGATTTTCGACACTCTCGAGAATACCGAAGAAGTAGAAGAGAGTGACTACAAGACTGCGGTAGCTGCATATTTTGCTCCGCAGACAAATATAGCATACGAGGTCTATAATTTCAGACAAGCCAAACAGAAACAGGAAGAATCGCTCGACAGTTATCATACCCGACTTAGACAACTCGCAAAGACGTGTGACTTTACAGATATCGACAAAGAGATAAAACAGCACATAATTCTGAGCTGTTCTTCGAGTTCTTCGAGAAAATTATGATCTAGACAACCTTTTGAAAGTCGGAAGATCGTTGGAGATAAGCGAAAGCCAAGCAAGACATATCGAAAGAAGTGAATCGACAATCAACTCAATTCACGAGAACAACAAAACGAACAACAAAGAACGCCACCAACCGAGACAAAATCATTTATCGCGTGCAAAGGGCGAATCAAATTGTCAACGACAGCATGCTCGCTCAAGTAGAAAAAATATTCATCATTGGAACGGAGAAGTAAACACATGCCGAAACTGTGGTGGACAATATCCGCACAAATCGGTCTGTCCAGCTAAAGGCAAAACCTGCAAAGCATGTAAAAAAACTGGTCATTTTGCCCGTGTCTGCCGTACGAATCCGCCACAATCGAAGCCTGTGAATACTGTCACCCTGCAATCGCTAGACCTTGACGATGAATGTGAGTATGTCTATACCAGTAACAAACAGTCAAGCTACCCACCACCTACCTGCCTAGTGGAAATAGAAGGAAAACGAGTCAGCATGATGATCGACACTGGTGCATCCGTAAACCTAATAGACGAAGCAACCTACAGTGTGATAAACCAACACCGAGTCAAACAACTGAATAAGACTAACCATAAGATCTACTCTTACAGTTCTACGACACCTTTGCCTATACTTGGAATGATTACAACATTAATCAGAGCACCGTCAGCAGTCACGACAGCACAGCTACACGTTTTCCAGGGCAGTACTGGAAATCTACTGAGCTATGCCACCGCCAAGCAGCTAAACCTCCTAACAGTTTTGGTGAATGCAGTAGACGAACATAAGAACCTTAGATTTCCACATCGAGTGCTTATTTGGGGGAGTTGGAAAAGTGAAAGAACGAATTATCAAGCAACACATCGACCCTACAGTGAATCCAAAACGACAACCATATCGCAGAATTCCTTTCCACATACGAAAGGATGTGGAAAAAGAGCTTGAACGACTGGAGAGGCTAGATATAATAGTGAAAGTTGATGGTCCAACACCGTGGGTGAGCCCCATTGTTGTTGTTCCAAAAAAATCTGGAGAGGTTAGAATCTGCGTGGATATGCGTGAAGCGAATAAGGCAGTCAAGAGAGAAAAAACACCTTATGCCCACTACCGATGATCTAGTTTCTGATTTAAATGGTGCCACGGTTTTTAGTAAACTAGATCTCTCGTCTGGATACCACCAGTTCGAACTGTCGCCTGAACGTCGTCATATCACCACATTTACTACTCACATTGGCCTGAGGAGATATAAACGCCTGCAGCTGCAGCCGAAATCTTTCAGAATGCCATCGAAGAGATACTCGCTAGTTTGCCAGGATGCAGGAATATTATGGCGCGCCGTTTCGGCCAAAAGGTATACGAGAATCAATTTGACTGCGCCGTTTCGGCCAAAAGGTGGACAAAAGGTCGAGATATCAATTTCTATAGGCGAGAATTATATTTCAGTGGTCGAGAATATTATATCTATAGGTGAGAATGCTATTCTAATAGTCGAGAATTTTATGCCTATGGTCGAGAAATTCATGTCTATATTCGAGAATTTTATGTCTATAGTCGAGAAATTTATATCTATAGTCGAGAATATTTTTATGTTTGTAGTTGAGAATATCATTTTGGTAGTCGAGAATGTTTTCTGTTCATGTCGAGAATTGTAGTTCCATACTTGAGAATAATCACGTTGAGCGTTACGGGGAGGGCATTTACTTTTTTCGAAAGGGGAATGACTCCAACAACAACGATCTACAATTTACTAAGTAGGAGTGGGGACGACGTGATGTTTCCATATTTCTGCTCATCGCGCTTCAATTTCAACATAAATAGTCTATGGCCTAAGCGCCGGTTTATATAGATTTGCCTCGTTCTTTAAAACCCCAAGAATAGTTTGTTTCGCTTTGGAGTGCGGCGCGTAGAAAATCATGACGACTATAGCTGGTTTTCATTTTGTCGTTGTACATGTAAAGGACGGCTAAGTTTCCATTTTGGCTAACTTGTATACGAAGCTGCATTCTGCATTCCTCAGATTGCTGCCTGAGAGGTCGGACTGAAATTAACAAGATACAAGATCGCTGTCGATGATAAATTCCGTAGGAATGTTTGATCTAATAGTAATATTACAGGGTCTATTAAATAATGAAGAAGTACTTCGCGCACTATCGCGGTGCTATTACATCTACAGCGTCCAGCGGCCTAGTTGGAGGGGTCTGCGACGCAGGCTACCTAGTTGGTCGATCAAATACGAACCGGCATTCAAATATGAACCGGCGTTAAATGTAACTTAATATGCAGAAAGCTTAAACTCAGTTTCTATATTATTAATAAAAGAAAATTTGGCGGAGACAGACCAGTAAGTTTGTTGTAATACGTATAAGAGTCTAAAGTAAAGATTACACGATTTAAAAAACTTGTTTGATTCTGCGATGATTCAATAACGTACGTGGCACTGATCATAGTTAATCATAATCCACACATATATATGCACTGATTAACTGTCTGAAGTATTGAAGCGCGATGGGCAGAAATATGGAAACATCACGTCGTCCCCACTCCTACTTAGTAAATTGTAGATCGTTGTTGTTGGAGTCATTCCCCTTTCGAAAAAAGTAAATGCCCTCCCCGTAACGCTCAACGTGATTATTCTCAAGTATGGAACTACAATTCTCGACATGAACAGAAAACATTCTCGACTACCAAAATGATATTCTCAACTACAAACATAAAAATATTCTCGACTATAGATATAAATTTCTCGACTATAGACATAAAATTCTCGAATATAGACATGAATTTCTCGACCATAGGTATAAAATTCTCGACTATTAGAATAGCATTCTCACCTATAGATATAATATTCTCGACCACTGAAATATAATTCTCGCCTATAGAAATTGATATCTCGACCTTTTGTCCACCTTTTGGCCGAAACGGCGCAGTCAAATCGATTCTCGTATACCTTTTGGCCGAAACGGCGCGCCATAGAATATCTCAGATGACATTATGTACTATTTAAAACACGAGAAGCAGTGTTTTATATCTGATAAAACACGTACTGCGAGTGTTTTGAATAGCTTAAAAACGACCCATTTGAGAAGTTCATTGGAGTAGTAATTTTGAAAATCGATGTTGTCTAAGCCGAGAAAATCAAAGCTAAAGTTTATGTAAATTAGGATGACATTTTATCACATATAAAGCCTACGACACGGTACTTATTTCATTTGTGTTTTCCTCATGAATTATTAATGAGTTTTTTAAAGTCTATGGAAATGACCAGGAAGAGTATGATAGAAATCTACATGGTCCATGGAGTACTTGAGAGACTCAAGCAGTACGACATTCGGCTCAACCAAGAAAAGTGCAGTTTCTCACAGACCGAAATAATGTTTTATGGTCATATGTTCACCGCTAAGGGAATCAAGCCAGACCCCAGGAAAGTCGACGCCGTCAAAGCCATGAGTCCTCCTCAGAGTATAAGCGAAGTAAAGTCACTCCTCGGTATAGTTCAATATGTCTCGCGTTTTATTCCGGAAGACGCCACGACCACAGCTCCACTACGCAACCTGACCAAGCAAGACACACCGTGGAAGTGGGGTGAAGAAAAGGCTCTCAACAAGTTAAAACAAGCTCTCACTGGAGACCAAGTGATAACATATTTTGATCCGAGAAAGGAGACGAAAGTCATCGTAGACGCAAGCCCGGTAGGACTTGGAGGGTTACTGATGCAAGACGAAAAAATCATCTGCTACGCAAGTCGTGCCCTGAACGAGAAATGCTCGCTGCTGTTTGGGCCCTGGAACATTTCCATTTATATGTTTATGGCGCTACGTTTTCCATCATCACAGACCACAAGCCGCTATTAGGTATCTTTAAGAGCAGCAAACCAACTTCAGCCCGTATTGATAGATGGAAATTGAGACTTATGCCGTACGATTGTCAACTAATCTACCGCCCAGGAAAGGACGCAGAAAATCCAGCTGATTTCATAAGCCGACATCCGAAACCTTCAGAATCTCAATCACCGAATCTGGCAGAAGAATACATCAACTATGTGTGTAACAACGCTGTCCCAAAAGCTATGACCCTACATGAAGTAAAAGCAGAGGCTCAGCAAGATTCAACAATGCAAGCAGTTGTCAAAGCCATCGAGACTGAACAGTGGTCAGCCCCAGAAGTCCAAGAGTACACGAAAATCAAGGAAGAATTGTTGGTTCATAATGGAACAATTATAAGAGGACATCGTCTCGTAATACCACGTTGTCTACAGAGCAAAGCAGTTGATTTGGCACATACTGGACACCAGGGCATTGTGAAGACAAATAAACTTCTGAGAGAGAAGGTCTGGTTTCCGGGAATAGACAGGTTGACAGAAGACAAGATAAACACCTGCCTTCCTTGCTTAGCTTGCTCGCCAGAGAGCACAGCGACGCCAGAACCTTCAAAAATGACCGAATTACCAAATGGCCCATGGAAAGAAGTTGCCATAGATTTCGCTGGACCGTTTCCCTCTGGAGAGTATCTAATGGTAGTCATTGACGAATATAGCCGTTTCCCAGAAGTAGAGGTTCTAACGTCGACATCAGCAAGAGCAGTAATTCCAAAGTTGGATGCAATTTTTGCCAGACAAGGAATACCTAACGTCCTGAAGAGTGATAACGTACCTCCTTTTCATAGCCATGAATTTAAGAAGTTTGCAGAACACCTGGGATTTCAACATCGACGTATTACGCCATATTGGCCAAAAGCAAACGGCGAGGCCGAACGTTTCATGAGAACTCTCGGAAAATGCACAATATCCGCTCATGCAGAAGGACGAAATTGGAAGCAAGATCTTCACAAGTTTCTTCGCCAATACCGTGCGCGCCTCATTCTACAACCAATATTTCGCCATGCAAAGCTCTGAATCAAAGAAAGCTCAAGACAACGCTACCAGAACCAAGTCATTCGCAGACCACATCCTACAATTCCCACAGCAACATGGAAATAAGAGATGCAGTTCAAAAGTCCAAGATGAAAGCTTATGCCGATGACAAAGCTCATGCAAGAGAGAAAACTATGAACCCAGGAACGGTAGTCCTGATGAAACAACCCAAGGCAAATAAGTTGAGTACGACATTTAATCCAAATCCATTAGTTGTGAAGGAAAAGAAAGGAACCATGGTGACAGTTCACAATGGATCCAAGACGGTTACACGAAACTCTTCCCAGTTCAAAGTTATCCCAAAGGAACTAATGAAGTTTCAGGAGGAAGAAGGGGAAGAAGAGGAAATTGAATTTATGAAAGAATTGCCAACATCTACAGCAGAGTCAATACCTGTAGCAAATCCAATCCAAGACCAAATCCATAGGCCAACTACTGATTTTGAACTACCTCCTTTGAGAAGATCAACCAGACAGAAGAAACCCCCTGTAAGACTGTCGGATTATGCTTAGAACTATTTATCAAGAAAGATATTTACTGGAGAAAAAAAAGGAAAAATAACTTCATACCTGTACTAAATGTTTACGATAATGCATGTATGTTTTGTTTTTTTATAAAGTTCCAGATAGTCGAACATGTAATTAAAACTTTGATTTTCTCACTTTAGCTTGTTTAAGACATAATTTAGATACAATGTTAGTTTTAAAATTTTATTTTGATAATTAGTATGTAACATAATTTTCTTATATAAGATAATCTCTTTCTAATGAAATGGAGGGATGTAATGTAGTTGGTGAGTTAACGTTCCATATATGGTATATGCCCATCCTTAATATGTAAATAAGGTCTATATATGTGAGATGAATAATTAATAGAAGTTAGTTCCATAGCGAGCACGTATTGTCTCGTACGTTATTATAGGTTCATTCATTTCCAGGAATTTTCAGCTGTTTATTGGCACTCGCGAAATTCGTACCACGATCACTCCTGATTTGTTCTGGACACCCACGAATACTGATAAACCTTTTAAAGAGCATTTATCATCGAATCCGTGTCAAGCAAATGTGTCACAACAATAAAAACTGGTCGCATTGGTGTTAGCCTATCCTCTGGTAAACTTGCCATAAACTGTTTTCCCAACCGTGCCTTTTTCCGTTGGCAGCTCATACATTTTCTTATTACACGACGAACCGCCGATCTTCCTTTGATATGATCAAAAACACTCTTCTTAAAGATGAAAGAACGCATTCCTGGCCAATGTAACCCACCACGGCATGTTGGTAACGAATTATCAAGTCAGTTACATGATATTTATAAGGAACAGTAGGATAGCATGACGCTTCGTCTCATCCTTGACTTGGGCATTAACCAGTCTGCTTCCAACTCTTAATAAGCCTCCGTTTAACTGCGGACTTAATTGATGAATGGGAGGACCTTTGTCGTTTCACGTTCCGTAGTCGGACACGTTTGACACGTTTGATAATTTCCCTTTCGGCCGTCTTTAATTCAACCACTATTAGATATTTGAATTTCTTTCTGAGTATTTCACTAGATTTAACTTCACTTGAAGCGTTTTTTCTCTCTCTGGCCTAGTTTCGAAGACACTCCTTGTATTGTAACAACCATGCAACCGCGCACTTCAACTTCCACCAACTAGAATAAAATGGGATTGAAGCATCCACGCCATTACCTGTACTTCCGACAGCAGCAACATAAATCTAGGCTTCCTTCCTAACTTCTGGGTCGTCGTCCTTCAAAACTGAAACTTATTTCACCCGAGGCCAGTGCTCCTCTTCTTTCCAAAGGAATCCAGCACCCTTTAACCAACGATCATTCTTTATCATGGTGTCTAACTTCATTCCGTTCGAGCCGTCGTCAGCAGGGTTGTCTTCTCGATTTACATACTTCCACTCCGATTGAACGGATCCATCACGAATTACGTATTCAAGGATTCTTTCGGATTCTGGGATTGAAGACAGTAATTCTCTGTCATTGCTGTACTACTTCATGAGACGAAAACCAACTCTTTTCAGTTACTCTCTCGATTTTCTCACCAAGGTTATCGCCTTACTTGTTGTACTTGTCGACTTCATCATATCATCTACATTACATGTTTGCGGTTCACCGTCTCTATTACACCAGCATACAACTCTTAGAACTCAGCCGTCTTTCTTAAGTAGAAATTGGCAACGCTAGGTGACGATGTGGCTCCAAACAGATGTTTAACCATTCGATATTCGCCATCTCTCCACATAGATCAGCATATGGCCATCATAGAAATCGCAATGCGTTCCGCTCTCTGGTTCCACCAGAACCAGGTGGAACATAGCATATACGTCGGCAACCAACCCAATGATTTCTTGTCGGAACCGAATCAATACACCAACTAATTGATATATCTGGTCTGGACCTTGCATCAGTTGTTGATTCAAATATGTCCTCTATACGCGACCGCACAATCATAAACTACTCGCACCTTTTCAGGTTTCAGAGGATCCATTACTAGGAAGATACCATACTGGTCTGCCCTTTCTTTCCAGCTCTTCTTTAGAAATCTTCTCCGTATGTCCCTTCTCAAATTAGTCATCCATCGTTGCTCGGTACCTCTGTAATAGATTTTCATCCCTCAACATTCGTTTCTTCAAAAGCATACCTCTACTTTCTGCTACTTTCGTGTTGTGGGTAAGTATGGTGGATTGTTTCGCCAGATTAAAGGGAAATGGCAATAAAAATTTTTGTTGTCTCATTTGAAAGAACATTTAAAATAATATATGAAGACCTTTTAAAATTTCCCCGTAACTTCCTTAATTTTTGAAATATCTGTGAACAAAAATATCTGCAATCCGCCATCTTGTTTTATAATTAGATCTAATTAAGTGACGTCAAAACCAGGGTAAACATTCTAAAAGTTGTAAATAATTGCCCAAATATCAGTGGAATGCGTTCAAATAGATTGCTAGTTCACTTAAAAGTATACAACACCCCAAACAACTACGATTTAGCATCTATAATGACTCGATAATTGCTGATATAAAAAACATTTCTACCCTGGTTGTGACGTCACGCATATCCAAGGATGGTTATGCATATCCAAGATGGCGGAATGTTCAATGTTCTTTGTTAAAAAGAAGTGAAATATTTACAGAACCAAGAACGATATGGAAAATCTGTAAAAGGTCTTCATATATAATTTTTAATGTTCTTTCAAATGAGACAAAAAAATTTTTTATTGTCATTTCCCTTTAACGCAACTTGATAGTGCCGATCAACTCTCTTCAGAGTTTTTCCATCGTATCCAGCGCTCTTTTATCTTCGATCGATGGGCAGACTTTGGTCTCCACAAGTGAGTCTTCGAAGTCTGTTTTCCACAGTCTTGCTAACTGCTGTTTAGATCATCATTCTGACGCTGGCGTTCAGCTTCATCTTCCCGTGGGAACAAGGACCTGGCATCTTCTGCCTCGAAATTCAACTTAGGTTCATAACTGTTCATGGTATGAACCATTTCAGCCCTATCATCTACTTGTTCGGGAAATTTAGGACGTTGTTTTGACTTTGGGAATAGCTACAGGGTTTCGTCTTTCCAATCTTGATTAGTGACACAAGTGACAGTGCTATCCAACATACGAGCAAAATTCGCTAAATCTAAAAAAGTTAAAGTGCATGCGTTGTACTTGAAATCTATTTTTATGACTATTTTATCTACTTTTATTCTACATGTCATTTAATACTTTCTTAATGCATGTCATTTAATCAATTTTATATCTTTGTAATTAGATTATATTTGGTGTAGGTAATTTAGATAGATTTTACAAATGTATATATAGTCGAGTATTTTAAACACGAGCCTCTGGCTCTGGAGAATGGTAAACCACTCGCTATTTTAGTTTAAATACATATTGTATTGTATAGTACACCAACATTTTAGAGTATTTGATTTGTATAGCTTTAGCGTGATGTTGTAAAGGACGGCAGATAGCGGATTTAGACTGAATCATGAACAACTATTACTAAAGCTAGTATCCAGTACCTCGAAAGTTTTACATTTCGAAAGACACTAGAACTGTCTTCTTGCGCCTTCTCGAAGCTCGAATTGTTCATCTGTTTCGTTCGTTCTTCGTACACCTGCGCGAAATATCGACGATTTGCTGTTAATGTCATGCAGGCTTTGGATTTTGTAATATTGTAGTTTCGAACAAAATAAAACCCTTAACTTAAAGATTGTATACTGTTTTACTATTTTGAATATTAGATTTTAGGGTGAAATGAAACGCAGAAGAAGAGGATGGAATGAAATTGCTATATAATATTAAACCGGTCGCATATTTTATGGTTATGGCATATTTTATGGTTACGCTCAAGCATTCGCGCATGCGCATTCAGTTTGGTACTTCTCATTTAAGAACGGTGAAATATATTTTGAAACGACGTTTATGTTTCATCAATGGAAGTCAAATATCGAAAAGTTGGTAGCATAGTACTACGTCGAATAGCAAAGTCGTTTCTGTTACTAGAGTATTTTACTGCTACTCGTCTTCCTATGTTTTGGTTTTTCACATCATGCTCGTGATTTAGTGTCTTATTTTGCCACGAATCCTCATTTTTTCCCATTTCCAAAAAAATTGTTTCACATTTCCTATACGAAATTTGAACTCTCTTCGTGGACCTGTTTCTCCTTGCCAACTGAAAAAAAAACATGTACAGGGATATATGTGTTACAAGAAACTGCTGATACCAAGAAACCTTGATGAAAAATTGGAAAAACGGTTTTCTAAGTGTTGTCAAAAATAAAACCCGATGGACGTTGTGTGTTATTTAGAAAAATCTATCAGAACAAGGAAGACGAGTGCAGCGTAGGAACCACCTGGGCATATATTGCAGCAAAGGATGCATAGTTACGCACTGTCTGTATTGAACGGATTTTTGCTGGTGCAAAATAAAACGATGCTGTGCATTAGCTCCCATATTGTTCCTACTCTATTTCGCTGAAATGTTCAAGAGGCCGTCAGCAAACCATGGTTGCATCCCTATATCAGGTAGATGCGAACTAACGGTTGTCTCTCCAACCTGACTAGACTTAAAAGCCATGAACAAACGATCCTGTTCGATGTGCTGTCAAGCAATCATCACAGAGTTTTCCACACGTACATCAATATAATCTCTGGTTCACTACCAACTGTAGAAATAGAGAACTAAATAAACAATGGTATATAACAGGGGACAATGTGAAGATAGACGTGAACCTAAGATCCTGCGGGAGAGTCAACAACTTAACCAATAAGATAACGACAAAACATTTTAATAATGCAAAGGAAGCTACCGAGAAACATGTAGATGACTTGCACTTGCAAATGCTCCATGTTAGATAATTAGAATTAAGGTGCTCTTCCACACAAAAATCCTGATGTGGACCACTTTTTGATTTATACATAAATTCAATTGTTTACCATGTTAGAATAGGTAATTGAGAGAATGTTTTCGATAGCAAAGATAGAAATTTTGAAAATTCGACAAATTGCAAAGCTGGTCTACATATTTTGCCTTAGCAACGCCCTTCGCAACGAATATTTGAATGCAAAAACTGCTTTGATTTCTTCATAATGCCGCTCTGTTATCAAAATATTGTGATTGTGGTCATAATTTTGACAGTTATCAAAACGAATATAATGGATATGGTAATTATGAATACTGATCGATGCTGATGATAATTGTGATTCTCATGCTTGTTAACATGGTGAAGACACTGTGGTGGTGGGAATTGTTATGGTGGTGCTTGTCATGATTGTGGTGACGCAGATTATATGATGATATTTCGTATATTAACTTCATAAAGGATCAGAAGAAGGATTTCAGAATAAAGAAGGACGAGCAGTGGAAGTTAATGAAATAAGAGGTAGAAAAATGATAGTACAATCAATCGAAAATAGCGGCAATTATAGTCAAAGGTTTATTGTTTTATCTAAAGTGGTTTTGTTGCTGTTGTTGGCTGTGTTGTTGTTGGTTGTGGTGATGATGGTGAGTATGTTGTTGATGATATGATATTAGTGACTATGTAGTTCACGGAAATCATAATGGTTTTAGTAATAGTGACTACAAATTGTGTTACTAATGTAGGCTACGATTTAGTTCATAATTATCATTCAGATAAAATATGTGGTGGTGTTTGTCTTTACTTTGCTAGAGAATATGATTTTAAAATTCGTGATGATCTGCAATTTCTGATAGGGAAAGTGCCGAGTCCCTGTTGGTTGAGATTTGTAGTCCAAAACAAAATCAAAATCAACAAGAGTTTGTAAATAACGTTGATGAACTTACTGCAAATATCTCTTCGGAAAACAAGCTATGTTGTTTGATGGGTGACTTTAATTTCAATTTACTGAACCATCAATCCCATGGGACAACTGGTGAATTCCTTGATGTGATGTATTCAAGAACGTTTTTTCATTGATTACATAACCAACTAGAATAACATCTCATACTGCAACTTTGATAGATAATATTTTCACTAATAATATCGACAATTTATTCACCTGTGGCCTATTGTTGAATGATGTTTCCGATCATCTACAAATCTTCTCTGTGCTGACTGAGCGCGATAATATCAGCAAAAGTGGATGGATAATGTATCGTGATAAAAGTGGTAGTAATATTATGAAATTTAAAGAAGAACTAAGTATGGTTAACTGGTAAGAGCTCCCATATTATTATGATCAGGAAAATGCGTATCAAGATTTCTTAAATGAGTTATCTGCTATTTATAATAGATGTTTACCATTAAAACGATTCAAAGCTAGAAAATATAGTCTTAAGAAGCCTTGGATTACCTATGGCTTGTTGAAATCTATCAAGAGGAAAACGTATTATATAAAAAATACATTGACCGTCCAACTGTTGAGCGTGAACGTCAGTACAAGTGTTATAAAAACAAATTGAATCATTAACTAAGAATTGTCAAACGTATTTATTATGAAAAGAAATTAGATGACCATAAATTCAGTACCACAGTTATTGATCGTCAAAATAGGCCAAATACCTTACCCTCAATATTTGAAAACGATGAAGCGATATATAATAACCCTCTAGAGATTGCCAATACATTTTGTGAATATTTCACTAATATTGGCACAAGTCTTGCTAACAAAATACCTATCTCGAATATATCATAAATGTTTCTTAAATGGGAATTTCGCTAATTCAATATTTGTTGACTCTGTGACTCAACAGGAAATAACCGAGATTTCTAATTATTTTCGCAATGGAATAGCGGCTGTTTATGATAATACACCGATGGGTATTGTAAAATAAACAATTGGTATAATTTCAATACCACTTACTCATCTAATTAATGTGTCCTTCAGCTCTGTCATAGTACCTGATCAGTTGAAAATAGCCCGTATAATTTCTAATTATAAGTCCCGCCAATTACTGTGGCCCCGTGTATAATTAAAAAAAAACAAGTTAAAAAAATTGAAGTTATATTTACATAAATACTAAGGTGAAAAGAAAAGTCTGTACCGAAAAACAACAAAAACAAGTGAGGGATTTCTCAAGGCGACGTGCCAAGTTACATTTTAGGAAAATGGATTTCCACGTACGTGGGTAGTCCTGGTTATAGATGGAGTAAAGAGCGTCAAAGTAGTATTCAAGTAGGGTTTTCTTAAATGAACTAAATTTGAGTGTTTTTAATCTTAGAAAATCCGTGGTTACTCTACCAACCTCCTGGACCTCGCCGTTCAGAAAGCTTTTCTCCTCCCCCGTTTAGAAGCGCTTGAACCACCTTTGGAACAAGTTTCAAACAACAAAATTCCTTTAGTTCTAACATTTCATCCTTTTAATTTTAAAGTAAAAAATATTACTAATCGGAATGTTCACATTTTACAAAATGATCCTGAGACGTCAGCCATTTTCACCGAAAACCCTTTGTTATCTTTTCGCCGTAATAAAAACATTGGTGACTCCTTAGTACATAGTGCCCTTAAACAAAATACCTCGAAACCAGCGGGAACATTTTCTTGCGGCCGTTCCCGCTGCAACACATGCCCTTTTCTCAATCCCACTACATTTATTACTGCCTCAAATTCAACCACACAATCCGTCATACTTTTGCATGCACGTCCACCAATATCATTTATTGCATTTCTTGCGATAAATACCCTAAAATCTACATCGGCGAAACTTGAAACTGGGCGACGCCGCAAATTTCGAAACCGTAGACGGTCGGACACCTCATTGATGGTTGGACACCTCAGGTGGAGGCTATTTCAGACTACAAAGATCCTAACCAGGGTTGCCAGGTAACCGAAGTAGCCAAATTCAAGATCAAAAGAGGCCAAAAAAAGCCAAACTCAAACCCAATCTCCTACTTAGAGGATCGCGCCTAAGGTAGCTGGATTACGTAATTTTTAAGCGTAATGGCATGATAGAAGAACTCAGAAATCTGTTTATTACATCTTTAAATAAGAAGAAATTTTAATGAAATCTATATAAAAGGAAAATAACTTTATTATTTGACAACATTTCGATATTTTACACTCTTAATGAGGTGTCCGACCGTCTACGGTTTCGAAATTGCCGGCGACGCCTTTCAGACCGGTTTGCTGAACATCTTCATTCAGTGAGGAACAATGATGTTGACAAACCTGTAGCCCACCATTTCAACAGCTCTAACCATTTGGTTTGTGCCATCCTTCCCATCTCAGGTGGTAACGATAACCGCAAACGGCAAGAGAAGCGTCTCATTTTTAAACTTGGCACCACACATCCTCTTGGTCTTAACGAACGTTTTTCTTTTATTTAATTTCCCACAAGTTTTTTGTTATTTTAGTTTGCTTGGAACTTTTTTTATTATTAGCCAATGCACTTTCATTCCTTTTCAATTTTTTGTTTATTTACTGCTTTACTATATCGCCTAATCCTAATATTGGACCTGTCATTTCTCCCTCCCCCTCTGATCCACTGTAAAAATAGTAAATGATTTAACTTTTCGCATCTAATTAATTATCAGTTTGTTTATCTCCCGTGCATTTGATTGGCTACTTTCTACTTGTGACAACTTTTTTGGCGTATATATAAGCCCTATTTATTTTATTTCATCTCGTCTTATTCTGATGAAGGACTCCGCTCGAAACGTCAGTATCTCGTCACTAAATTATTGGCAGTTTTACCACCTTTTCTCTTTGCTATATATATATATGTATATATATATATATATATATATATATATATATATTTATATATATATATATATATATATATATATATATATATATATATATATATATATATATATATATATTATATATATATATATATATATATATATTATATATATATATATATATATATATATATATATTGGTAATATTTGGCATTTCACTCGATCAAACTACATGTTGAAAGGATTTATGGTGAAGGAAAACCCCGAGTGTTAGAATACATACATTTTAAGACCAAACCGGGACTAATTAATAATAATATATATTAATATATAATAATAATTATTATTATTAATATATATATATATTATTATTAATATATATTAATATATATTATTATTAATTATTATTATTAAGTTATGTTATTATGTTATTAATTATGTTAGTCATTAAGTTATGAAGTTTCTTTTGGATTTTCTCACCACTATTTGATGTATATTCATACCTTACAATTCTTATATAATATTGTTAAAGTTGTGGCAAATACAATTTGATTTGATTTGATTACTTATTGAGATGGTAATGATTTGTGGTGATCATGACGGTTGCTGTAATGGTGATTTTGATGATGATGGTGGTTTTGATGATGATTCCTATGATGGTGATGATGATGATGGTGATTATGATTATGGTGATTATGATTTTGGTAATTATTATTGTTGTTTCGATAATGATGGTACTGCTCCTTTCAATGATGATAGTAACGATGATTGCTGATGGTTATGAAAAGAATATAATGCATATGGTGATTATGACGATAATTATGACACTTTCAAAAGGTGAAATACTAGATACACATACTAGATTATTGCAATAAGCTAAACGTGTTTTTGTTTTCCATTGGAAATAGTCAAAGGAAACATCATTGAAAGTATAATACTTTTTTTATCTAAGGTGCTTTTGTTCCTATTGGTGATGATGATGTTAGTGGTAGCTATATACGATGGCAATGATTTGTGATATTGCCATGAAGATGGTGATTATATTGGTATTGCCACTGGATGGCGTTGGTACTGGCACTGTATATAATGCTGATGACAGTGATGGTGATGGCTAATTATGTTAGTAATAGATGATGGTGATAGTGTGATTTATGGTGATAATGTTAGTGACAATGAAGATAATTGTAATTGAGGTGGTGTTATAATGCCGGTGGCTATGCTTGTGATATCGATGTTGAGCATAGTGATCATTGTTATGGTTATATGACATGTAGACATGTTGCGTGTGTATACAAATAAATATTATTTACCACAACGTCTCAGTTTTAACATAATAACAACATCATGTAAAATATGTTAAGAAACTATAAAAATATATGTTCTCTTTCTAATTAGAAGTATCAAAGTTTGAGGAAGAGAATGGCGAACCTTCTTCCATTGTTGCCCCAGTTATTCCTGGTAATGAAAGTGACCAAGCATTGAAAGCTAACGCACGAATTAATTAGATTTTATTATAACATGGTAAATCATGCATAGTGTGCGCCAACGTGGTAGAAATAATCGAAATATTTTAATTATTTTCGCTTTACATAGACAAAGAAGACCAGAACGAAGGGATAGAAGTGGAAATCCAATCGGATAAAAGTAACACAATTTAAGTCCATTTTTAATATTTATTGCTTTGCTGATTTTTGCGTTGATGGAGCAGTGATTGTATTTGAAACGAAGATACTGCATGTTGTGTTAATGACGATGACGCTGATTATAATAGTATCATTATGATGATGGTGGTGATGATTGTGGTGAAAGAAGATGGTGATTTTCTTTTAATATATGTTCTCTTTCTGATTAGAAGTATTAACGTTTGAGGAAGAGAATGACGCCCCTTCCATTGTTGCACCAGTTCTGGAAGCAAAAAGTTATTCTCAGTCTGGTGATGAAAGTGTTAAAGCATCCAAAGGTAACACACGAATTAACTACTAGATTTTGTTATAATATTGTAATTCATGAACAGTGTGCGCCAACATGCTGAAAATAAGCAAAATATTTTAATTATTTTCGCTTTAAATAAACAAAGAAGAAAACCAGAACGAGGTTGGGAACGAAATTTAAATTACTAAAATCGAAGGGATAGCAGCGGATATCCAAGCGGGTAAAAGTAACGACAATTTAAATCCATTTTTATCATATGCATAAAAATCCATATTTATTGCTTTGTTGATTTTTGCGTTTCTGATGATTGTGATTGTATTTGAAAAAAAAATACTGCATATCGTGTTAATGACGATGACGCTGATTAAAATGGTGATCCTTATGGTGATGATGATGGCGGCGGTGATTGTGGTGAAAATTAAGATGATGATTATTGTTTTCCAATTTGTGATATATTAATGTAAAACAGGAATATATATTCCATCCTCTACTTAACTGATATGCTATGCTTTGGCGAGGAAAATAGTAATTGAAGAATTGACGACCAGAAGAGAATGTTAATTTTTATTTTTTAGTAGGTTCGCCAAATACATAACATAACTAAAATGAAATTACTGTAGCAAATACATATGCCAGGGTCACCACAACAGCCGAAGCCAATTATTGCAGGCCCGAGTTCAATAACAACTATCAATAACAAATATAGCAATAATAATCAGTACGATAAACATACAAATTACATACAGAAAGTAATAGGGCGAATACGCGGTCGTGCACAGTTACACCTTAAAGGTATGCGTGTTATCAGGGTTATAAGTTACTAAGGATGCTTTATAATAGTTTTATATAACTAATTTGAATGAATATAAGTTGACCATACGTAGGCATCCCCCCATATAGCGTATGAAAGGATGCCACCTCATTAAAAAGTCATTAAGACGGATTACTTTTGGGTGATAATTGCTTCAAGGTCATTGGTGTATTTTCAGGCGGACCTCTACGAAAACATCCCCTTGGGTCTACATGCGGATCACTTTTGTGTGGTAACGGATAACTTAGTACACTAACTTGAATCTCATTACTGATGGCGGAGCTCTGCGAAGACATCGCCCTCTTATTCGCGCGTTGCCTACATAAACGCCGGCCAAACATACCATACCACATCACTTTACACTATTCCTCGTCAGAGTCAGATCGTTGAAATGGAATGTCTACATGGAAAACTTGCGTATTCCTCAACAACAGCAAAAGGACTATTTTGGTATTGTGGAACGAAACCTAGCTGTCAGTTCTTTTGCTCCGAGGAAAACTGTTATATGTTCGGGAAAGCCGTAGACTCCTTCCGAACGAGTGGCTGTATACATCCAGTGTGTGCCATCCATCAAAGATTGACAAAGATGCGAATGGTTAAAGATAAGATGAAAGAAAGTTATGGAAGACTGTACTTCGTTTGTTCAGAGAGAGAAAATCCTTGTTCGTTTTGGCAATGGGGAGATATCTTTGAGAACCCCAAACCGTTATGTAAACATGGAATGGTTTGTCGTATCCGTAAAGTCAAGAAAGATGGTATCAACCAAGATCGTCACTTTTACTGCTGCCCTAACGAAATAGAACATTCGTGCGGATTCTTTGAATGGAAACTGACCACACATTCTTAATATCGAAGCTCTGTTTAGTGACCCACTGCAGTATAGGTACAAAATAGGCAAGACGCCTCTAAAAGTCAGTGCAGGATGCTTTGGCTGAAGACATTGATGAACTGAATATATAATTTTGTATTCTAATTTATTGTGTAATAAATGTTTACTCCTATTATACATTTGTATACGTGTCTTTTTCTTCTTATTGGGACGTCCACTGCGCATGCGAGTAAGGTTTATATATCCCATAATTTGTAAAGGATACATTCCCGCATTTAAAGCAGAAACTTTTGCGATTATCCCTGCGAATCGATAGAACGAGGATATAAAGCGGACTAGCTAAATTAGCAGCTTGAATAAATTTGTCCATCTGATCTTCGATAAAAGCTTGGGAGCCATTAAGCGTAATTAAAGGTTACATGTTTGATAGCATAAGCTTTAAAATCGGCAGAAATAACTTGCCGAGCAATCATTTCGGGAGAATTATCATTTATCTAACCTTCGTTTATCAATTATTAGCGATTCCTGTATCGAAGAAACACTTCGGGAAGCAGTGTGAACAACTGTTGGCATTGCTTTCAAAGCGTTGCTAGGCCAACTTATCCTACGGCGGTATTTACATATTTCGCCTGAAAACATGTGTAGAAACAAGGGGTACTTATGGAGATATATAAAACCTTATTAATACTCGACACAAATATAGAGTTAAAAAATATTTATATCAGTTACAAACGTATACATGTTTTTCAACGTTTACTTTAACGGGGCATACCTAACAGAAAGTAATTAGTATTGTTAGCCGTTTTATTAAATATTCCATGTGAGGGACGGAAGTAATTATCTAAGCCTCTTTCACCTTTACGATCCCTAACCCTAGTCTCGTATACCTTTGGGACCCCCCATGGTATTGTATTAGGCCAGTTTAGGCCCTATCTGGCCTTCTTTGGCCCGATAAGGCCTTTTGGCCCGTTCGTAGGAGGGAGTTTATACGGTCATCACGCTCCCTTCACGCTATTCAGCAGTCCTTTCATTCGAGTATCTCTTGTCCTCGTGAAAGGTTCGAAAGTTTTCTTCGAAATGTAGGCATGAAGATTTGTAAGTCCGTAAGAATCGTGATGATAAATGATTGATTTGAACAAATAACGTTCGAAACTAATAAAGTCCCTGTACAAGAACAAAAACCCTAACCATAACCATAACCCAAATAAAAACTCTAGTCCTAGCCCAGAAATAAAGGAATACTAACCCTACTTTTAAACTAAAGATTTCAATTATGTAATACAAGAAGTAAGAGCCCCATTTTGGCTATTTGCGATATTCGCTTATTTGCGTATAGCATCTGAGGAAATTTCTAGCGGGGAATTCAAAATAGGGCTTTTTGGCAATGTTTAAAGACAGATATCTCGGACACGAATGGACAAATCGAAAACCGTAAAAGAACTTATCAGCTATTTTTGCGTCCTCTATACAGAGAGAACTAAATTTATGGAGGGTTTATATGATCGAGCTTTAAATTTAGCTGACTCAGTTCATTTTCAAAGTTATTGTGTACCTAAAAACCTGTATAGAGGAACATCAAAGATTGTTCAACGGTATAAGTGTCCGAATAGCTGGATTAAATCTTTAACGCGTTTATGATGAAATGAAACCTAGCGACTTTAATGTATAACCTAAGGGATTCTCTGGACGAAGAGAAGCCGTACGAAGAACGAATTTTGAATCGTATTGACTTGTAAAACGAAGCGAAGGTTGAGTGCTCACTTAGACAATAGCCCGTGGGTCGTTAAGAGGCATTTGTGGTGCAACTCACAAATATTTGCATGTCTTGGGAATATTTAATTGCTTTGATGGTACACACTAGGATATTTATGGGTAAACCGGCATTAGTCAATATGGGATAATTAGGGATATTTATCATCCATGACTTCGTATACTTAATTAGTGTTAAGAACGCCTCACATCCCTCGTAGACTCCTAACTCTAACCTCTTCAAACGCATTCATTTGCCTGTAAGCGAAATAAAATTTTATCAAAATTGCTTTTCTAGATACAATCGAAATAGAACTTTAACGCGGTTGCCAAGGTTAATTTGGCTGAATCAGACCATTCGAGAAGTCAAAGCAAGGCGGCTCCCGGTGTTGCGATCGAAAGTAATTAGCGTTAAGAACGCCTCGCATCCCTTGTAGACTCCTAACCCTATTCCACGTTCATAACCCTAAATTTAATTATATTTGGAATATCACCGATTCCAATTCCGACTTTTGACTCTCATCGGGAGTTGTACGATTGCTTAAGTCTTCGACTGCACCTATATGTCTGTCTCCGCTTTCGACTGAACCTAGTGTGTTTTCGCCACATCTATACAAAGAGATGAACCCTAATAATTTTTTGCCGTATTATGGCTTATCTCGCTTTAGTGTGCACAATTCCTATGATGAAGAAACACTTCGGAAACAGTGCGAAGAACTGTTCAAAATCTCACACATATTGACTTGGAAATTATAAATTTAAACGGCATTGCGTTACAGCGTTGCTATGCTAATGCTTATGAGATTAGAAAACCATTTGTAGGACTTTCACCAACTACCCTCGGAAGAAAGGCAATCTATAATTGTCAGGCGAGTGATGAAAATCCACTTTAATTTCATTTTATTCCCTAATACACATTATATGTTGTTACAGCAGTCACTAAAATTAATATAACGCGTGGTAAGCATGTTTATCGGCTTCTCTGACAAACATTAACTCGCTTTTCCTTCTTTTTTTCTCTCGCTGCATATTGGTGTAGCTGATTAACCAACATGATATCTTGTCGTTGCGATAGGAACTGCGTTTCTCATTAGGATTACAAGGCTGTATCGTTTCCTCTTTAGCTTTTGTAACCGTTTTCTGTAGTGTTTTTCTTTCCTTTAGTTTTAGGATTGTGTGTGCCCGAAGTAATTATGTGTTTAAATCTTCGTCTTTTCGGTTCTGCACAAGTTGTTGATCTCGTATATAAAGTCGAAGGTTCATCGCTCGTCTCCATTCTTTATTTGCTCCATCACAGAACTAAAATGTGCCATTCTTTCGTTGTTGAGGTAGAAGTGGGTTTTCCACGAAGACACTTCATTGCGGTGATGTTACATTGAAGAGAATTAGTACTCGAATGGAACGACGCTGTATTTACTCTACGGTTACAGAACTGTTAATCGCCCCATATGCCCCCCGAAAACACACCAAATGGCCCGGAGGGTCTTTTTCGCGCCCCTGTGGCCCGTTTGAGAAATATACCTACTATCCCCGCTCACCTCCATGAATACCTCTCCCTCACAATTCACGCATCCACCCTTCAAATCGCCATATAGCCGAAATTGTGACCCGCTGCATGCGAAGTTAAAGTAGATTTAAAAATTAAAATTAAAAGTTAAAGCAAAGTAAAAGTAAAGTTAAAAGTTAAAGTTAAAAGTCAACGCAAAGTTAAAGTTAAAGTTAAAAGTTAAAGCAAAGTTAAAGTTAAAGTGAACATTAAGTTAAAGTAAAGTTAAAAGTTAAAGTGAACATAAAGTTAAAGTAAAGATAGAAAGGTTAACGTCTCGCAGATGTGATTGTAGAGAGTTGAATATCCTAGGGGTTCTACAGTAGAAACTGTTCTGAAAAGTTACGCTATTCACTTTAGGGATATTTAAAACCAATTCATTTGATCGGTTTGTACGTGTGTTACACGGCTGGAGGAATTAATATAAATGTAAGAGTCACATGAACCAACTAATGCTTTAAAAAGGTATCAGTACTATGTCCAGGTACTCGTACCAGTAGGACAGAGGTGGCAGTCCTCTAGAGGTAGCAGTCGTAGCAGTTTAAACTTTTAACTTTAACTTTAAATTTAAATTTACTTTAACTTTTTACTTAAACTTTTAACTTTACTTGTCAACTGAATAGTTTAGTTCACTGCATAACATTTATATTGATAAGTTTACAAAATTGCACGGAGGGCCTTTTTCGTGGCCCTTTCTCTGGGGATAAATCCTTCAAATGGCCCTGGGGGCCTTTTTCGTGGCCCTGTGGCCCATTTGAGAAATATAACTACTATCTCCGCTCACCACTGACACAGGATCAAATTTTTCATTGCACAAAACATGAAAAACGTTTGTCAAGAAACTGTTAGCGAACGCTCAAGTGATGATGGACCCTGCCTTTAACTTTTAATTTTACTTTTAACTTTACATTAACTTTTAACTTTTAACTTTACTTTAACATTTAACTTTGCTTTAACTTTTAACTTTACTTTAACTTTTAACTTTACTTGAATTTAACTTTACTTTAATTTTTAAATTTAACTTTAATTTTTAAATTTAACTTTACTTTAACTTTAGTTAATGTTTGTCAGAGAAGCCGATAAACATTCTTACCACGCGTTATATTAATTTTAGTGACTGCTGTAACAACATATAATGTGTATTAGGGAATAAAATGAAATTATAGTGGATTTTCATCACTCGCCTGACAATTATAGATTGCTTTTCTTCCGAGGGTAGTTGGTGAAAGTCCGACGAATGGTTTTCTAATAAGCATTAGCATAGCAACGCTGTAACGCAATGCCGTTTAAATTTATATTTTTTCCAAGTCAATATGTGTGAGATCTTGAACAGTTCTTCGCACTGTTTCCCGAAGTGTTTCTTCATCATAGGAATTGTGTACACTAAAGCGAGATAAGCCATAATACGGCAAAAAATTATTAGGGTTCATCTCTTTGTATAGATGTGGCGAAAACACACTAGGTTCAGTCGAATGCGGAGACAGACATATAGGTGCAGTCGAAGACTTAAGCAATCGCACAACTCCCGATGAGAGTCAAGGAGTCGGAATTGGAATCGGTGATATTACAAATATAATTAAATTTAGGGTTATGAACGTGGAATAGGGTTAGGAGTCTACAAGGAATGCGAGGCATTCTTAACGCTAATTACTTTCGTTCGCAACACAGAGAGCCGCCTAGCTTTGACTTCTCGAATGGTCTGATTCAGCCAAATAAACCTTAGCAACCGCGTTAAAGTTCTATTTCGATTGTATCTAGAAAAGCAATTTTGATAACATTTTATTTCGCTTACAGGCAAATGAATGCGTTTGAAGAGGTTAGAGTTAGGAGTCTACGAGGGATGTGAGGCGTTCTTAACACTAATTAAGTATACGAAGTCATGGATGATAAATATCCCTAATTATCCCATATTGACTAACGCCGGTTTACCCATAAATATCCTAGTGTGTACCATCAAAGCAATTAAATATTCCCAAGACATGCAAATATTTGTGAGTTGCACCACTAATGACTCTTAAGGACCCACAGGCTATTGTCCAAGTGAGCACTCAACCTTCGCTTCGTTTTACAAGTCAATACGATTCAAAATTCGTTCTTCGTACGGCTTCACTTCGTCCAGAGAATCCCTTAGGTTATACATTAAAGTCGCTAGGTTTCATTTCATCATAAACGCGTTAAAGATTTAATCCAGCTATTCGGACACTTATACCGTTGAACAATCTTTGATGTTCCTCTATACGGGTTTTTTAGGTACACAATAACTTTGAAAATGAACTGAGTCAGCCAAATTTAAAGCTCGATCATATAAACCCTCCATAAATGTTAGTTCTCTCTTTATAGAGGACGCAAAACTAGCTGATAAGTTCTTTTACGGTTTTCGATTTTGTCCATTCGTGTCCGAGATATCTGTCTTCAAACATTGCCAAAAAGCCCTATTTTTGAATTCCCCGCTAGAAATTTCCTCAGATGCTATACGCAAATAGGCGAATATCGCAAATAGCCAAATGGGGCTCTTACTTCTTGTATTACATAATTGAAATCTTTAGTTTAAAAGTAGGGTTAGTATTCCTTTATTTCAGGGCTAGGACTAGAGTTTTTATTTGGGTTATGGTTTAAATGGTTATGGTTAGGGTTTTTGTTCTTGTACAGGGACTTTATTAGTTTCGAACGTTATTTGTTCAAATCAATCATTTATCATCACGATTCTTACGGACTTATAAATCTTCATGCCTACATTTCGAAGAAAACTTTCGAACCTTTCACGAGGACAAGAGATACTCGAATGAAAGGACTGATGAATAGCGTGAAGGGAGCGTGATGACCGTATAAACTCCCTCCTACGAACGGGCCAAAAGACCTTATCGGGCCTAATACAATACATGGGGGGTCCCAAAGGTACACGATACTAGGGTTAGGGATCGTAAAGGTGAAAGAGGCTTAGATAATTACTTCCGTCCCTCACATGGAATATTTAATAAAACGGCTAACAATACTAATTACTTTCTGTTAGGTATGCCCCATTAAAGTAAACGTTGAAAAACATGTATACGTTTGTAACTGATATAAATATTTTTTAACTCTATATTTGTGTCGAGTATTAATAAGGTTTTATATATCTCCATAAGTACCCCTTGTTTCTACACATGTTTTCAGGCGAAATATGTAAATATCGCCGTAGGATAAGTTGGCCTAGCAATGCTTTGAAAGCAATGCCAACAGTTGTTCACACTGCTTCCCGAAGTGTTTCTTCGATACAGGAATCGCTAATAATTGATAAACGAAGGTTAGATAAGTGATAATTCTCCCGAAATGATTGCTCGGCAAGTTATTTCTGCCGATTTGAACGCTTATGCTATCAAACATGTAACCTTTAATTACGCTTAATTACGCTCCCACGCTTTTATCGAAGATCAGATGGACAAATTTATTCAAGCTGCTAGTTTAGCTAGTCCGCTTTATATCCTCGTTCTATCGATTCGCAGGGATAATCGGAAAAGTTTCTGCTTTAAATGCTGGAATGTATCCTTTACAAATTATGGGATATATAAACCTTACTCGCATGCGCAGTGGACGTCCCAATAAGAATAAAAAAGACAAGTATACAAATGTATAGTAGGAGTAAAACATTTATTACACAAGAAATTAGAATACAAAATTATATATTCAGTTCATCAATGTCTTCAGCCAAAGATTCCTGCACTAACTTTTAGAGGCGTCTTGCCTATTTTGTACCTATACTGCAGTGGGTCACTAAACAGAGCTTCGATATTAAGAATGTGTGGTCAGTTTCCATTCAAAGAATCCGCACGAATGTTCTATTTCGCTAGGGAAGCAGTAAAAGAGACGATCTTGGTTGATACCATCTTTCTTGACTTTACGGATACGACAAACCATTCCATGTTTACATAACGGTTTGGGGTTCTCAAAGATATCTCCCCATTGCCAAAACGAACAAGGATTTTCTCTCTCTGAACAAACGAAGTACGGTCTTCCATATCTTTCTTTCATCTTATCTTTAACCATTCGCATCTTTGTCAATCCTTGATGGGTGGCACACACTTATGTATACAGCCACTCGTTCGGAAGGAGTCTACGGCTTTCCCGAACATATAACAGTCTTCCTCGGGGCAAAAGAACTGACAGCTAGGTTTCATTCCAGAAACCAAAATAGGCCTTTTGCAGTTGTTGAGGAATACGCAAGTTTTCCATGTAGACATTCCATTTCAACGATCTGACTCTGACGAGGAATAGTGTAAAGTGATGTGGTATGGTATGTTTGGTCGGCGTTTATGTAGGCAACGCGCGAATAAGAGGGCGATGTCTTCGCAGAGGTACGCCATCAGCAATGAGATTCAAGTTAGTGTACTAAGTTATCCGTTACCACACAAAAGTGATCCGCATGTAGACCCAAGGGGATGACTTCGCAGAGGTCCGCCTGAAAATTCACCAATGAGCTTGAAGCAATTATCACCCAAAAGTGATCCGTCTTAATGACTTTTTAATGAGGCGGCATCCTTTCATACGCTATATGGGGGGGGGGGGATACCTACTACCATACTAAAGTTAAGTTGATCTGCGAAAGAGTTCCAGATCATACAAGTTCTAACAATAAAAGATCTTTCGTAATTATAAAATAACCAATTAAAAACGGGCGCGTTGATTGGCTGAAATCCGTGTTTCTATAACTCGATGGGAAACATGGATTTATAAAATGACTGTAAGACGACCCTTTGCTCACAAACAGCTAGAATGTCGATAAATATGTTCTGTGACACCCAACAAGAAGAAAAACGAGAATATTTGATTATTTTCTTCACTGCAGTTAAGAGCGTTCATATTCGTTTGAGCAGCCGACGACGCTGTCTAGCGTGAGTAAGGAGAATGTATATTTTCATCATTTGAATAGTGTTATTTTATAAAAGAGAAATAGAAAACATCTTTCCGTATTTGCATACAGTTATAGAAACACTCGTAAACGTTTGGGAGAACTCGAAATAGCCATTTATATTTCTCCCAAACTTCCACTCGTGTTTCTATAGCTGTATGTAAACACGCAGAATGTTTTCTATTTCTTAAGTAGTAGTACGTTTTACATTTGCACTGGATAAACTTTGCGATATTACTAGTAGATGATCTAGTAGGTCTAGCATTCGGACGATAGCGAGTACGGAGGAATCTGCATTGGCCAGGCCATGTGTTATCTTAAAGAACAAAGTCGTGTCCAAAAGCTCATGCCAATAACAAATAGGTAATGGATTAAAGTATTGTAACCTAGTATTGTAACCTAGTATTGTAGTCTATAGTAGAGGAGTATGATATATTTAAAATATATCTTGTTGCGCGTCTTTGTATGCGCTCTAACTTATTAATAAGTTCAATAGATTGTTGCGCCCAGATCTGTGTGGCGTAGCCAAGGTGACAACGTACTAAGCCTAAGTACAGTGTACGCCTTATGATGGATATTTGGATGGACCTAGTATTTCTCTTAATGTATCCTAGGAGTTTATTAGTGCGTGCAGATTGTTCGTATACTTGCTTATTCCATGTTAGGTCTTTTTCTACAAAGACGCCAAGGTCTCTTTCTACGTCGGTTATTACTATGAGAATAAGTTTATAAGAAGACACAACGGGTTTGTTCTTCCTAGTAATGTGTTGTAATTTGAATTTGGTCTCGTTGAAAGACAGGCTAGAGGATCTTGACCAAGTGTCTGAGTTTTGAAGGTCTGTCTGGAGAAGAATAACGTCATCGAAGCTCTTAATTTCCTTTACGATTTTCGTATCATCTGCAAACATTTACACTCGACTACTATACTAACAGTTTCAGGGAGGTTTTAAACATATAGCAAAAATAGCTGGACCTAAAATTGATCCTTTGAGACACTTCCGAACTGACAGCAATTTCCTACGAAGTGGGGCCAAGTACCGTAACACGTTGACGGCGGCCGCTGAGATAGGAATCAAACCACTTGATAAATACACATCTTGTATATGAGGCACTTGTGGCTAACCTTGTCGAATGCCTTTGACATATCAATATATACGGTGTCAATCTGACTGTCGTCCTATATAATCCTGGGCCTCTAGGTCAAAGGAGGTTAGTTACGCACGATTTTTCAGTGAGAAACCCATGTTATATGTTAAACCCACGATAAACAGATGTAACTGGTTTGTCTATTTGAGACCGAATGTGAACAAAATGTTTACCAGTAAACGACAAAGAACAACACACAGTGGGTCTAGGAACAGGCGTTTTCATTTCGTTTCTGTCAAGACACCATCCCTCTCTCTCTCTATTACATTCCTCTTAGTATGGCATCACACATAGTTTATTATTTAACGTGTCAAAGCTGCAGAACATTGCATTTATTGAATCTTCCAGACATTTCCATCCACGTGTACAAGAGCTCTTGGTAATTTCGCCATTATCTGGTACGAAACACATCAATCATAATCCCACTAGTATTTTCTCACACAATGTTGAGAAAGTATACCCCCTATATATATATTCCTTGATCGTACGAATTCTTCAAGCGGAAAATCAATAGCAATCCTGTAATGGAAGTTGACTTTGAACATTTATTTTATTTTATTTTTTCTTTGACTAACCGCTTGTGTATTCCAGGTAGGTTAATTTAGAATAATTAAAGCGACTGTTTGGAACATCTAGATTAGTAGCTAACTAAATGGCACCTTTGTTCTTTGTCCCACAAAGGTTCTGCATGCTCTTAGGACCGTAGTTGTTCTTCTATACAATGGTATACCGCAGACTGTTGTCGACACGTGAAGACGTCGTGCTCGTAACAAGGCGATGTAACGAGAATTTCCTATTCTAGTTTTAATGATGCGTTAATAGTCGGTGTCGCGCATTATTTTACGTATAATGTGTTCTTCATTATTTTGCATTTTTGCATCCGATCTGTTAATTAATTTGATGATAATATCCCATATTATAATAACTTCAATTACTAAACGTTAAAGTGCCTCTGTGATCAAATTTTTGGTATCCCGAATTTTTACATATTTGTAAAGAGCATATTCTTACTTAACTTGCCAAATTTCGAGCAATTGCGAGCATGGGACTGCTTTTATACGAGATAATACGGCCCCCATTACTCGAATATGTTCCGGAAGCTTAGGTTGCGATTAGAGGTGACGTCAAAAGTGACATCAAAAGTGACGTCAAAGACTCAACACGTGGTTAGTTGTGTATGAATATAAACCTACTTGGGGAAAACTTTTTATTGTAACGTGTCGTATAATTTCCATAAAGCTTGTCACGTGTTGAGTCTTTGACATCATAATCACATACTCTGCTGTGAAATCGTATAATAATGTTCTGTGACAAAAAATGCCAGGAAACGTAATATGATATTTCGTCGCAGGGGCACTTTAAATATTTATACTAGTTACTACACAATAAAAAAATTGCTTGTTTTAATTAGAACCGTCGAAATCTGAGAAAGAAAAGCAGCATGCTTCCCTGCTTGCGCGAATTCTGAAAGGAAAAAGTCCAATTCATCCTCGTGGGAAACGTCGTCACTCTGCCAAAGGTAAACAGTATTCTAGTCTCTGTTATAATTTCGTAAGTCATGTACTCTTTACGCCAACTTCAGAGTTAAAATATGCTTTTATGCTATGCTACATTGTTCTCTGGATAGAGACAAAAAAACATAAGGAAAAGAAAGGAAAATGATGGAGCATGAGGGGTACTAGTTCAGGCAAATAAATCGAATTAGATAAAAGTAATGACAACCTTAATTCATCATTCCCTTATTAGTTATTGTAATTATAATGTACTAATGGTGGCGATTAATTGTTTTACAATATCCTCCTTTCTGCACTAGTAACATCAAGTTCCGTGAAAGAGAAAGATGGACCTTTTGTGGTGGGACAATTTATACAAGCTGAAAGTACATTTCAGCATCGTGCCAATGAATCGAGATTGAAGTCAAAAGGTAACCTAATTATAGTATATACTTGTTTTAATAGCTAATTTAAATATTTTATAAAACTAATAAATGTTTAGTATAGTTTTTATAATATTATGTATGTCTATCATTTGATATATATATTATAGTTTATATTTCCTGGTTTTCTACAGAAAATGATAAAGAAAAAGGACAACGAAAAGAGGAAAGGGGATGTGAAATGACCAAGATCAAAGGTTCGTCAAATGAAAGTCCTTCCGGTAAAATTATTAAAAATATTATTAATTGTTTTTTTCTACGAATTACAAATGGTAGTTAAGGCCTGGTTTCGACGTCGAAGTTCCGTCGCATTTAATGCGACGATCATGCAACGGAAGTGAGCCCGTTCGGTTTAGACGTCGAATTTAATGGTCGCATTTAATGCGACAGTCGAAATATGACACCGGCCAAATAGCGCTGTTGTTGATTGCATCTCCCGCCAAAGTGTAAAGCGAAAAGAGCGATCATCCTGAAGCAAATTTTTCAAATAAGAAAAGAGAGACGGCTGAGACAACTCCGAATATTGCACTACATCTTAAGTAGAAGAAAGAAGATCCTTCAACTGTGCTTGACACTGCTTGTAGTTACGTCTTCTAAGCCTGAAACGCCACTACGAATTCGTTCGTGTCGTCGACTCGAAAGAACAACAAATTGGTGGAATTCTCTATGGGCAAGTTACTCAGAGAAGCGCTTTAGGAATACCTTTCGGATGCCACGAAATATCTTCACGCTTATTCTTGTAAAATAGAACACGAATTGAATAAAGTTGTGGTAACCGAAGAGCGAATATCCCCTGCGTGCAGATTAGGGATTTGTCTTTACAGACTGGCTCGTGGTGATTATTACTACACGCTATCAGATATGTCTGGTCTTGGGATAGCTACCAT